>CM053769.1:22272867-22343616 GCA_028658325.1 Potorous gilbertii
TGTGAGCTCATCCAACCATTCTGGAGAGTGGTTTGGAACTAAGCCCAGAGGGCTACAAAAATGTGCATACCCTTTGACCCAGCAATATTAGGACTGTATCACCAAGAGATCATAAAAATGGGAAAGGGTCCCACATGTATAAAAATATTTATAGCAGCACTCTTTGTAGTTGCCAAAAATTGGAAATCAAGGGGATGCCTATCAATTGGAGAATGGCTGAATAAATTAAGATATATGAATGTAATGGAATACTGTTGCGCCATAAGAAATGATGAACAAGAAGACTTCAGGGAGGCCTGGAAGGACTTATATGATCTGATGCTGAGTGAAAGGAGCAGAACCAGGAGAACTTTGTGCATAGCAACAACTGTGAGAGTTTTTTCTGGTAGACTTGGAACTTTATAATAGCGCAAGAACCTAAAAAAAAAAAATAATTCCCAATGGTTTTCTAAGGCAAAATGCCTTCCACACTCAGAGAAAGAACTATGGAATTAATTTGCAGAATGTAGCAGATCATGTGTGTGTGTGTGTGTGTGTGTGTGTGTGTGTGTGTGTGTGTGTGTGCGTGTGTGTGTGCATGTGTATTATGTTTTGATTTGTTATATGATTTCTTCCATTTATTTTAGTTTGTCTATATAGCATGACTATAGTGAAAACGTATTCAATAGGAAAGTATATATAGATCCTATATAGAATTTTATGCTGTCTTGGGGAGGGAGGGGGGTTGTGGGGGCTAAGTGTGGGGAGGTAAAAATCTAAGTTTTATGATAGCGATTGTAGAACATTAAAAAAATAAAAAAAGATGTGTCATCTAGATTACTTTCAAAGTTATCCTCCTTTTCTGTGTTTCTTTATGAATTTTCTTCTGTTCCCTTTTATGCATTTTAAAAAATTGCTTCAATGAGCCTTTTAATTTTTTTTTAGGAATAAGGGTTCAGTGTCAGTAGCTCCTGTTCCAATTTCCTCCATACCCATGTAACAAAGAAAAACTCAATCCTTGTAACAAACAGATAATCAAAATAAATCCATATATTTGCCCATGTACAAAAATGTAAATCTTACCCTGAATCTCGAGTCTCTTAGCCCTCCATCAGGAAATGGGTAACAATCTTTCATCGTTAGTCTTCTGGAGTTGCAGTAGGTCATTGTAGGTAGGTAGGTAGGTAGGTAATTGTATTAATTGTATTAATCCAGATACATCTTGTTTGTGATTTAGAATTTTTTTTCAGTAGAATGAATTTGTTTCATCTTTTTTATCATTAAATAATTTGACTTGAGAAAGCTAGCATGTTTCACAATAATATTGAAGGTTGTACCTCCATGTTTTCACACAATTTTGCAGAGTCCTCCTTTAATAGATTTTTAAAAAATTGACTTTTTTGGGGTTAACAACTTGAAAAATTATGCAAAATTCCTTACTCTATCCCATATAAAGGACTGCATGCTTATCAAATTGTTTCCAAATTTAAGAGATGTCCACTTTTTTTGGGGGGGCTGTGGATTATAGACCTAAATTTTGTCCTGATATCAACTGATCTTTCAGTGGTATTGCCATAAATAGGCTCACATATCCACACATCTCTAATATTATTAATAACATGTATTATATGTACATATGTGTGTGCATATATGTATAGACATACATATATAGTCATAAAATGTACATATGTTGCTTTCTTTGTTTGTAATACAAAGGAAGATTTTAGTTTGTTAATTAATTGAATACCGAGGTTTTCAGAAAGATGGGCAGTTTTCTTTCCTCTACATTTGATCCTCCTCCAACTGTTATTATGACCGTGTCAGTAGCTGCAGAGAAGTGTCTGAAATGAAGCTTGTTACATTTAACAAGTCTTTAAACAACTTTCTCTGATGAACGTAATTCTTTTGATATCACAGATATGGTATTTGAAAAAGTTGGATTTTGCTTATTAAAAGCCTCTGATATTATTAGAAAATAATCTTGTCTTGTCAACATATTCAATCTAATACACATTTAAGATATTTTAATATGTGAGGTTTCATGATATATGCAGCTGAAATGTATTTGTATAAAGCAACCTGTGGGTAGTGATGGTGTTTGTAGGTGATGGTGGTTGTTACTGGCCTCTCCATTAATTACAATACTTGTGAATCCCAAGATACAGTGAATTGAGTTTGCACACTTCGTGTTTGAATGGAGCAAGGAGCATGATGACACAATCTGTCATGAGCCTAAAGCTATGGATGGGGTGGTCCCCTCCTTTGTACAGACTGCATTAAATAATCACTGCCAGTTGGAGAGGAATTGCTGTGTTGAGTATGCTCTTGTTAACTTGGATATGAACTTTATTTTAATTGGGAAAAAAGAGTATATTTATGTGAAAGTTATATTTGAAAATAACCACTAATTTTGACCATTGCATCATGCCCCACAAGAGAGGATATCTCCCCTCTTCATCCTCTCCCATTGTGGCATGCCCCACAACTTTGAAAACTCCAGACAAGATGACCTGTAAGGTTCTTTACAATTCTAAATCCTGTGCATTGTGAGATAGTTAAACACCATACCATTTTACTAGTTTCTCAGGTGTATACTTTGGTGTAATTTGTAAACTTCTAACTTAGAGATTCCATCTAAAATTATTTCTAGTGTTGATTACTAAACTTGTAGCATATTCTCAATAGCAGCTTTGTTTGTCAAATTAACCAGTTTGCCCATCTGTTTATTGAAATATTTATCTCTTATAAAGCACTATGCAAAACTAAAATTCTGCAGGTGGTTTCCTTTTTTTAAAACCAATTCTAGGTCTGATGCAGTTGGTGAGAGGAATTAATTTGTGCAGATTTTGTGTTCACAGGTGTAAGTAGAAATCATGAGCTAATGTAAATAATAAGTGCATGTTATATATCTTGATTTTTAGGGCAAACAAGATGGATCTTCAGTGTTCACTAGAAGAGTGTACAATGGCATTAAACTTATTTCTAAATAATAGATTCTCAGAAGCCTTGGAATTACTTCGTCCGTGGTAAGTTTAACTTAGTTCTTTCAATTACAGGTAATGCAAATAGTTGTCATACATGACTTTTAATTTGTTTACATTCCCACGTAAAGGTTTGTTTGTTTGCTTTCCTGATGGAAGTGTGCTTTTTATTCCTTGAGTCAGTAGCTGAATTGCTTTATGTATGTGACTCTTGATTGACTTTATTTGTGAAAAGAATAACACTCCCTTGATAAAAACCGATTCTCTATACGTGTTGGACAGTGCAGTTACATTGTTGGAAGAGAATAGTTGTACCAGGGCATAGTGACACTTTTCTGTTTTTGTTTTATCCTATCTGAGTGGCTTGCAGAATTGTAGGTTAGGAAGAATATATTTTTTGCTCTTCTCCCTCTATCCTGTCCCCAATTCCCAGTATTCCTTATTTTGCAATATTTTGAGGGATCTGCATTGTCACAGTTTCACTTATTCTTAAAAACACACTTCTATCAGTTCATTTTAATTTTTCAAAATATGTTTCCCATTTGGCTTAACACTGCCCTTCTTTCTCTTAGCCATTCCTAAAATGCCATTAAAATCCTCCAGTGCTTCATAATGATATTACTGCACTGTAGGACTCCAGTTTTAGGAATTGGAAGTAGGTGAGTGAGGGTGGTATTGCTGCTAAGCTAAACGATGATCAGCTCTTGTAACTACAAAAGCAATGGGAATATTTGCTTTCTAACTGAAAAAAAATTATTTTAACCGGAAAAACAATAATAAAAGCAACAAATTTCTGCTAAGAAATAGTTTTGTGGGTCACAAATTTGAGGTTTTGAATTTAAAATTAATGTTCTGTAAAGCCTTACCCTTAATACTGCTCTTTTGGCCCTGGAAATGCTTTTGAACAACCTGTGCTTTATGCACGTAGAACAAAGAGGCAGATTGGCTGTTCCCGTTCAGGAAAAGAGTGATGTGTTTTGGATTTGTTTTCTGTAGAAGCTTGAAGATAAAATGAAAAGTGTTTCTCCAACTCGCTCATATCTAAGAAATCCAATCACGGAGTATGGGATAAATAAATTGCTGTCTTGTCATATCCACATTATTTAAAAGATATTGAAGATAACTGACCACCTCTGTACATGTTCTGGGTTATGGTTGACTCACCTTCACTTCTGCCTTCTGTCTTTATGATGGATACACTGGAGGGTTGGTGTTGCCCTGGATCCTCACTGTCTTGTTCATAAACTCTGTGGGATCTTTTTTGTTAATCTCCTGAACTAGAGTAAAGGAGGACAGGAGTGTTTGTGTGACTCAGCTGTAGGACCAATGAGTTGGGCACATGCCCATTGAAGATTTGAACTCTAGAGCCCCTCTCACCTGGAATGAACTGCTTTTTTACAGATATGCTAATTCTCTTATCCAGCCAGTGAAACGTTATTTTCCTGCTGTAGCAGGAAAGCTTAAAAATTATGAACTTGACATACATTAACAAAAATAAATATTTATCTATGAAGAACAGAAGAAGATGATTGTGGGTGTATGTATACATGTATATCCCATAAACAAACAAATAACTGTCTCATCCTTTACTTAAAACCCCTCTACTCTCTTTAAAAAGTGGGAAGCATGCTTCATCATTCTTCTGGATTCATAATTCATTGTTATGTTGATTAGAGTTTTAAGTCTTTTACAATTGTTTTTCTTTGTAGTATTGTCATTTTGAAATGGCCCTCCTGGTTCTCCTTACTTCATAGCAGTTCATATAATCCTCCTCGGGTTACTCTGAAGTCATTCCTTTTGTCTTTTTTAAACTTTAGTATATTCTATTACATTCTTATACAGTTTTTTAAAAATTTAATTACTTTTCTGAACAAAATAATCTGCTTTCTCTCTCCATCTCCTCTCTTTCGGAAACCTACCCCCCAAAACTTTGTAACAAGCACATTGCATTTATATACCACAGTTATTTTATCCTTAACCCAATTAGTGAGCACTTATTTGGTTTCCAGTTCTTATCTACAAGAAAGTGCTGCTATAAATATTTTTATTTTTATTTACATGGATCCTTCCTTTGTCTTTCACTTTTGAGGTATGAGAAAAGCAAGGGGGCGGGGAGTAAGAGAGTTGAGAGAGAGAGAGAGAGAGAGAGAGAGAGAGAGTGTGTGTGTGTGTGTGTGAAAAGTGATCGTGTTTTCAATGTAAGGGAACTTTGTGCTGAATTGTTTTTCAAGAATTGAATCCAGTGAACTGTTTGTTTGATTTTTGGTTGATAAAAGGGTAAAAGATGTAGGAAAAATACATTGCTTGACACCTTTTTAAAAAATAAGTTCATAATGAATATGCCCCCTTGTGGTGAAGGAAAGATCAGGTTGTGCAAAGAGAAGCAGAGATCTGAGACAGCTACTACAGGTCTGAATGTAAAAGTCCTCAAAATAGGTTTTCGGTGCCTGAGTTTTTCGAGTGCAGGGTAGCTGGTCCTTAGAGCTCAGCAAATCAGTGATTCAGATGATGAGTTAGATATTGCATTTGTGAGAAGTGATAGATACAGCTTTATAATTTTATGTGTAGTCCCAGCGTGATGTTTTTAAAAAGTTCAGGAGTCTAACTTAAATGCTCTGTTGTTGTTGTTTTTTTTTTTTTGTTTTGTCTTTTTCAGGTCAAAAGAGAGTATGTATCATGCTCTGGGCTACAGTACTATTTTAGTAATGCAAGCAGCAATGACCTTTGAGCACCAGGACATCCAGAATGGCATTTCTACAATGAAGGAAGCTTTACAAACCTGTCAGAAGTAGGTCTGAGTAATTTAACCATGGGAGAAGAGTGAATACCAACCTTAAATTTTGTGTGATGAAACGGATAAGTGCAAAATCAGAGAGCTGTATTCTCCCCTGTAGTGGGTTAATTTAGATAGGAAAAAAAAGGGAGATCTCATCTCTCTGCTCCCTCATTCTCTGTATTATCAGTGTCAAGATTTGTAAAAAGTGACACAACAAAAAGGCAAGTAGATTTGGTGAAAAGAGGTTTTGATCCATATTTCTGACCACGTACTCTCCATTTTTATTGTTTGAGCGTTCAGGAAGTGCATTAAACCTGACCGATAGATAACATGGTGTTCTTGTTGTATACGTTCATTTAATGTTCTGTGTCTTAGGGTTTATTTTGAGCATCTTTGAACCTTTCTGATAGCTGAAAATTAAATGGATTTAAAAATCATGCTTACGTCTCTGATGTACAAATACAGAAGAAATATCTCAGGGGGATTGTTGTTTTAGTATCAAAATTCCCAAGGAAGCTCCTGATCTCAGTGTCTGAAGTGTTCTCCCTTCCCTCCCGCTGCTGTGCCCTGCAGATCCAGAGAGTGTCCAAGTGTCTGACTTTTTCTAAGCTTCAGAGGCTTTTGAGATTTTTCTTTTGCTTATTTATGTTTATTTACCACAGAAATAGCGATCGTGGCCTGTGGGATGAAGCAGAACAGCCTGAAAGGTCTAGGCTCCTACCTTGGTTGTTCTTTAATATGGCTTAGTAGGAATATGATTTTGTGTTTGTAGGGTTATGTCTGAAATGAGCACTAAAGGGAAATAAAATGAAAGCTCCTTTCTCATTTTGTATGCTTTTTTCTTTCTTTTTTTTCACTTGTTTGATGTAGATTCAGAAAAAGAAACACAATGGTAGAATCTCTGTCAAGTCTTGTTTCCAAATCCTCACTGGAGCAGCTGAGTGAAGGTGAGTCAGAGGATCCTAGGATATAAAACCAGAAGGTCCCTATCCAGGCTCACCTCGCTGGTGAGTGAAGCAGGATTGGTACCTACATCTTCTTGACTTCTAAGTCTGACACGCCATTGAGCGCCTTGAGGTCTCTTGAGTGTTGGTAATGTGGGGCATTAGGTGTGATAATTGGAATGTGACATTTGTGCATATTCAGGAATCCATATCTTTTTACATAACATTGACAAGGCTGATGATGCCTTGGTCCTATATATGATCCTACCATGGTGTTTCATGATGTTTCAAGCATATAAATAGATGAGTTTTCCCACAATTATGCTCAGGGAATAGTGGCTTATAGGTGGCAGCAGTGGTAGTGGGGGGAGTCACTAAAGTGACCCAGTCAGAGAATAAATTATGCCATCCAGAAGCACCTCTCAGACTCGTCCTGACCTCTGATTTTATAGGTGAAGAAACAAACCAGGGAGATGAAGGGATTTGTTGGAAGTTACACAGGTGATGAGTATCCACAGCAGAAGTTGAACTTGAACTCATATCCTTTTGCTTAGAGTACATAGGCTTTTTATTTTGCTATCCTGTCTTGTATAGCTTTTAAAAAGGAAAATGAATCACACCATGCTTACTATGTGAACAAAGAACTTGTTATTAAGGGACAGTTAGGCCAGTCCTCACCTATCTGGAGAATCCTGTTGTCTTTGATAGGATACACTGAGGACCAGCACCAGTGATAGTTAAATGAGAATAGCTCAGTCATCCCCAGGGTTAGGTTCACATGGGACAATTTTAAAGCAGAATCTCAGAAGGAAACTTAGAAGCCATTTGGTCTAATCTGAACCCAGGACAGAAATGCCCGAGATAACATCCCTTTTCTCATTCAGTCTTTAAAATATGAAAGACTTTGGTGATGGAGAGCTCGGCATTTCCTCAGGCCATCCCTGTGATCTTTGTACAACTAAGATTGTATAGGAATTTCTTCTGACTTCTCATTTCAAACCTGAATCCATCTCTTTGCTGATTTCTCCTCTTCTTAATTCTTCTTTATGGAGTCCAACAGAACAAATCTGATACATCTACTACCTTACAACCCTTCAGATACTTAGAGAAAATCATTGTCTGTCTCTACCCCACTTGCAAATTTTCCTTTCTGTAGACTAAAAATATTCCTTATTTCTTCAGTTTTCTATGGCCTGTTTTCCAGCCGTCTTAGCTGCCATTATTATAATGCTGGGAAACTGGGCATTGCAGCCAAGACTGATGTAACATATGCTCTTTTCTCTTGCTGTCTTTATTCTGTCTCACTCTTCCCTTTTGCTAGACATTTGTCCTCTAGAGGTACTCTTCCTGTAGCGTACGGTATCTCCGATCCTTTTACCTTAGTGATATATTGAGAAATCTTGTCTAATTTGGGAATAATAGGAGAAAGGAAGGAAGAAATAAGAATTTATTGAGCACCTAGTGTATGCCGGACCCTGTGCTAAGTACTTTACACCGTATGGTCTTACTTGAGTCTTACAACTCTGAATGGTAGGTGCTGTCACTATCCCCACTTTACATTTGAAGAAACTGAGGTGGACAGGTTACACAATAAGGAGATTGTGGGCATGAGCATGTAGATGAAGGCAGTTTGTATATCTTACTTTATCTTGGAGAGATGTCATTGTAGCAAACAAAAGCAAATGAGCTAATGAGTGCCCATCTACGAGGTGCTGTTTTTTAATGAAAATTTCTATTTTTGTCACCTACTCATTCAACGCTGGAATTCAGGTTAGTTTAGGATTTGTTGTATTGTAAAGAGGCCTGGTCTTGGAGTCAGGAGGCCTGGATTTCATTTTCAGGTCCAGCATTGGTCAGGTCACTAACCTTCTCTCTGCCTCAATTTCCTTTTTTATAAAATGAAAATAATATTTTTAATATCTAGCATTGTGAGGAAAGCACTTTAAACCACCTCTGCTTTGCCTTTAAGTATTACATAACTTTGAATTATTTATGGCTCATTTGTTTACAAGGGATAATCTGTTGTGTGGTGGGTAGAATGCTGAACCTAGTGGACAGGAGACTCTTTAGTGTTTGAGTCCCTATTCTAACACTTTCCGTCTGAAGCACCTGGGTCTAGCACATGGCAACTGCCCTTTCTAGAATGTCTTAAGCTTCTTCCTGAGAACAGCCCTTTGAAATTGCTAGGGTAAGTCCAGACCCCTGCAACACCTGCCTGACTTTTGCCTTTAGAAGTAAGGTTCTGGAAAAGTAATAGGATTTATCCTCCTGTTCATCCTGGTCTGCACAATAAAGCAATGCAAACAGTAAGTGAACTGAAGTCTTTAGTCTGGGCTCTTTTTATGAATCGTTACACTTTATTTCCAGTGTATGTGTTTGACTGCCACTACAACCCAAACAGACTTCCTTTTTTCAACAGAGTAAGTCAAAACATTGTAGCATTTGTATGTGATTTATTTTTCCACTTGGTAATTTTCATTTACATTCTTGAATGGCTGGTGGTTTGCAGCGGAGCATACATTTAATTAAAGTTTCCATGGGCTTAACATGTCATACACCCACTCATCATTTCTACATTTGATAAAAGTTTCCACGTAATACTTTAGCTGTCTGGCATATTGAACTGGTTTTAAGTAAGTGTTAAATTTAGACATTTAATATAAAGAATCCTTATGTTTTGTTTCTCGTGGTCATGATTTCTGATTATTTTTAGTTAAGGCATTAAAAATTTTTTTCCCTTGTATTTGTTTAAATAGTGGCACTATAGTACTTAAGTGAAGAAGGGAGGTGAAAGAATTTCATTTTTCAGAGAATCAGTCAAAAGGTGTATGTTAATTGTTTTTTATGGACCCAGGACTGTTTTTATTTGGGGAGTAGTTGGATAAAGGGGAAATCCACATGGATTGGAATAGTCAAAAGAGGAGGGAGAACTTAAGCTGGACCTTTAGGAATGATCAAACTTTGAGAATAGATAAGAGTGGGATAGGATGGAGGAAGGGAGAGAAAGCAAGGAGAGAGAGAGAGAGAGATTGAGAGGGGAGGGGATTGAGGTATTATAGTGAGTAAAAAGGATCATAAACATAGAAGCAGGCGTGAATAAGTTTGTGCTGTTAGAATAAGAGCTCTTATGTTAGAGAGCAGTGTGAACCATAAGGGTTGGGGAGTAGCTTGCAATCAGATTGTAAGAGCTTGACTTGAAAGCTGGGCAAGTAAAACTTTTATGAATATATTAAAATTTTCTTCCTTTCAATTTTAACATCAAAGATGCAAATGAAAATACCGGTAGACCGCAATGAACTCTCCTGTAGCTAGACTCTGGTGGTTCTTCTGTCGAAAGCTCCCAGGGATGTAATGTAGTCATTTCTGTCTCTGAATGATCTCTCAGCCAGAATCAAGAAAGAATAAACACGAGAGACTAGAGAAATGCTGCTGAATTTTACCTCTCGCATTTCTTCTTTCTCACATTTCTTCTTTCTTCTCTGTCACTTTTTTTAAAACTTTTTCCTGGGAAGAGAAAGAGTGATCTTCCTTACAAACCATTTGTAAATCTTCTCAGTTTAGCCGTTAATCAGTTAAAAGGCTTTTTGTTACCATGCTGAGAATTTGTGAGTGTTTTTTATGAGAGGCTGAGGAGGGGGTGCTTCTCCTGAAAGCAGTTTCACTGATTCTCCAAGTGGTTTTATAGGAGACAGAGCAAACTGTTCATTCTCTAGGGACTGGGACGTTATTGGCCACTCTTCTCATTGTAGATAAATGAAGAAGCTTATCAAGTGATATTTAAACTCTAGGCTTCCCAGGCAGTACTGCTTCTCAAGATTTTAGACTTACTTGGGATCATGTATTACTGTAGATCTCATTTAAGCATCTAAGACAAAATGCATGTGATGTTTCAAGGATTTTCTTTAATATATTTTGTTTGTTATTAATAGAGGAAATGCACGCAGAAATTTGTTATGCGGAATGTCTACTACAGAAAGCAGCACTGACATTTTTACAGGTAATGAATATTGTGGGATTCAGTATCCATTTGTTACTTTTCGTTTTAATAGCAAAATCCAGCTAGAACTACCTTAATAGCTGTTTGAATGAATCCTCTGGAGGAATGAATCCTCTGATCATTTTAACGAATGATGTGAAGAAAGGTATTGCTAGAACCAGTGGTATTCTCATTTTTGTTGGGTTACCACCTTTCCTACTCTTCTCTGCCCCCCAAATACCCAGAGGTAGATTTCTTACTTGCATTCATTGTCTTTAGTCTGATTTTAAACTCCATCTGGTATTAATCACTACCTTTTAAATGAAAAAATCCTTATAACTACCCCAATTTTTAGACTCTTTCATGCATGAAAATAAATAGTGGAGTAGTTGCTCTGGCACATTATTAAACTGTTCTTTTTCATTATTTTCTTTACTTGTAAGAGGCTAAAAGCACTCTGGTTAAGTCTTCCTTATTTTAAAAGTTATTTGTTCCCTTGATGGAGAACTCTTGTGATAATTAAAGTGAGCAGTCCTTGTTTTTAGAAGTTCTTTAGGACTGGGAGTTAGTCATTGTTATTTTAAACCCAGAGTGGTGGCTAGAAATCCTTTTTAGATTGACTCATGAGCAAGTTACCCACATCATGGAGACTTTAAAATGATATTTCTTCTCAGCTTATTTCAAGTGAAGGTTAGACATAAATAATTGTTTAGATTTAGTACCATTTGACTCCATCCTCACCCAATTCCTTTAAGTTTTTTTAGAATGTATTTGCATAAACTAGTAGTTCTAATTTTTGCACTTCTCATAATGCTTATGTATTTTCATTTCTTCACACTTGTTTTATTCCTATTTTGGGAGAATGTGATTTAATTATAGAGAAAACCCTGTAAAGAAACTCCTTTTGCTAATACAAACTGGCAGTTTGCCTGAGGCTACTGAAACACTGAGTCACTTGCTCAGCCAGGTAGTGCCAGGAGTAGGACTCGTACTGAGTTCTTCCTGGCCTCACTGTCTACTATGACCTGGTGCTTCTTCTTTAGGAAGAGGATTTGAATTAAATTATACAGCTTCCTAACATAAACAAAAGGATCCTTAGCTCAGGAGCCTTGAATAGAGACATTATTTTATTTCAGATCTGCCCTTAAAATGTTCATTTTTTTCTCCCTTACTAGTTGCATTTCCATGTTTAGTGACGATGTTCTTAAATCTGACTCAGTGATATAGACTAGATCCATGTTTGACTTGTTGGGACATCTCTAAGCGTTGGTAGTAGTTTGTTATCAGGTTGTTGAAAATAACTGAGGAACTAGGGGTTATTGAATGAACAGTGCTGATATGGCATTTACCGTGGAACCCTTAAAATTGTTCTTAACGTATTATTTTCAACATTGGATGTTCAAGATTTGTAAATGTAGGTCTTGGTACCTATTCAGGGACTCTTAAACTAAATTGTAAAGTGAAATGAAGTATTACTTGAAGGAAGTTCGCATAGAGTTTAGAAAATTCTTTCCTGGCCAAAAATTGCTTTTGTTTAGTTGAAACTGAGATTTTTAACTGAGCAATAATACTTTTGTTTATGATTATTGTGCAGAAAGTGGTAGACTTTGAGTCTGTTGGTACTGGAGTTTGAAATGTTCCTCATTTAAATGAAGATGATATAATTAAATTGAATGCTTTTAACTTTAGAGGGACACTTAGGCTTATAAGAAATTAAATGCTGAAGTGTTCCTAACATTATATATGAAATAAAATGACTGTGTTTTAGAGAATTATAATGAAAAGATAAAGGATTAAGAGTCTGAAGACTTGAATTTTAATTCCATTGGTCCTTATTTTTTTTAATTGACAGTGGTGTGCTGGTAAATGTTTAAAACTGACTTTACAAGAAAAAAGTGTATGCATGACACACTTTTAAAGTTTAATCTGCCTTATTAACATGTTCTCCATCATTTCCAAAAATCGGGCAATCAAGAAGATAATAAATAAAGCTCTGATTTGTAGCTTTCTGAAATTTTGTAAATTCAGTGTATTATATAGTATGTATTATTTATATAACCACGCTGAAAATTTAACAGTTGGCTCTCAGAGATAGTGAGTCTACTCCAGCCCACGTTTGTTTATGACGGGGTGTATTAGGTGATCTCTAAGGTCCCTTTCAACTTTGACATTTTGATTCTACCGGTGTGAAACATTGTAGAAAAAAATCTCTTATAGCACCATCTACTGGTGATGAACTTAAATTTACTCAAAGAACTCTTAATAGGATCATGGAAATTTGCATCTACAAGGGACCTTAGAGAAGCTTCTAACGCAACACTATGTTTAAGTGAACTGCCCAAAGAGGATCATGGAGAGCTCATACTGGAGCTTAGGAAAGGATATTAAACGGAAGTTACTTGCTAATAAAAGTCTCACTGAAGGAGAAACATGTACAGTTAAAAAACAGTAAGTGCTGTTTTTTGGTGAAGAAAGGGAAAAGGTTGACCTTTCAGCATATCCTTTAAACCTATTAGAATACTGTTTGAATGCAAAAGATAAAGACATTTTACAATTTTAAATTCATGCTCCATTTAAAAAGATTCACAATCCCTGATGAATAGAGATCACTGTTTTAGTAATTTAAAAGTGACTGATTTATGAGTAATTAATGCAGAAATGCACCTGTAAAAATTCATTCCTTCCCTTTTCCTTTCCAGCTTAGGGAAAAACAGTAAAGAAACTATTTTAAAAGGTACATGGAAAGGATGCTTTTTTGAAAGACTTTGTCTCCAGTGTTAAAAATTTGTTGTGCTAGGCACAGCAGAGGGGACAGTGCAAGGATTTTTTTTTTTTTTGTGTAATGACCTAATTATTCATTAAATGGTTTTCAGGATGAAAACATGATCAACTTCATCAAAGGTGGACTCAAAATTAGAACAAGTTACCAAATATATAAGTAAGTTAATAATTCAAATACTTTGAATAAACTGGTGTGATTCAGGCCATTAAAAAAACACCTTAGTCCCCACAGCCTTTATAATCTGAAGTATAGTCAGGTTTTCATTTTTAAAAATTAATTTTTCTTCCATAAAAGCCTTGAGGTATTTAGGTGGTACTAGATTTTCTGATAACTAGACTAGTGGACAAAAAACATTGCTTATTTTTGTGAAACTGGAAAGGCTTTGAGTATTGACCCAGGAGCCAACTGAATGTTTGCTGTCTTATCTGATGACTACTCAGCAAGGTCATAAAGACTTATCTTCAGGTGGCCATGCCACTGGTAGTGATCATCTAACAAGCTGTAGAGATATTATATCTGTATCAGTGAAAGGAATACTCACATTGAAATTATGCAGCCTTGAAAAGTCATGAAGTAATAATGTATCTTCCTGATATTTGGTGATTGAAGATTGATAACCTAACTGCTTGATGGTACGGAGCCCAGTGTGTCAACACTGTGCAGAAGGACATTATATCAATGGAAGTATTATTATAAGGAGGTCTAAAAATTAGGTAATTTATGTTGACAATTGACAGCAGTATTATTGATGAATAGCTACTATTATTTAGTCAATCCTACGACAGTGTTAAAAACCCTATGAAATCAAGTTTGGGCTGAAATATATAGTATAGGTTAGTCACAGTTGTCCGTGTACCTACACAGTATGGTAGTTCTACTCATAAGACTTGTGTGTTAATTACCTGAAATTGCTCAGGTAGTAATAACTATATTCAGCTGTCACTACCGCCCTGGATCTTAAGCTAAACTTCTTGGAGGTCAGTGCTAATGAAGCCATGGTCTTAGACTGATTATCTACATGGATTAGTTATCTTTGCTTCATTTTGTAGCTCTACATAGCGATATTTACAGCTAACCAAGTTCTAATCTTGATTGGTTGTCTAGACAGTGAAGGTCCACAAGGAGAACCAGGTAACGTGTCACCAGGTTAGAGGAAAAGCACTGTACTGTGATAATTCAAAATGCATTTCTTCCTGAGGATTTCTTAGCATCACTTTGTGTATGAGAAGTACATTAATCTAGAATTAGCTGATGTAGGTCATCCAACAACTCAGACATCAATAATTACATCTTAGATCTTCTCAGAGATTGTGATATTTCAACTCAGCAGACATTTTGTTTTCAAGGCATAGTTTTAGTACTGAATATATAAAGGCCAGATATGAAATCATTTCTGTCTTCAAGGCACTTACGTTCTCCTGGGGGCTGAAGAGTGAATGGGAAGAGAACATATACATAAGAAAATTTTAGAAAAGGTAAAGTCATTGCAAGACAGAGAGATTAATAATTGGTTGGATGGAAGGGGGAGGGATAAGAAAAAGCTTCATGCTGCAAGTGATAACCTGAACCTTTAACGGTACGCTTGGGTTTTTTTAAGGTAGAGTCTGTGTCTCCCCCCTCTCTCATCCTTTTAATGTCAGATGGTAAGGGCCTTGCAAAATCTCACTTTTAAGGGTTTGTTTTTTTTTTATGTTTGAAAGGGGAAAATAAGAAAATATTTTAAAATGGAAAGGAAAAGTTAGGGAAATATGCCTTGTGGAAAAGAGCAAAATGAGAGTGTAGATGAAAGATAATTGTGGAAATAACCACTTTTCTTCCACTTACAGTCTCTCTCAACCAAGTCAGAACAAAATAACTTGATTGAGTCACTCTAGGGACAAAGTGATTAGAGCACTTATATACTGAAATTCAGAACTTACTCATGGTGTCTTTCCTGGCCACTTCTGAGAGGAAGGCAGGCCACTGCAGTAGTTTTGCCAAAGTGTGTATCTGAAGAATCAAAGATAACATCTGAAAGAAAAACCTTTTTCTTTCTACTTCACGTAAAACTTCCTGTTAGTCCTAGTGGTGCCTTCTAGGTGAGTAATACATGGACCTCTCATAATTAACACTCTGCCCACCTATTTACAACTCAAATGTCAGGTTTGATAAAGGGTGCTACAAGGGTCAGTCCTTGAACCGACGGTATAACGTTATCTACTGTTTTCAAAAGCAGAAGTTCCCCCTCTTTGGTGGTTAGAGTTTAGCAGTAGCTGGAGTAGTTTCAGTAGTTCAGCAGTTTGAAAATTCCCTTAGTATTTTGGAGGGTAGACTTTGTTATGTCACATGCAAATGCAAAATTTGTTTTGAAATTAGGTTGTTTTAAGGTGTCACACAAATAGAATATTTTTTATTTCTTTTTCCAATTCAGGGAATGTTATTCCGTTCTGCAGATGACTCAGGGCAACAAAAAACAGAAGGAAACCTATTATCAATTTGAAGGGGGAGTGAAGCTTGGAATAGGAGCATTTAACTTGGTAGGATATATTTGTGTCTATAACAGAACATTACTGTACAAAATAATGCTTATTACCACATTTATGCCACCCTTTCTCTTTGATTCCACCTGGACTGCTGTGCACAGATAAATGAGACAAATGAGACAAATGAGCCCACAGGGTTGTCCTGAAAGCTTTCCATCATCAGGCTTTTCACAGGCTTTCAGTGTATTGGTTGTTGCCATTGCAAGGTTCAAAACCAAAAAAGCCTATTGGATGTGAAAGTTGAGTGTAGAATTTCAAGAAGTCCAAGACTAGGAATCAGAGCTCTTTCTTAATGAAAAACATGGTTGTTGCTTTGCTAGTGAGTGGCTGAGAGAGTAGGGAGAGTTAAGGAGGGGATTGGGACCGAAAGTCTGAATAGATAGGGTGTCCCAAAAGTCTCGTGCAGTTTAAAGCTATTACAGCATTAAAATGGCACTAAGATTTTTGGGACACACCGTCTACACCTTTGAATAGCTCTGAAACTATTAAAATACACACAGGCCACTTGCTATTTGGTAGGTCTTTGCTTCAACCCAAGAGAGCCAGTTTTAAAGAAACCTTGTTGGAAGTGGACTTAGAAATGAGAGGGCACCTGGGAAAGTTTATGACTTCTTTTCCTGAGGTTCTTGGTTGTATATCTACCACAGTGAAAGAAATTACTTATGTAATTGATTGCCTATTTTTCTCTTGGTGGCATTCATTAATCTTCACTTAATTTTAATTTTCATATTAACAAAAAGGCTTTGAAACCTGTTTGACATTTCACAGTTGTCTAACACTTCTTTATCCACTTTGTTTTTCTTTCAGATGTTATCTCTTTTACCAGCAAGAGTTCTCCGACTACTAGAATTTATTGGGTTTTCTGGCAACAGGGTATAAATTTAACTTTTAAGTATTCTCAAAGGGTAGATAAATCCCTTCTTCATAAGGCTTATCAACTTAGCAGTTTGTTTTAAGATCAAAGGAATGTTAGGTGTTGATCATGTTTTCAGTAGTTATACATGGTTATCGATACGACATCCAGCATAGTGCGTAATACATAGCAGGTGACTGAAAAATATTTTTTGATTGATTAAATACATGAACCAATCTTTTACCCTTTTAAAGCTAAGTTTCTGTGTAAAAATAATATTTCTTACAATGGCAACATACTGATTTCATTATGGATTCTAGGTGGTAAATTTCAAAAATGCTTCTAAGGTTCAGACAATATATGGTATACATGGCAACAGTTCTTAACATACCCTGGTTCTTATATGTTATATTACAACACTAAATGAGAGAGCCCCTTTATCCCTGAATTTTATTAATTTTAGTGATGCTTATTGTGTTTTTTCTATAATAGATACAGCTGTTATAGGGTGTAATTGGTTTATACATCGCACTTTTCATCCAAATGTTAAAAATAGTTGCCCCAGTATATGTTCAAGAAAGCAAGCAGAGAGAAACTTATTTAAATAAGTCCTAATTTCTTCATCACTTTGTATTGTTTGTCATCTGTGTGCTGGAGATGGTGTGGGACACACTCACAAATCTTAGGGCATTTTATAACGTTTGTACCCGTACTGTTTGTATCTGCCTGGGAAACTGTTCTTCTGAAATGAGCATTGGCTTTCTCCCCTGAAACTGCTAAATCACTTAATATAAATACTTGTTAGACAAAAACAAACAAAAGATAGAATATTTTCTTTGTGTCAGAGAATGATACATATATATCATATAAAACAGCCAAGGAAGCTATAAACAATATTGATGCAAACTATAAAAGCGGTAGAAAAGAAGAGATTGATATTTTGAAATTTTTTGAGTAGAAATAACTTGTAATTTTTAATGTTGGTCTTCTTGTATAAAGCAGATAATGAGATTTTTGTTCTCTGCAGGAGCTGGGCCTCCTACAGTTGCGAGAAGGTGCATCTGGATCCAGTTTGCGGTCTACACTATGCAGTTTAACTTTACTCTTATTTCATACTTATGTTTCACTAGTCCTTGGTAAGGATTAAATTGCATTTTGACTTTACTGAAAGTCAGTTATTTTTCATGGATAGAATAAACCATTGAGAAAAATCACTAAGGAGAAATAGCAGATAAATATATATTGTTAGATCTGTATACTAAGATTGAGAAAGCATCACAGGAGCAAGCAATGAAGTTTGATTCAGAGGTGCATGTAGCTGCATGCAGCCTGAGAAGAGGGGCCGTTTCCTGTTTGGTTATGTGTCCCTAGTCCCTAGCATAGTACCTGGCACAGAGTAGGTGCTTAATATATGCTGATTGATTGATTGGTTAGAGTGGTTTACTCTTATTTATAGTAATAAATGCCAGGCTTTTCTGGTAAGGGCTTCTACAAAGTGCTTGCTTCTAGTCACTTGATTTCTAGTTGTGTTTTTTTTTGTCTCAAACTAGAGCTGCAAGCATGAAGTTGAAGGTGTGACAGTCATGATTGCTATTAAAACAAAAAAGAATCAGATTTAGAATTTAAGAGCAGCTTCTTACTTTACTATTTACTGTTAGTCATTCTGCCCCGAGAAAATCTTGACCTAAAAGTTCAGTGATATTTCTTATGTCCCAAATAGAAACTAAGACACAGTCATAAAGGTTTTCTCCTTTCGTGTGAAATTACCCGATCATTAGGCATATATTTTTGCAGTAATGAAGTTGGAGGGGTAGGTTGCAAGCACATCCTGTGTTCTTTGGAGACTGAGGGTTGTTTTTGTGTGTGTTGTGTGTTGAATTTCTAGGCACAGGAGAAGCCAATATCGAGGAAGCTGAGACTCTTCTTGAACCCTATCTGGAAAAGTTTCCAAATGTATGCTCAGTACTTTTAGTGTACTTTCCAGTCACAATTAGTTAACTCACCCTGGGAGTATTGAACAGGAGATTGTTTTTTCTTTCTCTCCAGGGCTCTCTAATTTTGTTTTATTCTGCAAGAATAGAACTACTCAAAGGGAATTTGGAAAAGGTAATTCATTTCAGATTCTATTTTGTTACTTTTTGATGTTAGTTTTTCCTTGATTTTTTTTTTGCCACTCTATAAGAAGGAGAGTGTATGTATGTATGTATGTATGTGTGTGTGTGTGTGTGTGTGTGTGTGTGTGTAACGCTTTTGATGAGCAGCCAAGGATAAGAAGCATGGGAGTACATGCACACAGGTATAGAAATAGATTTAACTGAACAGAGAGACGGGAGGCAAACAGAAAAAGGGAGACTAGGGAACAAGAGGGAGGGTAGATTAAGGAGGGATTTCCTAAGAAAAATAAACTCTTGACTAAAGATGTACCAAAACATTTATGACTCTTTTTGTGGTGACTGAGTATTGGAAACTAAGAAAGTACCCATTGATTGGTGAATCCGTGAAAAAGTCATGCTGAATGATTGTTATGGAGTCTATCATGCTGTAAGAAATAATGAAAGAATTGGTTTTGGAGGAACCTGGAAGACATGTATGAGTTAGTTCAGAGTGAAGTAAGCCCAACTAGGTGAACTACTGATACAGGAACAATAATATTATAAAGAAAAACAACTTTGAAAGAATTAGGGACTGATCAGTGTAGTGACCAGAGAGCTCATGCTGGAACCTGCTATCCACCTCCTGATAGAGAGGTGAAGGACTCAGAGTGCAGAATCACACAAAAGTTTTTTTTTCAGACATGGCCAATGTGGAAATTTATTTTGTTTGACTGTATCTGTTTGTAACAGGGATTTTGTTTTCCTTTCTTTCTCAGTTGTGGGTGGAGGGTGAGAGGGAGAGAAAGCAGATTTTTGATGGTTGAAAAGATAAAGTGTAATTTACAAAATAGTGTGTAGCTGTGTGGTTTCACTCAAAGAAAGGAAGCTGTTGCATTATTGAATGATTGAATGAGCGATAGTTTTGTTCTTTTTACATGAAATGTTGAATTTTCCCATTTATTTTTCAAATCCTTGTCTGATATCTGCATAATCAGATTTATAATATTTCATTGTAGGCACAGGTGATCTTTCAAAACTGTATTAAATCTCAGGAAGAATGGAAGCAGATTCATCACCTGTGTTACTGGGAGCTGATGTGGTGTTACACATTCCAGCAGGAGTGGCTGAAGGCGTATCATTACGCAGATCTACTCTGCAAGGAGAGCAGGTGGTCCAAGGTAAGAAGGAGAATCACAAGCTGTCCTTTTGTTTGGCTGAGTAGTGTGTCAGATCCATAGCTCCACCATGTGGAGTTGATAAAATCAGCAGATAATTATTGAGAACCATCATGGAATAGAAAAGAAGCATACTTACTGATCAAGCAGTCAAAATATCTGGGTATTCATCCTGACTCTACCTCCTGCATTTTCTCATTAAAAAAAGAGTTGATTACAAGAAAAAACAACAAGGAAACAGAGCTTTGTTCTGGAAAAATAAGAACCAAGGTCTCAATGCAAGGTAGCAGCTAACATGTTTGTACCAACCACTTCACAGTAGTACCTTTACCAGAAACTTTATGAATGATCGGGAGCATCAATATAGAAATAATCCATGGATTTCTATTGTTTTTTCACTGAAGCAAACTGGTATTTGTATTTTAGAACAGTTATTGGTTTAGCAGAGTCCATTGAAACTGGTCATATTTCTCGTTTGGTTTTTAAATTTCCTGATAGTCTTAATTATTTCCATGTAGCTTCTGGAAATTTTGCATATCATTCTTGAAATGCAGTATTTTAGAAATGTCAGAAATTGAAGGTTAAATCAAAATGGACTTCTTTTTCCTTTCTTTCAGGCAATATATGTGTTTCAGAAAGCTGCAATTTTGAGTATGCTCCCAGATGAAGAGGTGAACCCAACTGGAGAGAATATTGTGTCTCTGTTTAGGTAAAGAGGATATTCTCACTGCAGCAGGAGGCTGCTTGTAGTATTGTTACACTGATGTATTCCCCTACCAGCGATCTCTCTCCTCTTTTCTAGGACAGTCCTTCATCTGGAGCAGGAACCCCTAATCTCTTTAGTGCAGTAAACAGCATCTTACTCTAAACCGTTAGCCTTAATTAAAGAAAAACCAAAGAAATCCAAAGAATCAAAATGTTTATGTTCTGTTTCCTAATAGGGCTGCTAGATTCTTTCCCACCTTTGGCCTTGTTTTCTTCTTTTTTTTTTGTTTTATATGGTTGTTGTCAGTGTATATGTAGTGAGTTCCAGTTAGGCTAGTTTCACTTGTATCACCTCATATACATCTTTCTGTGTTTATCATTTTAATTTTGTTGTTGAATCATTTTAGTCATGTGTGACTCTTCATGACCTTGTTTGGGGTTTTCTTGGCAAAGATGTTGAGATGGTTTGCCGTTTCCTTCTCCCGCTCATTTTACAGATAAGGAAACTGAGGAAAACAGAATTAAGTGACTTGCCCAGGGTCACGTGGTTAGTAAGTTATAGCACCATAACATTCCATTACATCATTTAACTATTTTTGTTATTACAAAGGGAATACATATTCATATTTTTGTACACATGGGTCCTTTGTTATTTTTCTTTTTTGATCTGGTTTTTGTAGCAGAATCCTAGCAGTGGTATTGCTAGGTCCGCTCCTATTTTTTTGTGATTCTTATTGTAGTTCCTTTAATAGCACATTATGGGATTATAGATTTAGAACTATATGGGACTTGACAAATCATGTAGTCCACACCTTTCATTTTATTGATGAGAAGTTGGCTACCTTGCTCAGAGTTGCATAGGCAGTAAATTAGAGAGCCAGAACTTAAACCGTGATGTTCTGATTTAAATCCACACTCTTTCCTTGTCCCAGCGCTGGGGCCGTTTCCCTTCAGTTCTGTCAACATTCATTGATTATCATCAGAATTATTTTGCCATCCTCATGTGTATGGTGATGTCTTAAGGTTCTCTTGAGTTGCATTTCTCAGATTATGGATGAATTTGAACATTTTTCATGTGATTATTAACACATTATTTCCTAGAGGATTACATTTTTACTTAAGTATTTTGGGGATTTGTCATTTCATCAGTGTGGATCTTCCTTCTGCTTATATAGCTCTCATCCTTGCTAGATATTTTAGGTGGTCCGTAGAAATTAATATTTGAAAATTCATCTTCCTCCATCCTCCATCTAGTCTGGTGATGAGCCTCTCCAAACTTAGCCTAGGCTGGTCTTCACACAACACCCACATGGAATTCAATTTTGGGTCCTTTCTCAAATTCTTTCCAGCTTATAGGAACTGCTGGAGCTTGCTTCTATAGCTTGTTGTACACTCAGCTGCCAGTGACTCAAAATCAGATCAATAATTCTCATATTGGGCTTTAAGTTGCTATAGTTAAAGCACTAAAAAAAGGCTTTTGTTATGATTGTCTAAAACCACGAGATACTGTCTCTACCCTGTATTCCTCTAGTGCCCTGTCATAGCACTGGGCTTACTTTTTCTTTATTTTTTTTTAATTCAGTAACTTTTCACTCACTTATCTAGTATTTATTTTTTCTGCCTCCCGTCTCCCCTGCCTTCTGCTGGAGGGGAGAGAAAGAAATATAAAATCTTTGTAACCTTGGTGGTTGTCCTTTGTTCTCAAAGAGGACCAAAAGTACATTATTATGCTGGGATCGAGGTGCCGTGTGTCCAGCTGTGTCTGATGAAACCAGTGTGAGAGGAGGCTCTGCCACAGGTCAGGCACAAATAATCTACATGAACATTTGGAGTGGAGATGTCTCTAAATTGGCACATCTCATATCTCTTTTGAGCAGCTGGAGTTCTGCTTTGCTCATAGAGTATGATGCCTTCCTTAATGTGGGCATGCTATGTGTCTCATGTCACACAATCAATCCCAAAGTTCTTTAGAGAGACCTTGAGAGTGTTCTTGTATTGCTTCCTCTGACCTCCATGTGAGTGCTCACCTTGTGTCAGTTCTCCATAAACATCTTTTGTACCGTATAAACAGCGGAGCCAAGCAAAAAAAAAAAAATGCCACATTGGCCAAATCTGAAAATGTGTGTCTCGTTCTGCATATTCTGCACTTCTCTGTTATGAGACGGGCAGCATTCTTCTTCTTCATTCCTCTGGAATCATGGTAAATTATTGCATTTTTTAAACTAATTTGTTTTTCAATCACTTCCATAAATCTTGGATTTTCTCCCCCTCCCTCCCCATTCCCTTCCCCCTTCCTCCCTGAGAGGGCATCTTATCTTATATGGGTTCTACACATACATTCTTACTAAATACATTTTCACCTTAGTCATATTGCATAGAAGAATTACAACGAATGGGAGAAACCATGTTAAAAATCAAACCAAAATATAATACCAAATTGTCTGCTTCGTTCTACGATCCAATTCCAAGGTTCTTTCTCTGAATGTGGAAGGCATTTTGCCTCGAGTTCATTGGGAATTTTTTAGGTCCTTGCATTTCTGGGAAGGACTAAGTCTACCAGAAAAATTCTTTGCACACTGTGGTTGTTACTGTGTTCAAAGTTCTCCTGGTTCTGCTCCTTTCACTCAGCATCAGTTCATATAAGTCCTTCCAGCCCTCTCAGAAGTCTGCCTATTCATTGTTTCTTATAGTACAATAGTATTCCATTACATTCATATACCACAACTTGTTCAGGCGTTCCCCAATTGATGGGCATCCCCTTGCTTTCCAGTTCTTGCCCACAACAAAGAGAGCTGCCTTGAATATTTTTGTACATGTAGGACCCTTTCCCATTTTTATGATCTCTTGGGGATATAGTCCTAGTAGCAATATTGCTGGGTCAAAGAGTATGCACATTTTTTGTAGCCCTTTGGGCATAGTTCCAAACTGCTCTCCAGAATGTTTGGATCAACTCACAGCTCCACCAACAATGAATTAGTGTTCCAACTCTCCCATATCTTCTCCAGCATTTATCATCTTTCAAATTATTGTATTGTTAAGAGTTCTTAAAGGCAGTCTTTCAGAATTGTTAATTTTTATATTGATGTTGTATTATTAATAATTTTCCTGGTTTTGCTCACTTCACTCTGTATCAGTTCATGCAGGTATTCTTAGGTTTCTCTGAAGTTTTCTTTCTTCATTTCTTAATGCACAGTAGTATTCCTTTATATTCATATACCCTAATTTATTCAGCCCTTCACTTGATAGACACTCTTCTCTACATATCACTTCTCCTCACCCCCTTAGTTTTTAGGTCTTTGCTACTACAAGACAGTTGTTCCAGATATTTTTGTGATAAAGGATATACTTTCTTTGATCTTCTTGGGGGTCAAGAGCAGGCATGTACCATAGATCCACATTGCTCTCTGGAATGACTGGACGAATTCCCTCCAACGACAGTGCATCAGCATACATGTTTCCTTTCAGCCCTTCCACTCTGGGTCCGTGTTTTCCAAGGCTTTGTCACTGTAGTTAAGCTCTAGCCAGACTTATCCCCAGGATGGCTTCAGGGTGATGAATCTTGTAGCCATAGCAGTTCTCAGAGCAAGATACTAAGCTAGATACTATGTAAGAGAGAAGTTGCAGCAGTGGAGGGAGTACCTACCCTAGGGAATATTGAAGCCAAATAAGCAGCCAACCCATTCTTCCCCTGTGCCAGGTCTTCTGCTGAGCACACAAGGTATGGAGGACAGCAGAAAGCAACCCCTGCCCTCAAGAAGTATAGTTTTTCATGGGGAAGGCAGCAGATAAATCACTAGGTTATGTGCAAAGTATATGCT
Source organism: Potorous gilbertii (assembly GCA_028658325.1). Classification (NCBI taxonomy): domain Eukaryota; kingdom Metazoa; phylum Chordata; class Mammalia; order Diprotodontia; family Potoroidae; genus Potorous; species Potorous gilbertii. The sequence continues at coordinate 22,297,472 of CM053769.1, forward strand.
GAGGAGATGAAGGTAATATGAAAGGGAAACTACAGAGTAAAAAAGAATCTTCCAAGATGACCTATCTGTCTTCATTTAAGTGATCCTGTTAATTCTGTGAAATCTTTTATAGAATAAGGAAATGATTTGTCACTTTGAGAGGCTCATTATGCAAATTCTGCCTTTCCTGAGGCTCTCATTTCCTTAAGATTGATTGATGTAGATGAAATAGGTAACGATAGATAATAAATGACTTGTTAAATTAGTTGATAGACACTCTTTTGGAGCTGCTATATTCCACAAATCTTTATCAGCTTTGCAGGTGAATATAGATCTGGTAGCATGCTAATTCCCTCTCTTCTCATGACACATATGTGGTCAAATAAAGAAATTCAGAATCATTTTTGAACCTTGCAGAAATTGCTGCTGTTTATAGGATCATATTTATAGGATTGCTACCTGTAAAACTGCTATCTCTTTATAGGAGAGCTTAACACATTAAGTAAAATGGTAGCACATAGACTTGCTATCTGTTTTTTAATTGTCTTTTCTTTTTTGTTTTGTTTGTGGACTGGGAATTATTACAGGCAGGTGGAAGGCTTGAAGCAGAGAATTGCTGGCAAATCTATCCCAACGGAGAAATTTGCTGTGAGGAAGTCCCGGCGTTATTCCAGTACATCCTGTCCTGTAAAGCTGATCTTACCTGCTCTGGTGAGCCCCCTTTATTTCTTTTTACTTGTGTTTTAAGACTGGAATAAATTTGTTTCTTATTGGCAGCAAAAACCACTTTCCATCTAATTTTTGTCTAGCAATTCTGTTCAATTTCATATATTTATAAAGGATTTCTATAACTTGCACATTTACATTTAAGTATTTTTGATTAAGAAAAAATGCAGGGGTTTTCTTAATGGAAGCTAGTCCTCAAAAGAAACTTCTCTTCACAAAATTATCACTTGTAGCTTTGTAGTTTTTGTAAGGAGTTAAATTGCACACACGCTAAAATGGAGAAATGCCTGCCATCAGCAGTAGTCCTGAGTTTAGCCCCTGTGCTTTTGTTTTTAGCTTGAAAATTGTAATGGGAAATATTTTCTTCCTGAGCTTAGTTTTAAGCATCTGGATTATCTCTTGTAAATTTAAATGTATACAGTTTATCTTGCTGGTAGAATTTTGTAAGAAAGTGGTATCTGATCTGTACTTATTTCCTGTTTTTTGTGAGTTACTTTGGCAGCTATTTAAGCTGTATAAATTACATTACATAGAATTGAGAACCCCTCTTACTTTTTAACATCTGTGAAGATGTTCATGTGTTACTCTGTGGGTGTGAATTAAGGGTCACAAAGGACTTTCTCACAGCAGGCCTCTGGACAGTACTGCAGGTATCAGTATTGTTGCTTTACAGATAAGGATATTAAAGATGTTAAGTGACTTACTCAGGATTAACAGGAAGTAGCTGAATAGAAGATTCAGCTGCAGGTTCTCTAATTTCCGAAGATCAGTAACAAAGATAAATAGTTTTTCTTAATCCTGGTTAGATTTTTGATATGGCCTTCTCAGAAACAGCATAATATTGTAATACCTCATCATCCAACATGTTTTTTCCTGATCCCAGGAATACAGGCTGCCTGAGATTTTTAGCTAAATTATTTCCACTTAATCAGTTAATGCAAATTAGTTGCTGCATGTAGTTGTAGTTGAAAGTAACTGCCTAGGTTTTACTGCCTTTATTCAGCATTGGGGAAGAAGGGTGAAATTTATACTACTCCTTTCATAGGACTGTTGAGAGAAATATGCTTTATATTCCTTAAAACTAAAAAGTAATGGTCTTTTGGTGGGGGAGGACCATTAGGATCTACCCACCTCTGCAGCGTTTTAGTATCAAGCTATGATTCCTGAAATAATGTGTGTTTTTAATTGTACAAAGTTCAGTTGCACACACATGGATTTCTGATGATTTTCCCGTTTCAGTAGATGAATTTTTTTTTTTTAATTTATCAGATCAGGTGTGTGTGAGTGTGTGTGTGTATGTGTTGAGAATTACTTTTTCCCATTGTACTCTGAAGGGGTGTTAAAAAGATTAGCAGGGATGACACATGCAGTCCTCTCTAGATCTTTTAAAAACAGTACTGTTAAAATAGACCGTGACAATAAGATTTCATCATGCTTTTTGGTGTTGTGTACTTCTGTCAGGAGTTTAAATAGAAAGTAGTATCGTGTACAAATCTCCTTTCATGAGCAGGTTGTCCTCCCAACTCCACTTAATTTTCTAGAACTTGTTTTAATTGTTTTTCATATTGTATTTTTTAAAACGTAGATGAGGCCAGGGTTACAGTGTGAGATTCAGGGGATTGTATATTTAGAGTTGGAATTAATCTTAGCGGTAACCCCCTTATTTTATAAATGGGGAAACTAAGAGCCAAGAAGGGTTAGTGGACTTGTTCAGGCAGATCGGTAACAGGCCCAGGATTCAAACACAGGTCCCTTTCATTGTAATACAGAGCCTTCCCTGTGGAGTGAGGGGTGCAGCCCGGGATTGGAAACCAGTATCTTTCCTACTTAACCTCTCCATGCCCCTAGGCAGCTCTTAGACAATAAAATGGAAAGGGCTCCTATAGCCAGGCCTAAATCTGAAATTTAAAATTAAACAGAATGCTCAGAGTTTTGTATAAGGAATCCTAAAATCTGTATTTAAATCCTGGCTTTGCTTAGATGACTTGGGAAAATCAGATGGCCTCTGGATCTCAGGTTTTCTTTGTAGTGTTGGGTTGGGGTGGGGGAGTGTTAAACTAGATGACCTCAGAAGTCTCTTCAAGCTTGAATTTTGTGATCCTCATCCAGTCCTCAAGTTATTTTTGTTCATTTATGCGTTCCTTTTTTGGTAGCCATTCCCCTTACCCCAAACCTGTTGGCAGGAATGGGGAGTACCTCTGTCTTCTTTCTACTAGGCCTGTCCTGCTCTTTCTTTAGCTGATGTAACCCCCTGTAGCTGCTCACACTTGCCAAACATAAGACTTTTTCCCCCTTGATTTTGCATAACTGAAATAAAGGTATGCACTCATCCAAAAAGTTTGACTTTAGACATTTAAAAAATCACTTGCTTGTTGCTTTCATATTCTTCTGTGTATAGTATATAGCTTGATCACAAATTGTGACTGGAAAGTACTACAGAAAAACTTCAATTGTGCTTGAGGACTGTGTCAGAAGATCACAGAATTCAAAATTCAGAGGTCATCTAGTTTAATCCCCTTCATTTTACAATGAAAACATGAGACCACAGGCACCAGAGCTCTGGGTATTGTGTTAATTTTGAAATTCAGATTTATCCATGGGGTGTAGGACCCTGCTGAGGTTTCAGGATATGTTGTAGTGGAACTGTCTCAAAAGAATTCAGTCAGATCACCTCTAATCCAAGTATTGGCATTCATTGAGATGGAGACACTTCAGGAAGCGGGCTGAGTTCGAAGAGGAACCAACAGAGAAAGCAAGATGGATTTTTCTAGGGTCAAGATGTAATTACATAACAGAAATTTACTTAGAATATAGAAATATGATTAATATTAAAAAGGCAGGAGGAGTTTATTAAGGGATTAGATAATGGAGAAGGGGTCCTAGCTATGGATTGGTGGTTAAACATTCTGGTCATGCTACCCTCCAATTGACTAGCTGTTGTGGTCCTGTCTAGTCAAGGTACTTAGTTAGGTATTGTGGTGCTGTGTTGGGTTAGACTACAAGAACACACCTATTTCTGTAAAAGTGGATCTGGGGGTCATGGCTGGTTAGAAGCAGTGACTGTGTTCCCAAGCCTTCTGTTTTCTGTGAGAACTATGAGTTTCAAGGACACACCTGTTGTTCTAGTGAGTCATGAGGCATATACAAAGAAGTTAGGACATTGGTAGGGGGGCTAGGTAGGTACAGTGGGCCTGTAATGAAGTTAGACTATTGGGGCTGGGGGCAGCTCTATTAGGACTCCATCACCCCTTTGCAATTTATTGACACTTGCCTATGGGCACTGAGAGGTTAATTGATTTGTGCAGAATGTGCTGTTTACCTGTATGTTAATTACGAAATGGTACATTTATTTTAGTTTAGGTTTTTTTGTATATAGTCTTTCTAAAATCTAGTGGATGCTTGTTGATTGGTTGATTGTTATAATTGAATCTGCTTAGATAACCCAAACATCCTAACTCAGGTTTGGAGAGCAAACAGTGTAGGAGATTGGAATGAATACATCCTGACTTTAGGGTATTCCCTGGAAGATGTTGATCTTTATTCACTTTCTGGTGAAAGCTGTTTAACATTCCCCAGTTTATAAAATTATTGTGCAAAAACCATGGCATATGAGGTACTACTTGTTGTATTAGATATGCATAATTATTGTCTCTAAAATGATTTTTTGAGTTGAATTCAGTTTAGTTTTCAGTGCTGTAAGTGAAGATGATTTTTCTCCTGCTGTTTTCCTCAAAAGCCTCTTTTTCAATTTATTGCTTCTCAATTTTAAATCTTTTCAGAGAATATGTTACATTTTTCTTTAGTGTTTTTTCCTGCTGTTTATGTCCTTTAAGTTTTCTCAGATAAAAAAGGGAAATATTTCCAGGAATAAGCTCATGTGTTCTTTGTCAGAAAAAATTCTCATCTTCTTGGCCTATTAAATGTAACCTGTGGTGAGAGAACATTAGTTTACATTTTTTGGGAACTGTCATTTAACCATATGGTCTTTAAATAAACTAGTTTTCCACATATTGGATTACATTACTGGGCTGCAACATGCTTTAATGATATAAAAGAGCATGAGCCCAATAAAATTCCTAATGTTCATTTCACTGAATTTCTTGGAAACATTTTATATAAACAACAGGCATACAATTTAAAAATGTGTTAAAATCATCAGCACAAATCCCAGATTATACAGAATCATTTATTATTTAAGATCAGTTAAATATCATTCTCACCTCTTTCCTTTCTTCCCCTCTCTAGGAAATGATGTACATCTGGAATGGTTTTACAGTAGTGGGCAAAAGACCTGACCTCACAGAAAATCTCTTGATCACCATCGAAAAAGCAGAAACAACTTTACAAAATGAAACACGTAAGTATGAGTTGTAAGAACATGGCTGTGCCTCTTTCTGTCTTTCCCTCTTGTCCTTCTAGATCATTTCACAATGATTTTAATTCATATGTGTCATAGACAAACACTGGGAGAAAAAAGAGGAAATGAAGTGAAGTTCTCCACACGATTCTGCTTCAAATAAAATGCATGGAGCGATTGCTACTGTGTTAGAGCACCACCAAGCATGTTTGCTTTAACCGGGGTTCTGTGATTGTGATTGCCTTGAAACCTTGTTGGGGCCTGTTGGATGTCTGAAATGCAAAGGGGAAAAGTTTGTTTCCAAATTGAGATCTTATAAAAATTTTAACATTTCCCCTCTGTGAAAGGAGTGTTACCTATTCTAAACTAATTCCACATGGTCGTAAGGAGTTATCTTTGATAAATTCCATGGGTTACTGTGTTCACATTCCAACAGCCTCCAGATCCTTTTGGTAATGCTCCCAGAGTAAAGAGGTTACCATAAATACTAAAACTATTCCAATAGCATGACTACTTAGGCAGGGGGCTATGTATCACTTAGCAATAAGATTTTATTGAAATGGTCAGTTTCAAAGATAATAAAAACCATAAAATTCAAGAAATTATTGGGAAAAAAGTTGTGATTTATAGTTTGGAGCTGAATTGTAATCTGTTCAAGTGAAACTTTGGTGGTAAAGAGTAAAGGCACTCGAGGATCTCTGAGGTGACACTTTGATTTGGTACAAGTTTCATTTTATAATTTCCTTGAATGGAAAAAGTTATCAACTAACTAGAAAAAGGTTCTGTTTTGATAGTACCAAATGTGGCTTTTTGGCTGATGGATGGTTCAGATCCATAGTTCAGATTTGGTTCAGATACTTTTCTCAGTTTTAAACTGCATGAACCAAATCAAAATGGAAAGCTAGTATATTTTCTTCCTTTTATCTCTCCTCTGATACTAAGTATGGAACTCGGAGCCGTGACCCATCTGATTGTAAGCTTCTGGAAGGAATGACATCACTGCAAAAGCCCTGGGCAGACTAGGCATTGCTAACATGAAGAAACTGTGGGGAGATGTGTTCCCTTGGGAGACAATGCTGCTTCTAGGCCCGATGGTGGATGGATAACATCTGCTCTGTTTGTAGAGCTTTTCCCTAGAATGTTACAGTCACAAAACAGTCACTGTTCCACTATCTATACCTTATAATTCTGTACCTTCCCCACTTTATTCTTTGCCAAATTCTGGGGGGAAGAGACCTACTTAAGTGTCAGTATTTGTTTTTCCCTGTATGTGCACAAGTAATAAAAATGCCTTGACTAAGTCAAGAAAATGTAGAGTGCTAAATTAATTCTTCAACATGAAACATTTTAAAAAATTGTAATGAGTCATTAAACATTTATTAAATAGTGTGCCAGGTACTATTCTTTAGCACTGGGATGCAAAGAATGGCAAAAGAGTTCCTGCTCTATGATGGAGGAAACAGCATGCAAATAGCCCCTCCCCCCCACATTATAAATTAGAGATAATCTCTGGGGAGGGAGGCATTAAGATTAAGGAGAACTGGGAAAGACTTCTTGCAGAAGGTGGGACTTCAGCCTAGACTTGCAGGAAGCCAAGAGGGGAAGATGAGGAAGGAGAACATTCCAGGTTTGAGATGGAGGGTTTTGTTTTAGGTTACAGGAAAGAGGTCAGTGTCACCAGTTCATAGGGTAAGTGGGGATGAGTTAAGGTATAGGAATACTAGGAAGGTGAGGAGGGGGGTGGGGTCAGATTGCGGAAAGAGCTTTTATCAGTTTTAAAATTGCAGCTTCTTGGTCATAAGTTACATTTTCCCTCCATTGATCGTAAAGTAATTGTAGATGAATCATTTACTTATTCTGTTAGTAAATTTAAGATTATGAAATAGACTGGTGAAGTTCATGTTGGTGCTTAGCAAACACTTAAAAAGAAAAAAAGCAGTGATAATGAGAATCAACATAGGTTCACTAAGAACATTAAATCAAAACGTCATTTCCTCTTTTTGTAGCATCATATGATTGGTAAATCAGAGGACCTTTCTAGAGGTGTATAATTTCAGCCAGGTACTTGGGAATGGCTTTCATGGTATCCTTGTGAACAAGCTGCATAAACACAGACTACGTTCCCTTTGGTGGATCTGAAGCTAGTTGAATAAAAATACGACTTAATGTATTGTTATCAATCTGGAGTGAAATTTCTAGTTGTTCTAAATTTTCTAGTGATATGGTTTCAAAGCTCTATATTTAGCTCTTCACTAGTCAACATTTTAAAAAAATCAGTGACTTGGAGAGAGACAAAGAAGGAATGGTTATCAAATTTGTATTTGTGGAGGATAGCTAGTGTATTGGATGGCAGAATCAAAATTCAGAAGGTTATTAATTGGCTAGAATGCTGGGTTGGAATAAATAAAATGAAATTTAGTAGGGATCAACATAAGGTCCTGCATTTAGTTTCAAAAAATGAATTGTACAGCTATAGGATAGGGGAAAGACTTGAATAAAAATTAATGCTAAAAAGATATGCAAGTTTTAGTTCATTGCAAAATGAACCACCAGGGCAATATAACAGCTAATAAAAACAAGTGCAAACTTAGGTTTCATTAAAAGACATCAAGAGAGGAGGACCTTGTCCCACCCTATTCTGCGCTGTAGCTTGGTAACAATTAGTGAGAACAACAGTGAATCTTATGCATCATTTAAATATGCACTGCATATTTCCATTGGGTCTGGAACTATTCACCATATTTACACAATTATGATGTCCAGTAATGTGAATTTAAATACATGGGACCATTCACGGGATTCATTATTCACACTAATTAGGACCTAGTCAGAACTAATCTGTGATACTGTGGTTAGTTCTGGGAACCACATTTTTACAGAAAGTCTTATTAAACTAGAGAGTATCAGTATAAAGGTAACCAGAAGGTTGAGTTTTCTGGGAATCATGTTAAATGAGAAATGTTTGATGACGGGGCATTTTTAACTTGAAAAAGAAAAGACAGAAGGTTGACATGTAGCACTCTTAATTATTTGAAAGTTTATAATGGGAAAGTGGGAGTGTAGTAATTCAGTGTCACCCCCAGAAGGCAGAGGTAAAATTGAAAGGAAGACAGATAATGGTTCATCATAAGGATTTTTCTAGCATTTGGAGCTGTTCAGATCAGACTGTCTTACAAATTAGGGAGCTCTTTGTTACTGGGGTTATTCAAGTAAAGGCTAAACCATTTGTTAAGGAAATTGCAGAAGGGATTCCTTTACTGGGTGGGAAAGTACGAGATCAGGGGTTCTTAACTTTTTGCATCATGGACCTCTTTGGCAGGCTGTTGAAACCTATGGACATAATGTTTTTAAATATATCAGATAAAATACATATTACAACAGAAACCAAGTATATTAAAATAAAGATGTATTTTTCTCCTCCAAGTTCATGGACTTGGTTAAGTCTGTGCACAGACCCTTTATTGGGTCCATGGACATCAGTTGAAGAACCCCTGAACTAGATGTAATCTAAAATCCCCATCACTTCTAAGGTTATATGATTCTATAGACCCCAAATGGGCCACTGAACTTTGGGATCACAGAGGAAAAATGGTCACTGCTGAGCTTTAACCCCATCCAGTCATCTCATAACTAGGATCATTGGTCACAGGGAAGACCAGGTAAGAGATAATGGATGGCTCTGTTCTTTTACTGAAAAAATTCAAAATAACTCTACTGACAAACAAATCATTAATGTTACCTTATATATGAAGGACAGTGAATTTACAAAAGAATAACTATACAACTAAAAGCAGTTCCTTTTTGTTCTTTTTTCCTCACTCACCCTTTTCAAACAGAAAAGTTATAAAACTTCAGCACCATAGCTGGGCTGGAGCTTAGGTAGAATAGCCAAAAAATTGAATTGTTCATCTGCAGGGATTGAACAATGGACATAAAAACAATCCCTTTGAATTCTGGGCTACAGGGAAGCATGAAGAGGAGGATGCAGCAAGATGGGATCACACAAAGAGGAGGGAAAGATTTTCACGGTTTGGAAAAGAGTCACGTGAAAGTATGTATAAGAGCATAGTAAACTCTTATGAAGATGGCACATTCCTTCCTCTGTGTTGTCTTCAGCTTTACCAGCTTGTAACTGTACTAATCTGACACACCTGCCATATTGATGTGAAACTGCCAAATTAGAAATGCTTTCCCTTGGCTTTAATGCAAAAGGAATCCAAATGCATGACATTTCAAAGAACAAATAAATGTTTCTTTATCAACTTAAAGTTAAGATTTTAAAAAATAGGCTGTACAAGATCTGTGCAGTCTCTTGAATAAATTAACTTTTTATTCACCTAATTTGATCACATTTACAGTTTTACAGAGCAGAAACAAATCACATGGAAAAAGCATTTGTTTCTGTCCTTGGGCATTGCGAACTAATTAAAATATTCAGGTAAAGCTAGAGTGGTCCAACATATATGTGCAGGTACTAATATTAATTATTATACTAATTATAATATAATAATTATAGTACTAAGTACTGATAATAAATTAGTACTGCTACTAATACTTCTGCTAACAACCATTCGCATTTACATAGTTGTTTAAGGTTTATAAAATGCTCTGTTCACAGCTACCCCATTGTAGACACAACTGAGGCTAAAGACATTCAATAAACCTCATGATTTTTATCTTTGAGTCTTGTTCCCGCCTTCTCCCATCCTTCAGCGTGTAACACTATGTGGCCCGTGTTCACTTCCTACCACCTATACTTGCTAACATTTATATACTGCCCTACTGTAAGGATCTGCAAGGTCTTTTACGCTTCAGTTTCATTGCTCCTCACCACCACCTTACAAAGGTGGTTGCTTTTGTATTGCCATTGAAGTTGAGGGAGAGAGAGAGAGAGGTTAAGTGGCAGAATCTGAGACTGGATTCAAATTCAAGTCTTCTTGACCCTGAGCCCAACATTTATCAGCCTCTAAGGTACTTAATTCTAGCAAGTGTTTGCTGAATGATGAGTGTCTGTGGGGAGAGGGGAGGGAGAAATTATTTTTCACTGAGTGAAAAGTATCCTTTCTCCTAATTCCTGCCTCCTCCCATAAGAGTCGCATAGTTTTTCTGGAAATATAACAACTAGTGTAGTTGTTTTCTTTCTTCTTACAAGTTAGTTCAATAGGATAAATTTCTAATCATGAATTTTCTATATTACACATTTTCTCTTCAAGGCGTAGGAGTGTTCCTCCTCTCTTTCGGGGGGCCTGCTGCCCAGCTCATTGAGAGCATTTTGAACTTTGGGCAGCAGGAACTCTTGCCAGAGAAGATCATGACCCTTATCAAATCAAACAGGTTTTCTCTGTATATGCTAGTGTGCCCTAGGATGTGATGTGAGAAATAGTTAACTGCAGGCAAAAATACATCGCATTAAATACGAAGAGAAAGGTAAAATATAAGTCATTTCTTAACAGTGGGGGAATGATTCCATACACAATTCAGAATGCCTCCCTCTCTTTCCTTTGTTCTCATGCATTGACATGAGATGATAGCTGCAGCAGGGATAGGGTTTTATGTCATGGCTACCAATGTGGTTAGAAACATAAAGAAGCTCCTGCCGTGGAGAGCAGAGAGGTGGGTGAAAGCGCTGGCCTTTTACTAACGGTCACTTTCCAGAGGCTGGATTGTTATTCCTGGTATTTTTGATAGGGTTTCGTGGTTTACAAAATGCTTTCCCGAAAGCAGTCCTGGAAAGAGGCAAGTAGGTGATTCTCAGGGCAAGCCTTGTCACCCCCACTTTGGAAGAGCACGTTGAGGCTTAGAATCGGTGTCTTGTTCGGTTACCCAGTCAGGCAATTCTGACTTGAGCCTGCGTTTCCCAACTCCAGATGTATTCTTCACACTGTCCCTCGCTGACGAGGAGGATAGTAGCTTCTTGTTCAGTCTCTCCAGGTAGGAAGAATTTTTCCTCCAGTTAATCAAGAGGCAGCATGGACCTTTTAGCCATCCTGCTGACTTTAGATGGGGAAATCATTTATTGTAAATTATTGCAAAATGGGAGTAGAATTGTGAACCTGGCTAGTTCAGCTTCACCATTTCCTGCTTTTGGTGAGTGACTTGTTTATTGTGTCTGACCTTTAAAGGAAATAAGAGAAATAACCCAAGTCAGACATGGTAGTGGAATCATTTTGGTAGGTTGTTTCTTGTCAGTGTTCTGCCTCGGAGATGTAAAGACCAATTTTCTAGGTCTTTCATAAAAATTGGGATTTTAGCCAGCTTAGAGTCAATAGCCTATAATCATTTCCAGGGGAGGTCTACTTTGAATTTTTAATTAAATGTTACATGGTCTTGGGAGCTGTCAGTTGACTTATTGACAGTTGAACTTAATTGACTTAATGGAAAAATATATAATAAACATTGTATGGGGTTGAAGCTGTGATTTTGTTAGTATAGCGAACTGCCAGTGTGGAAACTCCACCCACTGATATATCTTTACAGCTTTTTTGTGACTGGTAGTCTTTGCCAGTTGTTTGGGATGCTGAAGGGTTAAGTGATTTGCCCATAGTCAGGTATTTAGTCTGCATCAGCGGTGAGCCCGAAATCTTCTGGACCCTAAAGCTCACTCAATTTTGTACATTGCCACGTGTCATAAAGGTTACTTGAGTTATAGAAAAGTAAGTCTTCTGTTTTCCTTTGTTGCTTCTCATATTTTTACCTTGCTACACCTGTTTTATGTTTTTAAAAATGAATTTTATATAGAAATTAAAATCTAGTGTTGTGACTCTATGAGTCACTGATTGATACTTAATAACTTCCAGGAAAGTGTTGTTTAGGGATAGCTTGGTAGTGCAATGGGCAAGTCACTTAACCCTGTGGTTACCCTCAGTTTCCCCATTTGTAAAATGAGTGGGAAAAGGAAATGGCAAACCATTCCGAGTATCTTTGCCAAGAAAATCCCAAATGGGATCACAAAGAGTCAGACATGACTGAAAATGAGGTGAATAACACAGAAAATGTCCTTTAGTTTAACATCATACAAATGTCAACGGGTCTCATGGGATGAGATTGTATGACTCAGCATTATTCTTTAAGTGACTGCCAAAGTATGACTTTACTACAAAACCTATGTTAGCAGTTTGTTCCTTAGCATTAGAAATAAATGTTTTCTAACCTGAAGTTATTTGGGATAGTGGGGAAAAGAATTTGGATTTGGAATCAGATGACCTGGCTTTAAAACTTGACTGCTTATGTAACTGAACAAATCACTTCCCCTCCCCTGGACTTGGATTTGTCATTTGCAAAATCTCTGAGGCTCTTTCTAGCTCTGAGTCCCATGTTCTCATGATTTATATTTTGAATTAAATAACTATCATGTTTCTCATAAAGCTGTGCAACCTGAAAATAGACCATTATTTTAGTAAGGCTTTTGGAGAAATAGGGTAACTTTGAGCCATATGTTTTATTTCTGCTCTTATGAATGAAAGGATGGCCCGTGTTTCCTGATGACGTGCTTAAAATGTCTCTGCTACATGTTCACTCATTGAACTCCATCCTATAGCATTCACAGCCACTTTGATGTTACCATGGATGAAACGTTACCAGCTCTTGACACCATGAAACGATGCAGAGGCAGTACAATTGAGGGGAGACTTGAGCCCTTCAGAGGCTTCAGAAAGAATCCTGGCTACACCGATTATTTTGTGTGACTGACCTTGAGAACAGGTCATTTCCGTTCTCTGGGTCCAAGTTTTCTTATCTGTAAAATGGGAGAGTTAAAGTCCAGATGATTTTTAGGAACTCTTCCAGCTCTTAGTCTCAGGATAGTAAAATTTGTTCTAGGTAAAGTTTCCTTAATCATAACAATAATAGATAATTTATATATTGCTTTGCTATATTGCTGTTTGCCTACGTAGAGATGGATTCCCCATTATGGGACTTGAGAGGCCACCTGAGTGACTGGGAATATCATTACAAATCACTCCATTGTTCCTATTAGAGAAATTGGGTTATCCTTTGGCTCGCCAAAGTTTTTCTTTCTTAAGTATTTATTTTTATAAGGATCCTTGACTTAAAACAGTGTTGAGACTTCTTGGTGCAGTCTTTGAAAAAATGCCATCATTTCCAAGTCTCTAGTTAAGTCAACTGCCAGAACATGGAAATGAGTTTAGTTGTTTCAAAGTAAAAGAGTTCCCTTCTAGGACACTAAGTAGTATCATCAACTTCCCTTTAGGTAGCAGTCTATTCTCCGAAACATTATACCTTTAATTAGGGATTAAGAAATATTTCTCAGGTTTGTAGGGAAGAGAATCCAGGATGAAAAGAGAAAGGGACTAAGGACTCTAGTCCATTTTCTTTTTTTTCCTTCCTTCCTCCCTCCCTACCTCCCTTCCTTCTCCTGTCACCCCCTTAGTCTGTAGTTTCATTTAATCTGATGTTTTTAGCTACTAAAAAATTCAGCTGTGCACATTTGCATCCCCCAATTCTCTCCTCCACACCTCATGTAAAAAAACCATTTTTGAAATTGTTCACAAAATTAAACACAGCAAAGAGATCATGTTTGGATGGACATTACAAATGGTTCCCTGACTTAGCAAAATCAGTTTTCATTTTGTATGATGTAAGCATAAGGTAAAGATAAATCTTCTTTAAAGGAGAAAGGAAAGTCCTTCTTAGTATTTTTAGTCAGATTGTTAGGAGTTTGATCAAATCCTAAAATGCCTTTCATCTGCCTTAGCACTGTTTTGTCTAATTTTATTTGGTAGTTCTTTTTTCAAAAAGAATGGAACCTAGGAGAATTGATAATGAGTTGTAAACATGATGATCTGAAGAGGGTATTTTACTTCCTGAATTTTTAATGGGTATGAAGCCATCTGTCTCTCCATATGTGTGTGTTACCCTCTCCTCCCGATGTAGCCAACACTGTTAGGAGGCACACCAACAAGCGACGACAATCCCCCTGTCATTGCTTTGCTTCTCATAGATTTCCTGAAGCCTTCTCTGGGGTCTTGAGGCTTTGTTAGCCTTTCAGATTCTCCAGCATTGCATTTGGACCCTTGAAATTTGGCCTGCAGCTGTCTTGATTCCCTTTTAAAGTAGGTAGAGCTTAAATTCTTGATAAATAAAAATAATATCCTTATGAACAAACATTTGTTTTAAAAATATGATTGATATTCTCCAATAGAATCATAAGCTCTATCTTGAGAGAAGGAGCATAAGTTTTCATAGTTTGAAATGACAAACATTTCCCATAGTTTTAAGCAGGCCCTTTGTTAGAAATTTTATAAATGACAGCTCTAGCTTTTGATTTTAAATTTAATTTTAAAATACTTTTCTTTCCATTTCTGTTTCAAGAGTGCAATGATTACTTCACGGATGACCAGTGTTTGGTGCAGTTACTGAAAGGTCTCTGTCTGAAGCACTTAGGACGACTCTTACAAGCTGAACTGTGTTTCAATCAGGTTATTCAAAGGTAAAAATGAAAAAAACCATACAAGGACATCCTGGTTTTGGTTTTTTGAGTGTTACTGTGAGAGATGGATACAGAGTACTCTGGCTGCTTCTTGTTACTGCCTTTTGGCTCTTGGATAATACAATGTGGTGACCTATTGTGTTTGTTTAGTTTTCGTGAAAACTTTTATGTGGATTGGATTCAAGTTTGAATTTTCCTTTAATGCCTTGAATTTACTTGAAAAGATACACAGATTCTTCAGTGTAGATTTTCCACTGATTCTAGATGCAACCCAACCCTTACATGCTTTAATAGACAGCTTCGCCTATTGCTGTGCCCTCTTCCTCTGAAAAAAGAAAAGAAAAAGTTTCACAAGAGCTAGTTAGCACTCAGAAGGGATGTGTATCTGCAAACTCAGCTATGGTTGGTCCTTGGATAATGAATACTTAAGTGGAGGTAGCTTACTTTTGATCTTTAAGGTTTACATGTAAACAATTAATTTTTGACCTACTTAACTAATTTATTCCAGATGAGGTAAGTATTCCAAGTGATAAGTTTCAATAACATCTGCTTATTTTTCTGTAAGAACATTTTCCATCTTCTTTGAAATAGGAGCACTCTTCCATTAGTGTGAATACGCATGCTGGTGATTCTGTTCCTGGGTCTGGCCTATTTCTGTGCCTTGGTCTCCTCTCCTCTCCGATGGCTGCTTTCTTGCCATTACCACTTTTACTGATAGTCAAGAGTTCAGAGAATATTCCTTTTCACTGCAACTATCCCAACCACAGCCTATGATCTCCTCACAATAAGGAGAAGAAGGCAGAGTTAGTGGAGAAATAGGAGTAAATCCTCTCTAGTTGAGAAGCTACAGGATGTAGATGTGGACCTTGACTGAGAGAAACATGATTCCATCTTCATTACTGTCTGTTTAGGTATTTTAACCCTGGCTAAAGGGTAAAGCCAGACATTTCTATTTTCAGATCCTGGAGTCAGTGACATTTTGTTTAAGGAAGCTGAGAATTGCTTTGAGAAGTGACTTGTTTGTTTGGATGAGATCTGTTTCACATGGACATAGACTTTCAGACACTTAAGGAATATTCATAATAAATTCATTTCTGTTGGGATTGGGGAAATATAATGAAAAAGTGCATTGTGAGGAATAATAGGCAAATATTGCACTTTTTTTCATTGCCTTGAATTTGACCCTTTACTTCATATCTACTAGATGGATGGGCAGGTAGGTGGTGGAGGGGATAGAGGACCAGGCTTGGTATGAGGAAAGCTCATCTTTATTATTTCAAATCTGGCCTTAGACACTTAATATCTTATTAGTCACTTCACCCTGTTTGCCTCAGTTTCCTTATCTGTAAAATGAGCTGGAGAAGGAAATGGCAAACGACTCCAGTATTTTTGTCAAGAAATCCCAAACTGGGTCATAAAAGAGTCTGATACCACTATCACCATCACTACCACCATCACTATCACTAGACAAATGTCACTGTGCTCAGCACTGGGGATGCAAAGACAAGAATGAAAGCAGTTCTTGCTCTCCAAGAGCTCTTTTGTGGGGAGATATAACATTTATACAGATAAGTAAAAATAAGATCATATGAGAAGGGAGCGAGCACTCCCAATGATTTTGGAGGTTGAGAATCACCAAAGGATTCATACAGGAGATGGCAGTTGAGACATGCCTCGAAGGAAGGTAAGGATTTGCAGAGGCTGAAGGGAAGGAGAGAGTGTGTTCTAGATATGGAGAATGGCCTTTGCAAAGGCATAGAAATGGAAGATGCCATTCTCAGGTTAGGGAACAGCTTGTGAACCAGTTTGGCAGGAAATAGAATATGTGAAGGTAGTAATGTGCAGTGTGTCAGGCAGGAAGTGTAGATTGGGCTCGGATTGCTGATGGCCTTGCTTGCTAAGTGGAAGGGTTTACATTTTATTCCAGAGGCATCAGGCAACTACTGAAGATTTTTGAGCAAGGAAGTGTCATAGAGCGGAGCCTTACAGATATTATTTTAGTATTTGTGTGAAAGATGGATTGAAGATGGGAGAGACTGAATTGGGGAACTCATTTAGAGAGTTTTGCAGTCGTTTAGATGAGGTTCTGAGTTCTGCAGTAGTCTGAGTGAGTGAGGAGAATCTGAACCAAGGAAAGAAAAGGATGGATGCAAGAGATATTGTAGCAAGGGACAGAAAAATAAAATGTGTCAGCTGACTGCAAATAAAGAGTTCATGTTGGGCTTGTTGAATTGGAGGTGCTAATGGAACATACATTCGGTGAGAGCTGTCCATTAAGACACTGGCAGTGGTAGAGTGTAATTTATAGGAGTGATGGAGAGCGAGCCATTAGGTAAGGAGAGATTGATAACAAGTGTGAGAGAGGGAATGATTGAAAGAGCAAACTTCAGGAGATAAATGGAGGGGGGAAGGGAGGAAATGGACTCAAATAGGAGAGGTCCATGGCAAGGAAAATGGTACTTCTTCAAAGACTGAAGCAAAGGAAGGAAGAATGAGGAAAGATTTTGAGAAGTTTTAGCTATGGAATAGGAAAGAATTGAGAGCTCATGGCAAAGCTGTCTGCTAAGAGGAAAGAATCAGAGAATAATCTTGGGGGGTTTGAGTAAAAGTATGTCTGAGTCCAGAGCCAACTCTACCCACCCTACCATTCTGTGTCTCACTTTGTAGCTACCAGTGTAAATGAATAAGGAAGAGGCTCCAGCCGATGGTTGTAGCCTAGAACTCTTTGGGGTGTCCCAAAGGTCACAGTGCAGCATGACGCTATTAAATCTTAAAACTGCACCAAGACTTTTGGGCCATCTATATAAGCTTACTCCTAGGAGGAGTAAACTTGACTGTTGGTGCAGAGTCATGTTTTCATGAACTGATGGGAAGATGCAGCCGGTGGAATAGAGAGGGCCCCGGCACCTCACCAACTTTGTGACTGTGCACAAGTCTCTACAGCTCTGAGCTCTGTTTCCTCCCATGAAAAAGAATCGTGCGACCCTAGTCAATGCTCTGCAGCGCTTTATAAACCCTCAAAAGCCTTAGAAATAGGAGCTTATTTTAATGCATAACGTAGTTTAAAACAAATCCCAACCCTGGCACAATCCCAGAATTACTGTTAGCACCCATTCTGCTTCCCCCTTAAAGAGAAATTTCAGAAAGGAAAATTTTGTTGGAAATGGAAAAAATTATAAAGTGGCTCAAGGAAAATGTAAAAGTGGAATTTTGAGGGGTTTTTTGGTTACTTAAGGGCAAATTTGATCATCATTTATTATGGATAAACACTTTCAGAGTTACATTTTGGAAAAAAAGCTGTAATATTAAATGCAAGATGTGATTTCAGATGTCTTCTGTGGGTGGCAGTAGTGCTTTTTCTATTAGAGAATGTGAGGCCCTTGTTAAAATTGTTTCTGAAGTGGCAAAAAACTTGAAGGTTTTTTTTTTTTTAATTTCATATGGATGTGGGGATTGTTTGAACGAATGAAAATATAAAAAATAAAGCTCAGAGACAGGTGTTTACAATGTGATCTGGCATCTACATAAAGATAAGATACATAAGAAGTGTGAGCCTACATCAGGTATCAGTATTAGATGCTATAAGAAAAATAAATGTTAGAATTGGAATTTTGGGATCAAAATGTTTCAGGGAAAGATTGAAATGTATATTCTCCCTTTTTGATTGCATGGTCTAATATCCGAAAGAAATGAACTTTTCTTTGTGATCCGAGAATGGTCACTGGATTGTTGGCTTGGGAGCAGACACTGCTTTTCTCTATTGCCTGATTTTTGTCCAATAAACCAAAATAATTTTGAACTTTGAAATCATCTTTAGGGATTAGAAGGAAGGCTTTTCCTGAATATCAACTATGTTTTTGTTCAAAATAGAGGCTTGTATTTCTGGAATAAATCATGAGGCTGCATATGTGCATATCTGTCAGCGACCATGTTTTGCCTAAAGTAAAAATACAATAAAATTTTTTTCATTTGAAAAGCTTTTTTCTTTTATGTGTGGCATAACATGTCAACTTAAAAATAATTATATTTTCTCAGAAAATTGGCCTGTTTTTAGATGTTTTAATGAAGAATGTATAAAATGTTGTATGTGTACCCTCTTCCACTATCAAAATAAACTGATTTATTTTTATTTCTAGTGAGAAACAACTAAAATTTGACCACTACCTTGTACCGTTTACTCTGTATGAACTGGGACTTTTATACCAACTGCAAGGAGACACAGAGAAGGCCTTACGGATAATAGAAACTGCAAAGTAAGTTGTGCCAGTGGCTTTTCACATTGCTAGCTGGAGAGTCAGTGGAAGGTGTTTGTTTAAAACATTTCCAAATTGCCTCTGACTAAAGTGATCTTCTCTTGCTCTAAAATGTCTCTAGGTACTCAGGTCTGTCTTTATCTCATCACATTATACCTTAAGTTTTAGATATTTGCATGTATGCAATATCCTCCTCTCTCCCCATTGTTGTCAAGTGTTTTGTGATCCTTGAAAATGAGGACCTATATTGCTTTTCAAGCATCTCTATTTGATGTGTAATAAGTATTGGTAGAATTGAATGAAGGTCTTCTTCCTATCAACCACAAGTGCTTGAAGCCAACAAAATCCCAGACGCATATAAGGATGTGTCATGATTGCTGCTACAGTTGGGCTTTTATCTATGATTTTGCTTTCTCTGGATTTCCCTCTCTATATTAACACTGGCCTTGGGCACACTAAGGAAAATGGTGGAGTGAATCAGGTGCCCACACCAACATTCCCTCTTTCTGTATCTCTGCTTATCCCCAATTACCCTTTGTCACCATTCTGCTTGCTCAGTTGTTTTTTTTTTTTTAGTCTAACTGAAAGATTTTTTGGTGTATTCTTACTAAATTAATCATATAAAGTTGTTCCCATTCCAGGTATTAGTATCTTTAAAAATCCAGATCCTGGCATCTACAATATTTGCTATTACCCCCAGTTTTATGTCATTTACAGATTTGGTAAGCATGCCAGTTATGTCTTTAATCCAGGCATTGATACAAATGTTAAAATAAACATAAATGAAGACAGAGTCTTGGTGAACTCCCTTTGAAGGCA
This sequence comes from Potorous gilbertii, assembly GCA_028658325.1. NCBI lineage: Eukaryota > Metazoa > Chordata > Mammalia > Diprotodontia > Potoroidae > Potorous > Potorous gilbertii. The sequence continues at coordinate 22,317,054 of CM053769.1, forward strand.
TCTCACCAGATAGTAGTCATCAGTCTAAATTAATTAACACTTTTTACATTCATTTAGCCAGCTATGAATCTACTGATCATATTAACATGCAGCCTAGATAAATGTCTGGCTTAAATTCAAATGATATGACAGTTATTATAGTCACACAGAATATAATTTCAAGTGCTTTCACTCTCACATGCACCTGATCCACGAGTCAAGTTATCAGGGATTACAGCTTGTCTGTAATTTAATAAATATTCCTTAGAAAGGTAGCTGAGGTTTAGAAATGTTACACGATTTGGCCCTGGCACAATGCTAGTGCCAGAAGTGGGTTTTGAACCAACTTTAACTTCCTTTCCTCCACAATTCCTAAAGGAAATGTCATGAGTTGGTCTTGGAGAACCTATGTTGATGCCTGAATATGATTGCTTTCCTTTTTCTTACTTTTCTTAATTGTGCTTACTCACAATTCATTTTTAAAATTTTGGTGGGAATAAATTTCCAGGCCACTAGTCCATAGTTTGGAAAATCTATCTCCCCTTTTTAAAAAATTAGGAAATTTGGCCATTTCAGGTCCTACAGGAGTTCCAGGCTTTATAATTCTTTAAAATCACTAATGATATATTTAAAATATCTACAAATCATTTTAGTGCACTGGATTAAATTTATTTAGACTAGGATATCGAAGTCATTCAAATGAGTAAGATTCTCTTATTATTTTAGAGTCTTTGTATCAGAATTTCTGATATCCAAGCAGCTTCTGAAGTCATGTAGGTAAAATTTACCTTTTTTTATAGATGAGAAAACTGAAACCTAGTTAAATTCAGTAGTCATTTGTGAAGCACCTGCCACTCCCCAAGCATTGTACTGGGCACTGGGTACAAGTACAAAGATGAAAAGGGAAGCAATCTTTGGAGTGACTTAAATTCTCTTGGGTGACTGTAACCCAGAAAGACTAAGTGATTTTTTCCTGGATACTCAGCTAGTTAATGACACTCTGGACCAAAGGCCAGCACTCCTGAATTCAGGTGCAGAGTTCCCTCATATATGCCCCAATAATCCCCCAAAACAGCTCCATACCTAGTTTATCCAACAATTTTGTTTAACTCTTCCCAATTTGGAAATTATTTTCTCTCAGTTCGACCACACAGCATGTATTTATCAAATGGGCACAGTATTCAGGACACTGTGGTGCCTTGCCCCTTAAGTAGACATGAAGTATCAACTGTCTTTCCATTTTCCTTTATTTCTTAACATTGGATCATCCCCCTCAAGTAGGGGCCTGGGTAATAAGGAGGGGCACTTTCCCTACTTGCCAAAACTCCTCTTGTGCTCAGAGTTCTGGGTGGGAAAGGAGTGGGAAATACCAGTGAGAGGTCTGGGGTGTAGGGAGGGGAGTGCTGGATGGCCATTTCCAATTCAGGTTGACAAGGAAGGTTTCTTGGAGGAATTGGCTTTGGAGGCAGGTCTGAAAAGGAGGGATTCAGCAAACAAGAAAAGGAAGAGAGAACGCTCCAGGGACACAGCTAAAAGGGCTCAGAGAGCCTCCAATTTCCCTGGAGGAGTGTGTTGAGGCCAGTAACATAAGATTGGAAAGGGAGGGTGGTACCAGATTGTGAAAACTTTTAAGTAACAGAGAGGAGAGTTAGAGTTTTCCCAAGGGGGATTTCCTCAGTAAACAAGTTGAATCTGGCTTCCCAGAAGGTGAATCGGTGAGAAGGGCTCTAGGTAGTAAGGTCATAGATGATCGTGAATTTAGAGCAGTGGTGCTTCAGGGTGGGAGTTGGACTCGGTGACTTCTAAGATCCCTCACAGTCCAGGGATGCAGTAATTTTGAAGTAGCAGCCGTTGTGGTCAGGAGCAGTAGAATTGTTGGCCGGAATATGTGAAGATATCTCCTCCTCTTCCTGCCTGTTTTGATTTTGCTGGCTATACAAACTTTTTTTTTCTTTTTTGGGTGATTATTAGCGAGTTAAAGTGAAAAAGTGAGAGCACCTACTTAATAGCTGAGGTTATTTGCCATATTCTTGGAGTTAGGGTAGAATTTCTTGACGACAGGGACTGTTTGATTATTTCCTTTGGTGCTGAAGGACTGCCACTGAGTATTTCCCATAGAAGGCACTTAGCAAAAATGTGCTGAATTTAGAATTGTTGTTGTTCAGTTGTCTGACTCTTTAGGACCCCATTTGGGATTTTCTTGGCAAAGATATTGGAATTGTTTGCCATTCCCTTCTCCAGCTCGTTTGACAAGTGAGGAAACTGAGGCAAACAGGGTTAAGTGACTTACACAGAGTCACATGACTAATCTAAGGAGAGATTTTGAACTACGGAAAGTAAGTGTTCCTGCCTCTATGTACTCTATGTACTTTGCCACCCAGCTGCCTGAATTAAGAATCCAGCCTGTCATTTCTTAGAATATAGTTTTCTTATCCCTTATCTAGTGATTTGTGCCAATTTAATGTTGGTTTGTTTGTTTTGATCCTGTGATATGTTTAAAGAGCTAGCCTGCCGGAGATTTCTCCGTCTAAATTAGGGGACTGGCACACTTTAGAAGTAGTTTATATTATATTATTTTATAATATATTATTTATGTATACTGCTCTTGGTAAAGAAAAGATAAGTCAAGTTCAAAAGGAAGGCTTACCTGAGTGGGAGGGGCTCTAACTTCCTGTTGACAGTTTGTTCTTATTGCCTTTTAGAACCAACTACAAAGATTACTCCATGGAGTCCAGACTGCACTTTAGGATCCACGCTGCACTCAACAGTTTGAAAGGCTCTCCTGCTTCTACTCCTTGATGGAAGCCACACGGGCGCAAGAGTTTTCTAAACTGTCAGGAACTTCTACTCTAGAGAAGTCTTTGTGTTAACGTAGATAAGTGATCATGTACAAGAGAGAGGGAAAAAGCAAATTGACTTTATTATCAATGTTTTCTTTCATCTGTCTCTGTTTGGATGTTGTCTTCTTGTTTCCATGCTTTCCTATGGAATTTTACCATAGCTTTGTTCAGTTCGTTATTAGAAAGTCTTTATTTTGTCTCATAAGACTCAGCCTAATGTTAGACTTGAATTGAGGTGTGAGGGTTTTACTTTAAGACTTGTGGGTGCAATTAAAGTCTACTTTAGATGACTTTTTTCTACTTGCAGATTGATATTGTTGAGGTAACAGGATGAAATCTTATGACACCCTTTAAGCTCCAGAGCTGAGTCTCCTATCAACCAGTTAGTCTCCATGAGCATTTCATAACCTGATATTTTACTTTTAATACAAAAATAAAAATCACTGTCATTCAGAAACATGAAATTGTTTATAGATCTACCCTTCTGAAGAATATGGTACAGAATCGAAGGATAGGACGGTTGTTGCATTGATTTTTTAGGCTTAAAGGCATTCCCTCACTTGAACTGAAACCAAAGTGTTGCCTTTTTCTTTCCTCTGATAAGAGGAAGCAAATTTTTTTTTTTGAGAGAGAGAGAGATGTTGGCCTCTCCTTGAATGTATTGAAATCATTTACATTTCCCAGAACGTGTGGGTCTCTCTAATGAGAAAAGGAAGACTCTGGAGTTCTTGGGCATTTGTGGTGCAAAAGGAAGGCCTGAAAGGGGAAGTCTGATGGTTGTTTTTCCTCCTCAGGAAGCAAAGCACAATTGATGTTACGTGTATAGTGTAGTACTGTCTTTATAGTTCATTATATTTTGATGATCAGTGTCTGGTTTTATGATCTCTCATTGCTCTTAATTTGTTTTAAAGTTCTGTTTGTACACATTAGTAATGTGTTCAGTTCTTTATTTGAAAATTACAGTCTTGGTGCGCTTAAATTAACATTCATTTTTCAAACAGCTGATATCAGAATACATAAAACATGGAATTTCAGATGTTTGAAAGTTACTTCTTTAAAGAACATCATATTGCATAATTGCAACCTTTTTTTTTTTTGAGGGGAGGGATATTTCTGTCTTAGGACCAAATACCAACCGCTCATGGCTACAGCAGGGAAGGTCAGGTAGTTCATGTATGTAGCAGAGTTGTTTTATTTATATTGTGAAGTATTATTTGTTACTTTAACTAAAATACTGTGCCCTTCTTGGGTTGGTATTGGCATGTGATTATTGGCTGGTCCAAGAGGTCCTTTTGTGAATTGCAACATGTGAAAATCCAAACATATTTATATTGACTCATGGAACTAATAAGGTTATAAAAACATATATTGTGCTTGGTGCACAGTTAAGTGCTTGACATTTGCCTTTTTCTTCATTCAAAAAATATCTACTTAGCATCTTCAAATTGGAATAGACAGTAAGACATGTAGGGAACAGAAATTAATTCTTCTATTCCACGTTATTAACTCATGTTCAGTTAGGTATATTATATTAAATGGTGACACTTAAAAATACTATGATGATAAATTTTCATTAGTCTAGTAATATGATGAGTACATTTGCTATACCTAATTATAGAAGAAAGGAATTCAGAAAAAAATTTTAAAATTCAGCTGTGGCAATTAGCTTGGAAAAGTGTGGTAAATCTAAAATTTTGCATGTTTGTACTACTTTTCCTGGATGGCAGCCATTAAAACAAAACTTCTTTATGGCCTTCCTTGGAATTGTTTTAGTGGCCTCATTTTTAACTGAGTACCCCTGGTCATTATTTGAGGCAATATTCAGAACCGTGTAGTCCATAAAAATTCTCTCTCTTAAAGAAGGCAAACAGCCTTTTAAAACTGTGCTGTTGTTTTTAGAATTTCTAAATTGCCAACCACATTTTTAAAAAATCTGATAGCTCCAAATAATTGATGTTCATATTTACCTTCAACTTTTAATTTATTTCCTAAAATGCTAAGCAATATGGATAAATTTGCCAGAACTAATTTCAGAGGCCTTAATATGGTTCACTCATTCAGTCTTCAAATAATTGTTAAACAGCAACTTTTTATGAGGCACTTTTAGGGGCCATTTTCTTCTGAGTGTAACAGGTTGCTTCTCCTTCCTCGCTCAATCACTTCTTCCCCAAATCCGGCTTCCACTTCTGTTGCTTGACTGAAACTATTATCTTAGTGGTCTTTTCTCCGTCTTCATTCCCCGACACTTTTGCAACTTTTGACACTGTTAACTACCCCTCCTTCCAACTTTTTCCTTTCTCCTCTTCCATGACGTTGTACTCTCAAGGTTCCTTTCCTACCCCTCTGACCATTCTTTCTCTTTTACAGACACTTCTCTTCTTATGTTCCAGACAGAGGAATTCCCTAGGACTACCCTTGGTCTTTTTTTCTCACTGTAAATTCTCTCTTTTGGGGTCTTCTTTCACTTCTTTGACTGTCACCATAATCACTGTTGTATAGATGAGTAACTATCTCTGCCACATTCCCCAAATAGCACCTTAAACTTACTTTTCCACCTTGAATCTGTGCTTCCTAATGTCTCCATTTCTCTTCATTTCATCACTGTCCTTTCCATAGTAGGTGTTACTTTGACCGTTCCCTCTTCCAAACATGTCCCAGATCCTCTCAGCCGGTGATGTCATTCCCATGTCTGTCCCTGACGGTACAGCAGCCTCCCATCTCTATCTTGCCTAGATTATTGCCATGGTATTCTTCTTCATCTCCTTGTCTCCAATAGCTCTTCAATCTAATCAAGCCCACACACCTGACCCAGAGTGCTGATCATGTGGTCACTCACTCAGAAGCCATCTTTAGGTTCTCATTGTCTCCTGGATAGAGTTCAGACTCCTTACCCTGATGATCAAGACACTCCACAAGTCTGCAGCCTACCTTTCCAGCCTCATCTCTTATACCTATTGTTCTTCATTGTAGCCCAAACTCATCCTAGTCTTTGCCTTTGACTCCCTTTCAGGGATGTAAGTTGTTGTTGTTGTTGTTGGTGGTGGTGGTGGTGGGGTGTGTGTGCATGCACGCATGCATGTGTGTGTTTCTACCATCTACCATACCTTTCCCTCCTCCCAAGTCCCTGTTCCCTACCTGTTGAAAGTCTACCCATCTTCAAAACCCAGATCAGATTTCACTTCAAAGAAAGAAGTTCAGGTTCCACTTATCCTTCTTCATATCTTTCATTGCCCTTTGTTGTGTTGGTATTTCTTCACCTGTATTTTGTTCATTTGTTTGTAAGTCTTATCTTCCCAATTAAACTGTGAGCTCCTTGAGGGCAGGGACTCATGCTTTACTGATCTTTGTACCAGGAACCTTTGTCAGTGATTTGAACACAGTAGTAGCATAATAAATGGGTGAACTGATTGCATATCAAGCCCCTCTTTTGTTTATAGGGTAGCGTGCTAAATCATCTGTCAGTCATACTGTGTTTGAAATGAAAGCCATGTTGGTCAAGATTAGTGATTATACAGTATGTTTTATCAGCATGTTTGAGAACTTGTAGGGTACCTAATCTACATTCCTTTTTTGATGCTAGTAGAGTAATAAGTCTCTAAATACAGAGATCAAGAAGTTGCGTTCTTTTAAGTCTTTTGACAAGGAAACTGCCCATTAATACTTGACAAGTAATGAAAAATTATCTGTATCAACTCTCACATTCCTAATCCTGTATGTTTTTTAGGGGTTTAACAATCTCCAGTTAGTTGTGATGATGAGACCTATGGTTTCAAAGGGGAAGGTGTTCCATATAAGATGCCCTCTCTCTAATGAAGATTTTTTTCAATTTAGAAATTGTCTTCTGACCATTGTATTATGATTCATACAGATAGTCACAATTGTTTATTTTTGAAGCACTGTGTACTTTTTCCTTTTCAAATTAATTACTTGATGTCTGTATTATATGTATAAGAATTAATGATTTTATTCATTGATATAAAAGCAGTTCCTTCCTGACAAAATTCAAGGTTGTCTTGGATTTATGCTCATTAATTTATCCTTGAGTTTACCTACCTCTCTGTGCTGTTTATATGAAAGTCCAGTAAAGTTACAATGTATTGTTTTGGTACCTGATAATAACTAATACCTCCTGAACCATAGAGCCTGGAAGAGCTCCTAAGACATCTAGTTAATACCCTGGTTTTGGGCAGAATTATGATCTTTCCTAGAGTATTGGCTACTTCTTTAACTTTTCTTTGGAAGAAGGCTCTTGACTCTCTTAGGTGTGGTCACAAAGGTCTTTATTGTCTGATACAAATGTAATCAGGGACAGTTTGACCTCTGCTTGTGTTTTGTCCTCAGATAAAGCAGAATAATAGCCAGTCTCTGTTAGCTTTGACAGTTTTATATCTTACTTCATCTTCATTTTCTCTAGGCTAAATAAAATTTATTCATTTAGCTTTTTTTTTAAATGGAATTAATCCCACTGTCTGTTAGTAATTACTTTTTTAGCACTTCTTGAGAAATTATTTAGAATTTATATCATACCTTTAGCTATGGTTTCTCAGATTGGTTCAACTAGCGCTAATTACTGAAAGGGAATTAATTCATGATTCTATTATGCTGTATTTCGGTCTCTATTTCAGTATTAATGTTCACTTTTAAAAGTACAGCACTAGAGGACTTCCTCTCAGTACTGCTGCAGCAGAGCAGGGGTGTCAGACTCAAGCAGAATGGGCCTGATGCACCATCATGAGGATCCCTGGAGGCCACATGAACATGACTTTGTTCTGTTGTATTTTTATTGTGTTATCTGTTTCCCAATTACACTTTAATCTGGTTCCAGCTGCTGCAGCTGAGCATTTGACACCTCTGCTGTGTAGACTGTTAGATGTTTCCCAGTTGTTTTGCACCAAGTACATCTTGCATCAGACTGTATGCGTATTGCTTATTTTCCTCTCTTCAGTGACATTCCTGTAGTCATGTGTTTTCCATTTATTATAGCTCTCTTACCCCCAATTTATAAATGCTCCTAACCAATTGTAAAGTCACTCTTGGGAAATTTACTTTTATCCTCATTTTTCTGTGGGTCAGGGCAAGTTTCTTTTTCTTTATGGCATATTTTTGACCGTTTGAGAATAGAAAATCAAAAATGCACCAACCAAACCATGTAAACTGGAATTTCACTGTAACATAACCTGTTTTGTGGAGAGCAACATCACAGGCTTCCATCTAGGAACACTTCACTGAAGTCAGTTACCAGAATTGCTAAATGGATGCTATTGTAATCTAATTGTTTCCATTCACCATAATTTCACTTGTTCCATGAACTCCTGGGCCAATGTTTATGGCATCTTCAGAGTGTCGAAATGTCTTCTAAATATCTAAATTATTTGGCTCATGATTATGACCTAGGCTATAATTATCAGCCTGAACTTCTCACTAATATTAATGAGCTAGGATCATAAGCTTTTGGCATTTTCTAGGTCAATCCCTACCTTTGTCAGAGGAAGAACCTGAGCCCTGTGAAAGGAAAGGGAATTGACCAAAGTGACTCTGGTAGTAAGTAGCTAAGTAAGGAGTTTAAATGTGGGTCCTCTCACTCTAAGCCAGATGCTGTCATCTGCGGTGTAGTTGTGTCATTGATTTGGCTCACTTGTGAAATGGAGTTGGCCGCACTGAGAGAAACAGTGGAAAGATTGAGAAGTGTCTAGTCACATCACCTTGGGGCTTCTTTTTTTATTCATCTTTCAAAGCAGGTCGGGCAAAGTGATCTCTAAGATTTAAGCAAAACCCATTTAATTCAGTAGGTTTGGGGGGAAAGTTTTACTTTTTACATTTTGGACTCTTCAGCATTTCAGTTTCAAATAATCTACACTGCAGATATTTTTATATTGTAGTCAAACTTGACAATAATTTGGTAGGCTATTTACTTAAGATATGACTTTCATATCTTTTGCTGGTTTTCATGATCAACTTTTGTGCTATTATGGTAGCTGTATGTTATGTATAAGTATCATTTAAAATGTGGCTTTGGATGGATCTTTGACCTATCAGCACACAAAAAGTAAACAGACCAATATCTTAAAAAACTTAAATTTCACTGCACAGTTTTATTTTTCCAGATTTCATGATAGTGTCTATTTAGACTAGCATATGCATGTTATCCCATTCTCCTCCATTTCTGCTCCTACTGCCATCAAAAAAAGGCGGGGGGGAGTGCCTTTCAGTACTTTTGCCTTTCGTTATTGTGGTTAGACTTTGTCCTTTTAGCTTTTGGTTTTTTTTTGGATTAGGATTTATTACTACCTGCCCTACAGGTAGAAAGTTGTGAGAAAAGTCCTTCATCAACTACTGGGTTCTTTGTGATCCTTTATTACTGAATAAAAGATTGAGAGAGAATGATTTTTAAGAATTTGGAGTATGGAAAATTAATTTCCGTCTTTACCTTTATTTAATTCACTGAGACATAGGAAAAGACTAGTTGTCTGTCTACTTGTGTAGGTTTAGAAAATATCATTTAGATCATTCGTAGAGGGTTTGGACATCGTACTGAAAACAGGGGCCTAGATGACAGGATCTCTTTAATTCTCTTCCAGGGTTATTATTTTTGTGTTTTGTACCAATAATAAACAACTACTAAACACAGGGTCTCTGCTGATTTGGTGGGTAGAGCATCTGCTTGGCATTGTTCAATGCGTCTTAAACTGGGTTGGGACCTCATGGCTACAGTAAAAAGTTTCTGAACACGCAAAGACCAAATATTAATTCAAAATCAAACCCATAATGTATCTGAGGTGTTTCTGGCAGTGCTGTACAACTTCCCTGCAGCCTTGGTTCTGAACACAAAGCATGCACACTTTGTGCTGTGCATGCCCTGCGGCCGTGCGGCGTCCACAAACTTTGCTGAAATTTCAAAAGGGTTTCTGAGCGGAAAAAAAGTTTAAGAAGCTCTGGTCTAGATAGACTATATAGACCTATCCTCAGATTAAGGCAAACAACCTTTCTTCTCTGAGGAATCCAGTAGGCTTTGTTTACAACCTGCAAATTTGCTTATATTTTACAGAATAATACTTAACAGCCTTGTATATCAGGAAAATTCAAAGCATCAGTCTTACTGTATTTAGATTTTAAAGAATGCTTATAAATTGTGTGCTTTAGTAGAAGTCAAAGTATTTTAATATTCAGCTTTATTAAGCAAATTTTTCTCAGTAATACATAGTTTGCCTTTTCCAAAATAGTTATTAGACATACGTCTCTTGAAATATGAAACTTTGAGAAATTTTGGTGTTTTCTCAAGAGCTATTAATTCACTCCTCCTCAATGGTCATTAGTAAATTTTCTTAGATTAATGGCAGATTATTTTTTAAAAAAGAAAGTGTTCTAAAGATGGAAGAATTGAAATCTTAGAATTCTAGTTGGAAAATTAGGTATAAAATTAGATAATTCAATATTTTTAAAAAGTTATATTGTCCTTTGAAATGCAGAAAATTTTGCCCAAGTTGAACATAATAATATAATCTACAATGGAAATAATGCAGATATTGTAGCTATAACTTAAAACACAATCTTCAATGGAATCAGATGTTCAGGTGGCAATGTTTGGTTCAATAGAGTTAGAAAAATGTATATTATAATACCATTTTTTCTTAATGATTTATCCTCCATGGCTGTCAGATATTTATTACATCTTTAAAGTAAAGATACTTTTACTTCAGATACTTTCTTCTTTAAGAAACTGCTTTACATGAAAAGAAATTATAGCATATGTACTTTTTAATATTGTACAACTCTAAAAATTTAGAGGCTTCAGTTAACTCTTCAGTCCTCTGTACAAATAAGATTTGCAGAAGGAAAGCTCTGTCCTATCCAGGAAAATCAGTTAGTTTCTAACAATGTACTGTATTCTTTCAATATTTTAGATGATATTTTTATATCTAGGTTTATTTTTGGTACCATTTCCCCCTTTTCACTGACAGATGGTGTCCCAGCACCTTAATGAATACCAAATGCCTCACTTCTATGCCATGAATCTTTATTTGCTAATGCTCATAGAGCACTTGGAGACTTTTGGATATGAACTGGGAATCCACATAGAGGCAAAACACAAAACTTACAAGTGAAAAGTATTATTTTATTAACTGCAATTCATTTTTCAAGGTAAAATTATTTTCTTGAGTTATTTTTATAGTATCTTAACTTTGGAAACTCTGACTTGCTTTTTTAAAGCATGTTTTTGATATTTCATGAACTGTTTATTTGTTCTTGTTTGTTTTTTTTAAACCACTGTTCTAACTTGAGGTTGAGAGTTCTGTCAAGCCATGTATTTTTATCTTTTGATGTTGCATTCTCTGAATGAATATACTAAAGTATAAATTTAGATGGAAGTATAACAGGAGCCATGTGACACTGCATGGAGTTTATATAACAGGTTGTGTTAGCTTAGTTCTTTGCTGATGAATCATTAAAGTCACTCGGATGCACTTTATAATGAAATGTTATGTTAGACAAATGTCAATATCTTATCCCTCCTACTCTCCACCTCTTCTCTCTCCTGTTTCTCTGAACCCCAAAGATTACAGTTTTTTTGAGCAAAATATATTAAGAAATTGAAGATGTTTTGAGTTCTTTGGAAGACAAATATGAGTATGGATGAGTAATATCCTTTGTTGATGAAATAGGAGAGGAATCCAGTAACTGAAAAATATTACAGATATGAAAATTTTCTATGATCCTTAGTCCAGAAGAGAAAAGAAAAATAGGAACCTCAGATATTTTTAAATAAAGTTAGTATATTCCCAATGACTATTATATACTATTTAAGCTTATATTCTTCTCAGAATATTTTGTGTTTCGTGTTCTGTCATTTGTAAGCTGACACTTACATGGGCTGAGACCTCTAAGGTGAAGATAACAGTTTCCTGTGTTTTGATTTTTAACATTGAGATACTTAAAAACCATATCATACAAAGCTGTATTTTTAAAACATCTAATAAACCATCTCATCTCTAAAGACACAAACTTGCTTTTTACTTTTTATTTCTGTTTTTGTATTATGGGTTGAAATTTCTAGGAGCGTACTCTGGTTTTCATTTTTTTCATTTCCGGTCGTTTAGCTTCATGTGACATTGCAGGCACTCCCGAGTCAGAGTTAATAGTAATCAATGTGATGCTTTGGAAAGAACACCGGATTTGGAGTGAACTGGTCTAGGTTTAAATTTCAGCTTTGCTGCCTTCTACTTAAGTGACCTTAGGCAAGCACAGAGTCATTGATTTAGAGCTAGCAGGCACCCCAGAGGTCAGTGATTCCAACACCCTATTCTCTTTGGACTTTGGTTTCTTCATATGTAAAATGAGGGGTTAGATGTTATGGCCTCTAGGTTGCCTTTTCATTTAAGTTCCTATATATCTGATATAGAAAGGACTTAACCGCTAATTCTGTTTGCCCGACTCATCTGCCCAAGAAATAAACTGGATCACCGGGGGAAGTGGTTCTCAAGGCTTTTGGTTTTGGGATCCCCTTACACTCTTAAAAATTATTGAAGGGCCCCCAAAGGATTTTGTTTATGTGGATTATACCTATTGATATTTACCATATTAGAAATGAAAACATTTAGTATTATTTTGAAAATAGTTTTGATCCCATGGACTCCCTAAAAGGGTCTTGGGGACTTAATCCTCTGTGATCTTCAGGTCACTCTTTTGTCCAGGGTAACATGAACCAATCAATAGTTTTACTTTTTTGTGCTTTACATGCTGCATAATGAGTTTCAGGTTCTGTTTCTATGTGGGATTTTCATCTTATTTTAATCCTTATTTCTCAGATGAAAAACTGTACCTGTTCAGTAGACTCTTTTATGAAGAGTAACAGTCTTTTGGGGGTAGGAAAAGGATATATGTCCTAGTGGGTTTCTTTTCTTTTTAATACAATTATGCTATAACAGATGATAAGTAGGATGCTTTCAGAAAAACCTGGGAAGACTTCAACTGATGCAGACTGACGTGAGCTGAACTAGGAGAACATTGTATGGAATAATGGGAATTGTGAATGACTTAGCATTTCTTAGCAATACAATGAACCAAGATAATCCTAAAGGACACAAGATGGAAAATGCCATCTGTGTCCAGAGAGAACTGATGGGGTCCAAATGTAGACTGAAGAATGCCCTTTTTCACTTTATTTTTTTTTTTTAGTTTTCTTCCACAAAATGACTAATATGGAAATATGTTTTACATGATTGCCCATGTATAATCTATATCAGATTGTTTACCATCTCAGGGAGGGGGATGAAGGGAAGGAGGAAGAGAATTTGGAACTTTGAATGAAAAATGAACTTTGAAAATTGTTTTTACATGTCAGTGGGGAGAAAATAAAATACTGTTTTTTATAGGTTATGTGTGTCTTCAGTTGAGAGGGGCCAGGTAATTGAATGGCAGGGTGAGATTAGCCCCAAGGGAAGGGAATGGTTGGAGTAAGTGAAATGGAATACAGACAGACAAAACGTGAAACAGTCCTTGCCTTTGAGGAATTTATAGTCTATCAAGCTGTTCTGGGCATGCAGTTGAGCTCAGATCTGACCCTTGACAAGTCACTTAACTCTGTCTACCTCAGTTTCTTCATCTGTAAAATGATCTGGAGAAAGAAATGGCAAACCACCCCAGTATATCTGCCAAGAAAACCCCAAATGGAGTAGCAAAGATTCAGACACTACTGCAAAATGACAATAGCATAAATGGTGTTCCGGGCTGGGTCTGAATTAGACTATCCCCCTGAGAGTTTAGGTTTGGTACTGGAGTAAAATGAGGCACTTGTACTTAGGTAATGAGAAAGTGACATCAACAGTCTGAGCCCTTAGTTCATTAAGCCAACTAAGTCTCAAAGAATGTCTCAATACCTCTTAAGGAAAAACCAGTCTAACCTACATAGGGTAGGGATGGGTTGTGGTATTTCTTACATCACACAAGGAGTAGATCTAACTGACAAGGCTGGGTTTGACAGAAACACTAAGAGCTGGGGGAATCATGAAAGGCTTCATAGAGGGTAGCGATTGAGCTGTGCCTTGAAGGAAATGGCAGATTGGAGGACAGCCAGTCCGAGGCAAAGAGAAGGGAGATGGAAAATAGAATGTTATGTGATGAACATCAAGAAGGTTCATTGTTCGGGACCAGAAAGAGGAGTACAGTATAATAAGTTGAAGAGTTTGGGGCCAGGCTGTGAAAAGCTTTTTATATGTTAATCCTTCCTAGAAGTAAGGTGGTGTAGGGGGCAAAGTGCTGGGTCTGGGTCAAGAAAACTCATCTTCGTGAATTCAGATCTGGTTTTGGATACTAACTCCAGACCCGAGGCAAGTTTGCCTCGGCTTCCTCACCTGTAAAATGAGCTGGAGAAGGAAACTACAAACCAGTATCTTTACCAAGAAGCCCCAAATGGGGTCATGAAGAGTTGGATATGCTTGAAATGACTGAATAGCCCGAGGACAAGAAGGATTCACAAGAGTGGGAATATATATCTGGTCAAACGTTCATTTTAGGAAAATTAGCTCCCTAGAATAGGCAAGACTGGGAAGGGAGATGTGGGAAGCTGTTGTAGTAGTCTAGGTGAGAAGTGATGAGGGCCTAAATTAGGGTGCTGACCCTATGGGGAGGACAGGTGCACAAAATATGTAGGTAAAAACGGCAAGATTTAGCAACCTACTAAATGGGTTTATGGAGTGAGATGTCAAGGATGATGCCAAAGTTGCAAACCTTGGGGGCTCTAAGGATGATAGTACCCCCTTCAGAAATGAGGAAGTCCAGAAATAGTGGATTGTGGGGAAAAGATGATAAATTCTGAATATATTGAGTTTGAGGTACCTATGGGGACATAGTTAGAAATGTCCAATAGGGAGTTGGTGATTGGAGGGATTGGATCTCAAGAGAGAGACCAGGTTGGACATATAGATTTTAGAGTCAACTCCACAGAGATGTTAATGAAACCTGGGGTGGTGGGTGGGGATAGAAGAAAGTCCAGGACAAAACCTTCAAGTGCACACCCAATATGGCTACTAATCCAGAAAAAGAAACTGATGGATTTTGGTCGTATCCAGGTGGGAAAAGAAGCAAAAAAGCTGTGTCACAATAACCCAGAAGGAAAGGACATCTTAAAGAGCGTACTCAGCAGTGTCAAATTTGTCAAGAGAGGCTGAAACCTATGATGACTGAGAAAATACATCAGATTTGGCAGTTGAGAATCATAACTTTGAAAAGAACGTTTTTAGTCAGTGCATGAGGCTGGGTACAAGCTTACAAAGGACTGAAAAAAGTAAGTGAAAAGAGAGGGAGTACTCAGTTATAATCCATATTATGTGAAGAACTCTTGGCATTGACTCCTTTTGTCTATAAAGCAGAGATCTCTTTTAGTAACCAAAAAATAGTTTTTCATTGTAAGATTCCCATATGACTCGGTTGTCAAAAATTCAAATTTAGGTCAACCTTATCCTTCAGGTCACTCCAGTTTTAAGTTTTATTCCTTCCCAATGTTCTGCTAATTAGGTGAGTACAGAAGATATACAGTATAATCTAGGAGTTCTAACTTTTGGATTAATTTCAGTACCTTTACCATTAAGGTGCATTTTATTCCTAGAAATGGATACTTTATGTAGTACCTACAGTGAACTTGGAAGTAATGTAATTAAGGTTTAGTAATGATACACCTTTATATCTTTTTAAGTTTTGCAAATTTTTTTTATTTAGTATTTTATTTTTCCCTAGTTATATGTAAAAACAATTATAACATTCATTTTTGACACTTTGAGTTCCAAATTCTCTCCTTTCCTCTTGTCCCACCCCACCCCCTGAGAAGGCAAGCAATTTGACATAGGTTGTACATGTGTAGTCATGCAGAACATTTCCATAATAGTCATGTAGTGAAAGAAAAGAGACCAAAACAATCCAAACAAACCTCAAGAAAAATAAAGCAAAAAAAAAAATGCTTCAATCTGTATTCAGATACCTTCAGTTTTTTCTTTGGGGATGGATAGCATTTTTCATCATTAAGTCCTTCAGAGCTGTTTTGGATCTTTGTATTACTGAGAATGGCAAACTCATTCACAGTTGATCATCTTACAATATTGTTACTTCCTACACAGTACATTTAACTTTGCATCAATCAGCTAATTCAAGTCTCTACAGACTTTTCCGAGAGCATCCTGCTCCTCACTTCCCATAACTCAATAGTATTCCATCAGTTTGTCCAGTCATTCCTCAATTGATTAACATCCCTTCAATTTCCAATTTTTGGTTACCAGAAAAAAGATGTTATAAATATTTTTGGAGATGCAGACCTAGTAGTGATAATGCTAGGTCAAAGCATGGTTTTGTAAACCTTTGGCCACAGTTCCAAGTTGCTCTATAGAATTATTGAATCAGTTCACAACTCCACCAACAGTGCATTAATGTCTCATTTTTCCCACAACTCTTCCCCAATTGTCATTTTCCTTTTTTATCCTATTAGGTAATCTAATAGGTATGAGGTAGTACCTCAGCATTGCTTCAATTTGGATTTCTCCAATCAGTAGTGAGTTAGAGCATTTTTTTCATAGTGCTATTGAGAACTTTGATTACTTCATGTGAAAACTTCATTTCTTGATTATCTACTGGGAAATGGCTCTTATTTTTACAAATTTGACTCAGTTCTCTGAGAAAAGATGCCTTTATCAGAGAAACTTGCTTCAATTTTTTTTTCACAGTTACTATTGCTATTTCCCTTTTTATATTCATTGCCTCATTTGAGTCTTACAAAGAACACCGTGAACAAGTGCTATAATCCCCATTTTGCAGATGAGGAAACTGAGGCTCAAATAGGCTGTGACTTGCCCAGTGAATGTCTGAGATGGGATTCAAGCCTAAGTGTTTCTGACTCCCAATTTCTGACTCTAATTGTCTATATGAATTATGTCCTCTTCCCTACCAAGAATTAGCTGAGCCTCTTCAGGCTCAGATGGTATGAAAAAAAATTTACATAACTGCACTAAATATAAACTTGAGAATCAGAAGTTCAGATAAAACAATTAAGACCTTTGTAATCTGACTTTTCACAGGCTTCCAGAGATCTAAAAGAAGCTTATCATCATTTGGAATTTACAAAAGGAAAAAAAAAGGCTGAGCATAAAACCTCAAATTTTAATTAAGAAAATTTGACAATGTCAAACAAGAAGCAGCTGTGTGTGGGCAGATTTATGTGCATTTTTAGCCCCACTTTAAAAGCCTCAGATTGTCTCTGGAACAGAATGGAGCAAATTGTCACAAATTTTGTTTTCCAAGAAACCAGTTATGTCAACATTACACCATGCCACTGCTCCAACAAGCATGCCAAAAATAACATGAAAAGGAATTAGTTCAAAAATCTATTTTCATTTAACTCAGTAATTATTGCATTTGCAATCATCTCCAAGGATTGTTTCTAGCAAAATAATCTACAGAGAGAAGAAATTTCCCAGATAAAATGAGTGCTATGCAGTCCATAAACTTTGCACTAAAGTACTTTAGATGCCCAAACTTTTCTCCTTTTGGCTTAAAAAACAATGAATATTAATAGATTTTTAAAATTTTGGAATTGATCATTTGTTTTGAACAATGATAAAACAATGGGGAATGCTTTTTATTATAACTACCTCCCTATCCCCAAATTTTAAGGGGTCAATGAGTTAAACATTGTTCATGAGAAGTGGGTGAAGTCATCAAGGACATATAATAAGCAAAGGAGGGGACCTGGTCCTCTAGCAGACTGAAATGGACACCAAGGGGGACATCTATAGTATTCACAAAATCTTAACTGAACCAGAGGGATACCTCTAGTGTGTCAGGTGGATGCTCTATGGAGGACACAGGAAAGCTATGATCAAGAATTGCACAGGATGAGAAGGTATGGATGAGCTACAGTATATACTGGTGGAAAGACTGACTTCACAGAAGAATAAAATCATGCATCCTTGGGGTAAAAAACATTGATATATCACATTAAAGTTTCTCACTGTAAGGGTCTCTCCAGAGATTAAGTTTTGACTTCTCTCTATTGACTTCCTCTTCCCCTAAAAACAATAAACCCCCAAAACCAAACTCAACACTCAGATGTCCATGGTGGGTAGGGGATCCTGATAGCATGCAGTGAGTTTGGTAATAGAAATGGACATGGATAGTCATCAAGGGAAGTTAGGTGATTTGATCAAGCTTTATCCTTACTTTCTTTATAAAATAGCTTCTCTGGAAAGATATGTTATCATTTGGAAATCTTCTGATGACCATGGTGTTAACATTCATTTCCATAAAGTAGTATTGATAAATCTTAATTTCTATTTGTCCCCATGTAACAGCAAGGATCCTGGCATACCCAGGAGGGCTTGCTGTACAGGTTCTTAGATCTGCTTTTCTAAAAGGAAAGTGACTTTTGAGGAGTCAACAATCACTTTAATCAAATACGTGTATCAACAGAGAAAATACAAGCAGAGAAATAAAGACCAACAGACAGGATTTCCAACTGTCTGACCATAAGCAATACATACATCACAGATCAACAGACAGATCCAGCTGTCTGACCATTACATACATACATAGTTAACAGAGAGAGAAACACTAACATCTGGGCTTTCAAAGCTGGGAGGGCTCCTTAGGGGCTTCCCAGGGTCTCATCTGGCCAAACAAACACTTCCAATGAGTAAGCCCCAAAGTAAAACCTCACTTCAGAGTATTTATACACTTTTCAGAGTTGGAGGGCAGGACTCTCTGACCCAGTATCTCAATAGAAATGAACAAAAGATATTGAGCCTATTACTGGGTGGGGAAGATCTTTAACTCTCCTCCACCCACCATTAACCCTACATTAATATATCTCTCTACCACCCAGAAAGAATTAGATCATAAACACATAAAGAAAATTTTTCATATAGACCCTGTGAAATTTATTAGTCTTACCAAAAAGGAAGGTAGGAAGTATATTCTGAAATGTGTGTGTCAATAATACCTTTTATCCTCCTTAAATTCCTAATATGTAATTTTCATGCATATTTTTTCTGATTTAATGTCAGTGCCATGATTCCCGTGAAGACAAGTTTTGAGGCATGAGAAGTACTTTGCAGACATTATACTATTTAATTCTTGGCATCAGGCAAATACTCCAGATTATTGTCCCCAGGATCAGAGAGGTTAAGTGGTTTGCCCATGATTACACAGTGTCAGAGGTAGGGCATTTGAATCCAGGTCTCCCTTGCTCTTTCCATTATATCACACTGTTCTCTGTAATAAAAATATCAATGAACTTTGGAATTCTTTTTTTGGGGAAAGAAGTTTTATTCTAGGATATTGTATCTTAGACATTTCATAACTTGAATAGGACAGAAGGCCAATATTCATGACTATTAGAGAGTAATTTTCTACCCAAAAATAGTTCAGATTTTCAGTTAAGGAGTGTCCTGAGGAAGGAAAGTTCATTTTTTTTAATGCAAAGACCTATAAGAAGATCTTTTACTAAATTACTTTTACTAATGCTCAAAGCATATGAAATTTAGGACATCTAATATGTTTGAAGGACCAATGGCTTGTGCCGTGGATATAGAGTGTCAGGCCTGGAGTCAGGAATGTTCATGTTCCTGAGTTTAAATCTGACTTCAGACAAGTCCTAGCTGTATGACCCTGGTCACTAAACTTGTTTGCCTCAGTTTCCTCATCTATAAAATGAGCTGGAGAAGGATGTGACAACCACTCCAGTATCTTTGCTGAGAAAACTCCAAGTGGAATCATGAAGAGTCAAATATGACTGAAAACAACTTACTGAAAGATGTTTTGAATTTACACTGACTAGATGAATCATATCTGTAGTTCTGGATATTAGCCACACAACAGCTGGGATATTTGCCCTTTTTATGAATACATTTGTAATTTGTTCAAAATTTCCTTTATTCCATGTCTAAGATATTCAGCAAATTGTGAAAAACAAAAAATACCCCAACATTCAAACCTTCTCCTGTTTTCTTTTCTCTAATTCTTCCATCTTCCGTTTATAATGTGTCCCACTTCCTTATTTAAACACTCAAATTGGATCTGTGATCTCACTGATATGGGTATGCAGACTGCAATCCATCCCTGCCTGTCCTGCAGTCCATCCTGTGTCATTTTCATCTATGTCCTACTATAAATTCATGACAGAAGTCCATCCGACTTTCTAGGAAGTTCTCTTGCTTCTTTGTCCAGTTGCAAATATACTAATGGAGCTGTCCATTGATTATACTTCACCCTTCCTATCTAACCAGACTCTCTTCTCCTTGGATCATGTATTTTTAGACATCCTTTACTGTTTCTACTTCTTAATTTCTTGTTTTTATGCATCACAGCCTGCTTATGTTCTCCCTTGCGTTCTGTGTGATCTTTATTTTCAATACTTTGGGGACTGTAGTACTCAAAGACTAGCAGCCATAAAACCTTACCAGTAGAATGTTGGCATTAAAAATGGATATTGTTGCAAGGACAAATTTGGGATCATTAAAAGAACCTACAGGACCCCCAAAGCGATCGAACCCATTGTCATCCCATTCAATTTTGGGCTTGATTCGTTGATAATTTTCAGTGGCTGTTCAGGATTTGTGCTGTGGACAAATTCTGTAAGTTTTCCATCCAATTTCATATGATAGTCTGGATTATAGGTATCTTTCAAACTCTTGGACCGGGAGTGGGGCATGAATTTCACTTGGGAGGCTGAAGTGTTCCAGGGTTTGTTATAGTCAGCACAACATATTCTGCAAACAGTAATATTTGGATGAACTCTCAGTCTATAAAGAATCCCTCCTCTTCTTAGACATTGTCCTAGTTCTCCTCCATGACAATGGCTGACACCTTTGGTGAATGTGATCTTAATGATCAGAGAATTATGAACAAAATTTATCTCTGTTCTTATATCATTCAAGGAAACTTAATTTTTCATATGGGAGAAATTTTGTTAAACATGAACATTTAAGGTGGCAAGTAGGTGGTACAGTAGATGAAGTATTATCTTGGATGTAGGAAAACTTAAGCTTGAATCCTCGCTCAGATATATACTAGCTATGTAACTCTAGGCAAGTCACTTCTCAGTCTCGCTTTTCTCATCTGTAAAATGAAGATAATTCTCGCACCTCCCTCACAAGGTTGTTGTGGGGATGAAATGAAAAACAAGTGCTAGTGTTTTGCAAACCTTGAAGAACTATAGAAATACTAGCTAGTATTGTCATTATCAAATTAAATACTTAGAAATAGTCAACAAATATGTACCATAGGATCTAATATTCACTGTAACATTAGTCCTTTGTGTGATGATAAAGCTACCATGAGATATCACACGTGAAACTTAGCTGTTCATTTCTCATATTCTTGGGGATGCCCCCAGTGCATGCAAAGACTATTCTTAAAGTAGGCACATAGGGTTGGAAGTTGTTCATGCTCTTTGCATTGCCTTTTTGGACAGGAAGTGCAAAGGTCTGAAATTTTGTCCACATTTTTGATCTTTTTCTGTTTTTAACTTATTAGATGGGCAAAATATCTCCTGGAATATGTTAGTTTTTCTGCAAGAGCTTTTCTGGAACTCTTTCATCAGCAAAGCTGATGTAACTCATTAACCAGTTATGGCCTTAAAAAAACATAGTAGGTACCTTTTAAATCCAATATAGAAAATGTGGTTCGTGATTTTACATTTTGACATTCCAAATATTTATTGAACAACCCTATAATTCATTACATTCTGAATTATTAGACTTGAATTATAATCCTGGTAGTGTCCCTCAATAATTTTGTGATTTGGGCAACTGCTTTTTACTCTATTTTCCTCATCTGAAAAATAATGCACACAATCTCTAAGATTCCTTGTAGATTTAAATCCTCTGCCGTCAAGTAAGAAAAGACAGTTATCTCTCTCTCTCACAAATGAATTTCCTAGAAGAAAATTCTTCTCTAATAAGGCCCTTCTGTGGTGCCTCATTATGGCACAGAGGTGACTATGCTGGCAGCAGATTTCTCAAAGATTTTACCAAGCTGGGAAAGCTTCATGTCTGAACCCGGCTGTGAATGAGCACATATTTGTTGTCAGATAAATTCAGAGACACTCACCACTAGGTTGTCCATAGGGTCACTCACTGAATTAGGATGTTAGACTACTACGGTAGGACAAATTTATGGGAAGGAAAGAAACAAGCATTTATCAAGTGCCTAGCTGAACACTTTACAAATATTATCTCATTTGATTTTTACAATGGGGGTGGTTGCTATTATTATATTTTTACAGTTGACAAAACTGAGGCAGAGAGAAGTCAAGGGACTTTCCTAGGGTCACATGGTAAGACTGAGTCAAATCTTCCTGACTCTATCCACTGCTCTATGAAGTTGCCTTAGGCCCTGTGATTTCATTAAGTAGAAGAAATTACCTGAGACACATAATAATTCAATGAGTTGCCCAGGGTTACATCTAATATACTATGCCAAACTGCCTCTAAAGGCAAAATTAAATAAGCAATAAATGTTAAGTATTAACTTGAGTTCAAAAAAGTCAGCTTTACAAAAACAAGACCGGGGAGGCATGGTCAGATGACAGTTTGTTTTTCCAAAAAAAAAGAAAAAAGATCTGAAAGTTTTCGTGGCTGAGCTGCAAGCTTGATGAATGTCAGCAGTGTGATATATGACAGCCAAGAAGGCTAATATGATCTCAGGCTGCATTAAGAAAGACACGGAGTCCAGGAACAAGAAAGAAGACGATCCATTATACTCTGCCCTAGTCAGATCAGATCTGGAGCATCACATTTTAGGAAAGCCATGGTTAAGTTACAGAGCTTCCAGTGACCAGGATGATGAAAGACCTGAAGAAGGATCGGTTGATAAAGGACTAGAAGTCATCTCTGATTACATCAGTTGATATAATCAGTAATTCCTTCTCCTTAACGACTAAGGAAATCCCAGGGCCTAAGGTAATTTCATAGAGCAGTGGTTAGAAGCTAGGGCTGGGGTCAGGAAGCTTTGATTAATCCTCAGGCACTTACCCAGTAAACCTGGGAAAGTCTCTTCTCTCTGCCTCAGTTTCCTCAACGGTAAAAATTGGGGCTAACAAGAGCACCAACTTCCAAGGATCGTTGGGAAAATCAAATGAGATAATATTTTTAAAACTCTCAGCACAAAGAAGGATCAGCTCCACCAGCTGAGATTTCGCAGAAGGTCGATGGTTATTCCCCTTGGTTCCAGAGGGAAGACCTAGCACAAGTGGGTGGGAGTTATAAAGATTATAAAGTTATAAGATTATAAAGTTATAAACTGTGTTACAGGTAAGAAAAATCTTACTTAACAATTAGATAATTGTACTTAGATAATAATAGATAAAATCAGATAATTAGAATTATCTGAAAGTGAAAATGACTATTTTGAGAAGTGAGAAGAGAGGACTCCACCACACTGGAGGTATTCAGGCAAGGGCTGAATGACTATATGTCAGATATATTGTGGATGGAGTTCCTCTAGATGGACACTTCCTCTAGAAGGTCCCTTCCAACTTTTTGATACATGATTAATTACATTTTTTTTCTGATCATACATATCTTTAATGGTATTTTCTAAGCCATTATTATATAGCTCATGTATTTTCCCATTACCCTCTGGCTTACCTATGATTTGTTTTTATCTTTAATCATGTTTCTTTTTTTTAAGTAAAGGTATATTAATATCTTTTGCTTTATGTCACTGATATTTCTCAGTGTAACCCTTCCCAACCCCCTCTCAGAGAGCCAGTCTTTATGAGAAATAAGGAATTTTTTAAAAGAGAGAATTTAAAAAACAGTTTAGCAAAACTAACCAACACATTAAAAAAAGTCTGCAGGGTTCTACATCCATAGTCCCCCAAATCTGCAGAGAAGGGAAGGAAGTTCCTATCTCCTCTTTTCAGCCAAGCTTGGTCATTAGAATTTCACAATATTCACTGTCCATTGGTTTTTGTTCTTTCCATTTACATGGCCGTAGTCCTCTTGTATATTGCCTTCCTGGTTCTGCTTACTTCACTTTGTATCAAGTCAATAAATTCTTGTTATGAATATGGCACTGTGATCCATATTCGTTTGTCTGAATCTTCTGGTAATTACTAGTATTCATTATTTCTTACAGAGCAGTGACACTTCATTACGTTAATGTTCCACAACTTATCTAGCCTCTCCTCAGTCAACGGGTATCGACTTTGTTTCTAGTTCTTTGCTAGAACTGCTCTAAGTATTTTAGTGTGACTAGTGTCTTTCTTTTTCCTTTTTTATCGCAGACCATCTGCAATTTCAATTATTCTAAACTCAGTGGAATATAATTCCCATTTGGAAAGGTACAAAGAAGCAGGCTATGTTATGGGACATTGATCAAAACACACACAACACAACAAAGCAAAACTGGGAATCAACAACCCAGTTTCTCTCTGAAATAGCTGATATCAAATCTCTTACAGATACATTCTAGAGAGATCCCTTATGGTAGGATGAGCCTGATCTCATTGCACTAGGAAGGAAAATGGATTTATAAAATATAGCAAAGAAATCTGGTGATTGGGATTTAATGGCTCAGAAGAAAATTGTCTCCTGGTGTGTTTGAATCCTATCCCTGTTACTTGACCATGGCTAAGCCATTTCTGTTCTAGGGGCTGAGTTTTGTCGTTTCTACTTTTATGACATCCTTTACGTAGGTCCTCTCCATTCGCAGTCACCACTTCACACTTGGATTTTTGAAATAGCCTTATGGTTAGTGTCCCTCAATTCTCTCTTCCTACTCTAATCCATCGTCTACTCAGCTATCAAATGATTTTCCTAAAGCATAGATCTGACCATGTCACCTTTTCTCTCAATAAACTACAATAACTCCCTGTTACTTTCAGGATGAAATATAAAATCCTGTTTTTCCTTAAAAGCCCATCTTGACCTTGCACGTTTCTATCTTTCCTGATCTTTTTACTACTTTCCATGTACTACATGATCCAGTGACATTGGCCTTCTCAACAACACTCATTTGATAGACTCTATGCCTTTTTATTGAATGCCCTCCTTCCTCATCTCCACCTACTAGCTTACTTCACTACTGAGCCTGAATTCAACCACTAGCAGGAGGTCTTCTTCACTTCTGGTGCCTACCCTGGCATTTTAACACAGTGCCTGGTACATAGTAAATCCTTAATAAATGCTTGTTGACTGATTGACCTCTATGTGTGAAGCTCCTTCCATTTGTTACTTGTGATCCACCTGGTCTCCTCTCTTACCTTTGGTGTGAAAGAAAATGGTGGGATATGCTGATAGGTGGAACATAGTAACAAGGGGCCATCGTGATTTTTAAGCAGAATGGAGAAAGAATTAGACTCCAAACCTAGTAAGTAGCTATATTTCTGTAGCAGTCAAATGAATATTTCCTTATGATTCTGTCCTTTGAACATAATCCAATGTTTCATACATTTCTAATTTGCATATCTATGAAATTTCCTTTTATTTAAATAAAGATTCTTATTTAAGAAGTCAGAACTTCTTGAATCTATCATAGAAAGAGCCTTGCCAAAATGGCTATAGTGTTTCGGTAATTCATTCATCCTTCTCTTGTCTCAGTATAAGGTTATTCCTTTGATACTTGATATATACATATGCCTTTAAAGTTTCCAGAGTACTTACGTATATTTTCCCATTTGGCCTCACAAATGCTTTGAAGTAAATGAGTCAGATATTACTATAACCATTCTAAGAAGGAGGACACTGAGTAAGACTTAGGAGGATTTTGATATATCTATAGTCACAGAACTCTTTGATAATCCGATCATAGATTTAGAGATGGAAGGGATCTTATAGGGCATTTAGTTCAACTCTCTCATTTCTTATAATTGAAGAAACTGAGGTCCAGAGAGGTTGGATGACTCAGAGTTAGTAGGTGAATGAGTTAAGATCCAAATCTAGGTCCTTGGACTCTAGTTGAGTGGTCTTTCTGTACAAGAAGATGCTTACCAACTACTGTCAGAGGTGGGATTTGAACCCTGCTTTCTCCTGACTTGAAGTCTAGTACTTTCTTCATCGTACTCTTCTGTCTCTTGACGTGTTTGGGAAATAATCTATTTTGTAAAGGAGGGGCAGTGCAGCTTGTTCCAAACCCCAAACTCTCCCACTCCAAGGCTGTTAACAGATTTCTTACTCCAGATGGCTTCTAGAGCCCAGCCAGCTACTAACTGTCTCCTTATTGCTGCTTTGTGTTGGCTTCTTCTTGAATGCTGCTAACATTCCTAGACTCTTCAGCTTCTCTGTGCCTGGCCCCATGTCCCTTTGTATCTTAGAATGTGTCAATGCCAGAGGAGCCATGGCGAGGAGCTGGAGACAAAGCTGAAGCTTGTTATAGTTTAGCATCTTCCTTTGGCATTCTGGCAGGACTAGTTACAGAATGAGATGGATAGGTCACAGCAAGACTGAGTGAGCTGGTATTTGGCACGTGAGCCTGGGCTTCTGGACAATAATGTGGAACAGACACTGGAGTTGTTATTACTTGTGATGGTTGTTATTTAAGCATTTCATGAGAGCTGTGAAAATGGGAGCTTCTATTTGTTGTAGAAGGAATTCATGAACCAGGAAGGAAGTTGGACGAAAGGAACTCGGGTCCCTTCCAGCTCTGAGATTGGATGATTCAAATAAGGATGGCATTATACATGGCCCTGGCCTTTGAAGAAATTAAAATCACAAAAAGATAGGCGGGTAGACATCAGTGAAAAAGAAAACAAAAAACCTAACACT
>CM053769.1:22344116-22364157 GCA_028658325.1 Potorous gilbertii
ACTTGTGTGTGTACAGTGCCTGGCACATACTAGGAAAAATATAAAAACTTACTCTCCTTTCTTTTCACCAATATCTTGAATGCTGCCCAGTCATGTTAAAATGACGCCGAGAAACAGGTAATGAAACAAATAAAAATACATAAGAAGACTGGTGTGTATAATATAAATCCTATGTTACATCTCATTTGGCTCTCAGTTATTCATGTCAATGGAGGACAGAGAAAGAGATGTGAGGACTGATACAAACAATCCACTTAACTTCTTTCCCATTATTTGGCCTGTTACCAGATATTAGAAAACTTTTTGAAAACATAGATTATCTTCCAAATTAGTTTCAGTGTCACTTACACCCAGCATCTCCATTTAAGAAATAAATGTTGCCAGGACCTCAGACTTTGTGATTTTTTACTAACTCGTGAGAAAGAATATAACCTTAAAACATGGAACAAAAGTTCTTTCCATGGTTCTTGTTATCTATTAAGTCCTGACTCTGGTTGTTGAGTCACTTGAGAGACATGAGAAAAATCATTTCCCCCTCTTTGGGCCTCAGTTTCCTCAACCCAATGAGGACTTGAATCACATGATCTATAAGGACCCTTCTAGGTCTAAATCCTATGATCTTACGGAACCGGCCCAAGTGATGAAGGTGGGAAGTATCAGGACCCCCAAACTTAAGACCTGTAACTCCAAATGTGTTCTCTCCATGATGATTTTCTCCTGCTCTGCCATTTTAGGGCTAAGAATCTATCTCACAGCACAAAAAAGCTGTGTGGAATCACTGGATAGAGCAATGGATTTAAGTCAGGAAGACCTGAGTTCAAGTCATCCTCAGATATATACTAGTTGCACGATCATGGCCAAGCCATGCCAGAGGCAATTTTTAAGTTGCATAGAAAACATTTTCTCACTGGGACATCCCCTATCCTGATCGAATCACAGATCCAGATGTGACAAACAAATAAAAATAACCAACAAACCTTCCACCAACCACAACTCTCTTTTTGCTTCAGTCTCTGTTTTTCCAGTGTTAAGCCTTGAGCTCTCTGGCTTTTCCCTACTGACTGAGTGCGGCTGTGTTTCCTCTCAGTCCTCGTTAGATGGCAGCCTTCACAAACGATCCCACCATCGCCAGGCTGTTTTGAATGTCAATAATTCAGCCTCTATAATGGGAGCCACAGATGCAGAAGGGCGCACCACCTCAGATGATCTTGTTTACTAATCAGAAACATTTGCTTCCTTGGAGTCACGAAAAGATTTCCCACCATTATTCTTGTTTTCTGTCTTTGGAAAAATCTGACTGTTTTCCTTTTTTCCCCTCTAAATTATTCTTTTTTAAAAATTCTGTTTGTGAAATCATTCCCTTCTCCAGGGCCCATGGGATGTAAAGGCTAGAATGTACCAAAAGAGAGACTTGTAGATTAACAAGATGTCAGAACTAGAAGGTTCCTTCATTTAGTTCTATATGTCTTTGTTTTACAGATCGGGAAACTGAGTCAAGAGAAATAGTGACTTGATTAATATAATGATAACAATTTTCAGAGTGCTACCTATGCTACCTAGGTTATTCCATTTGATCCTTACCCACTGTATGAGATAAATGTAAATTATGATCTGCATTTTGCAAACAAAAAAAGAAGGCTGAGAGAAAGAAGGAGACTTGCTTTGGGTCAGGCATACAACTGGGAAATGTCTAAGGTGAGATTTGAATCTGCTTTAGTCACTGAACTCTTCTGTGGCAGAACCCAAATCTAACATCTCAAAAGGCATGGGAAATAGTTTGCGTTTGGTAAAAGTTAATTTTTTTCCCCTTCGATTAGGAAGAAGTCATGAATTCTGGAATTTTGGCAGCATTTGCTCCCATTGGGGAGTGAATATGTGAAATTGTTGAATATGCTGGAGTTAATCTTATTGAGCCACTTAAGAAGTAATCCTTTTTTGGGGAGAGGGGACTAAATATTGCCCACTTAAATTTATCTAGTCAGCACGAAAACTAGGCTAAAACTATTAGCGCCTTGTCAAGCAGGTCCGCTGGTTAGAGGGCAGCCATAGCACCTGGGATGTCTTATACAATGGAGAAACAACTGAGCTAAGCACTGAATAACTAAGAACAATTCCTTCCATAGCTGCCACCCTAGGTATGCTCCTTCATGCCCTCCTGCTCAGCTCTGCATCCCCTCCCATCAGGGACTCTGAAGGATCTCCCATTTCTCTTAGTAATGCATCTGTCTCAGGCTTAAATATTTCTAGATTCTGCTGTGTCTAGTATGCAAGGGCCTTTTTAGAGTCTTATTTAAATGATTCATGATTATTTTATTTCACTGATTCTTAAAAAACCCCATATTTTGCTGTCAGAATTCATGACTTCCTCCTAATTGATGAGGAAATACATATAACTTTTATGCATTAAATTTAGCAGAATTAGCAGACTACCCGGCACATACTAGGTGCTTAATAAATGCTGGTTGGCTTGGCTTGACCGCTTCTCTCCCTCCCCACCCTCTACCATCGAACAACAGAACTCTCCCTTTTATTTAAGTATGATTAAGTAATGCAAAGGAGTGGAGCCATATCTGAAAGCATATAGTCATTTCTTAGAATACCCTTTCCACATTCCTTCAAACCTTCCTTGTGATAAAGAAAAATAGTCAAGCAGAAAGAGCAGCTCAGTTTTTAAAAGAGAATGATTTATAATGCTGACCTGAATTATGATGTATGCCTTTACTCCCTTCCCCTCCTCTCTTCTCTCTTTCCCTCTTCTTGCATAAATAATTGAGATTTGACTGTTTTATTTTCCAACACAGGGATTGTTTTTTTAGCCTCTTGTCCCTTTGGTTTGGGATAGAGTCCAAATATTTCACTTGTAGGAGCAAAGATTTTTGACTTCTCGCTCTTTCAGTCGTTGGTTGCCACTGTCCCTTGCCACCAATCAGTGTTGATGGGGGCCTTTTGGATACAGTTCACAATCTGTCTCCTTCCATGGGTGACAACCCTTGTCAATGTTGGTTGAATCCAAATATCCCTGGCACTCGGGGGAAGAGGAAACTAACAAAAGATCAGAACCTCAGAAGTGGTCGTAGTGGAGGGAGATTCTTCACATACCTTGACAGAGGGAGTTTGGGAAGTCATGAGGACAAAAGGGAGAACTGATGGTCATTTCATGATGGTACCTCGACTGTGGCAGCAGCTGATGTCAGTCACAGATGCAGTTCCTCTCTTTAGACTATGAGAGATGGCATCTAAATGGAGGAACTAGGAGATGCATGCGACTGTATTTTTATGGTAGGTGTTGACTCTGGCACAAAGAGCTTAAATAAGTTAGCCATGGCTAGGTTCTAACCTACCCTAGTTTTACTTACACTTAATTTTTTTTAAAAAGATTATTCTGTTGAAGTTATAGTTATAGGATTTAGCATTATTCCTCATACACACTTGTGACTGAACTTGTCCTTACATTGTCAGATGGCCCTCTGTTTACAGCATGAAGTCACATACGATAGAGGAGTCTTTCTTAGTGTGGGGCTCAAATCTCGGGCCATACATGGTTAGACAATTCTGTTCTCCACCTGGGGGCATAAGCACAAGACATAGCCAGCTTTCTAAGTGCATGATCTATGAATATGGCCATATTTTATAAATCTGCCTCCTAGGTTATACATGTGTAATCTAGAATGATCTATTAAAGTATCCTTAATCTACCCTTACTTTCATAGGCACAAGAAGTGTGACTACAAGGTAATCAGACTGATTTTTCAGTTTATTTCAACCAGCATCTATTTTGTCTCTATGAGGTTCAAGACAGAGGCAGTTAGTTGACTAAGTGCATGGAACACTGGGCCTGCAGTCAGGAAGAGCTGAGTTTAAATCTGGCCTTAGACACTCACTAACTGTGGGACCCTAGGCAAATCACTTAACTTCTATTTGCCTCAATCCACAGGAAAATGAAATGACAAACCACTCCAGTGTCTTTGCCATGAAAACCCCAAGCTATGGTCCATTGGGGTTAATGAAGAGTTGGACACAATTGAATGACATAACAACGGTTACAATAGGTGCTTGGCCCTCGGGGATGGGGGGTGCAGTTACAAAGACAAAAAAGAAATATTCCCTACCCTGAAGGACCTCACATTCTACAAAGGGAAAGGAATACTACATCTACAGAGACAAGTAAATATAAAGAAGAAGCCAAGTAATTTTAGGGCACAGGGAGTAACCAATCACTGGAGGATCAGATATTGTACATATCTCTACCTGAGTCTTGAAGGAAGGAAGCCATTCTAAGAAGGAATGGTGAAGGAGAGAGTTCTAGCCATGGGAGGCACTATAACAAAGGCATGAACACGGAGAATATAATATTATATGCAAGAAACATTACGTAGATATTTTAAAGAAACATGTCAGAATTCAGAGCAGTGATTAGCAGTATTTTCTCTGTGACAGTTTGCAGAGAACAATCTGGAGGTCAGAGAGAAGTACTACCACTCTTAGACCTGTAGACCCATAAGATGGAGACCATAGTGATGGATCTTAGGGTGTGGTCTGGGGCTGGTTTTGCATAGGCTAGAAGAGGACCTTGAAGGGAAGTACGAGAATCACTATACCCCTCCAAAGAGACTTATTCCCTCAGAAAAAAAATTGCTGCCTTGGATCAATCCCCCATTTGCCCAATACCAGTTACAACTTTACAAAAATTCATCTCTCTAAATGACCACTGAGCCCTTCAAAGGAATTTCTTTGGAAGACTGGATGCTGAAAGGCAGACTTTCCTTATTTTAATACTCACTATTTCAGTGATAGTATCTGCTCGAAATCACCTCTTCTTTTGGATTTTTTTCTTCAGAGGCACATCTTTTGAATATTCTCAGGGGTGGGCAAGTCTTCCTCATTTGATTTGACTTTTGGGAGCAGTGAGCAGTCATTTGGAATAGAACCTGATTAATAAAGCATGTGACGAACCTGAGATAACGTCCCCTTTAGTCAAACCCTAGGAATGACCTTAAAGATCAGAGACTAACTTTTCATGACTTGATTTTGAAGGCAGTTTTCCTCTTCCTCCTCTAATCTGTTAATTAATCTGCCAGATTAGTCTTCTTAATGCAAAGTTTTAAGCATATACTTCTCTATTTGAAATCCTTCAGTCGCTTCCTATTGCCTACAGAATAAAATCCACATTCTCTCTCATTCTGGCTTTCAAAGACCTCCACTATCTGCCTCTTCCTTGGTTGTCTACTTCTGGAGGTCTAGAGAGGCAAAGTAAATCTCCCCCAAATAGTAATAGTACCGATATAATTGCAATAATAATATTCTGTATAGCATTCTACATACATTGTCTCAGTGGATTCTTATAACAACTTTGTGAGAAGTGTAACTATTAGCTCCATTTACAGAAAGGAAAACAGAGGGTCAGAGATAATGGGTGTTGCCCAATGTCATAGAGGTAGAAAGTGTCTGAGGTGAGATTTTAACCTACAGGGACCATTGTGCCATTAATATTTTTCTGTACAGAGCCAGGATTTAACACATTAAAAAGCATGAGAAAGGCTTGTTTTGTGGATTAAGCTTAAATGTTTTTCTTTACTTATTAGAAGAATATCATGAATCTATAATTCTGGCAGTATTTACTCACAGCACAGTGCTTGGCACAAATTGGGCACTTAATTAATGTTTATTGATTGATTGATATTGGGAAATGATAACTTTGCTATGATCAGGTATATTGTATCTAGTTTGGGAGATAATTTCAAAGAAATGTTGGCCATAGTCAAAGTTGTAACTAGGGAGGGAAAATTAGGGCTTTA
Organism: Potorous gilbertii; assembly: GCA_028658325.1. Taxonomy (NCBI): domain Eukaryota; kingdom Metazoa; phylum Chordata; class Mammalia; order Diprotodontia; family Potoroidae; genus Potorous; species Potorous gilbertii. Next base: position 22,349,912 of record CM053769.1, read on the forward strand.
TCCCTTGGGCACCAAAATTTAGAGAGTGCATACTAAGTCACATCATCTGGAATTGGAAGAAACCTTAGAAATTGTCTTATCCAAACTCCTCATTTTACAGAGGAAAAAACTTTCCAGAGAAAGGAAAGTGATTTCCTTAAGATTATATAGTTCATTAGTGACAGAGACAGGATTTGAACCCAGGACTTCTGACTAGAAAACTTTATGTCCCAGTCAGTCAGTTCTGTTGCTGTTCCCACACTTCATTCATATCATTGCTGTTCTCACACTTTACTCTTGTGTGCTTTTGCCTTTGCTATCCCTTATTAAACACTCACCAAGTGCCTGTCCTGTGCAAGACACTGAGCTTGGTGCCAAAGGATCTATGCCTGTCATACTTTTCCCCTAATTTATCCTACCCATCTTTCAAGTTCCAGCTGAAATGCTCTCTCCTTATGTAATCTTCCTTAGCTCTTGCTCCTGAAGGGATCCTTCCCTTTTATGATGTCCTACAACATCTCATGCACTTTCTTTTTTATTTAAGTTCATTTTTATTGATATTTTTTGCTTTTAAATGACCTACATTTTCCCTCATTTCTTCCAACCCAGAAAACCATGCCCTGTGAGAAAAATAAAAAAGAAAGAGGGAAAAAAACCAATTCAGCAAAACTAACACATTGATACAGTTGGATATTGTACTCAGTGGTTCCCCACCTCTTCAAAGATAAGTTGGGTTGGGTTCTCTTCTTTGGGGCCAAAATTTTGTCATCAGAGCTTTACAGCACTAAAATTTGATTATTTTGTACATTTCTTTCCATTTCCACTGTGAAACTCTGTCTGTGGTGGTCCTGGTTCTGTTTACTTCACTCTGCATTCGTTTATATAAGCATTTTCCCATCTTTCTCTGTTTGTCATAGCCATTGTTTCTTGTAGTGCAGTGATGTTTCCTTATAATTGTATACCACAACTTGTGTAGCTGTTCCCCAAACATCTGCTTTGTTTTCCGTTGTTTGCTACTACAAAATGTGCTGCTGTAAATATTTGGATGTATATGGGGACTTTATTTTTACAAATGACCTCCTTGGAACCTATGCCTAGGTCAAAGGTTATGAACATTTTAGTCACTTTCATAACATTTTGCTTTTTCACATAGCATTTTATAAAATATTGCTTTCTAGAATGGTTGGAGCAACACACAACTCTGCCAACAGTGCCCCATGATTCCTGCCCATAACTCTTATTCCTATCTTTTATCATCTTTGCAGATTTGCCTGTTGTAAGAAAAAAACTTCAAGTTGTTTTGTTTTGCATTTTCTCTTATTATTCATGGTTTGAAGCATTTTACATGATTGTTAAATTTGCAATTCTTTTGCTGAGAACTGTTTGTATTTTTTGATCAGTTATTTGTTGAGGAATGACTTTTGGTCTAATATATATATATATATATATATATATATATTATATAGCAGATCCTTATTAGAGATATATGATACAAAGTCTTTTCCCCAGTCCCTGTTTCTCCTCTTCTCTTACTTGCATTAATTTTGTTTGCACAAACACTTCAATTTCATGGAATTAACAACATTTATTTTATCTTCTGTGACTGCCATAGCCCTTTGTTTGGTTAAGACTTTACCCCCTAGACATAGAGACATAGAATTAACCCCGTAGATATAACTAGGAGAGGGGCCTGATCTGGATCTCTTCTGATGTCTTATGATATGAACTCCTTTTGAGTTCATCAACTTTCATTCTACTTTGTATGGTATTGATGTATATATGCCTCATCTTCTCTTGTATTGATTTATGTATGTGGCTTACCTTCTCTACCACTCCTGCAACGACTCAAGTTCCTTGAATACAGCAACTTTTATTATTTCTTTCTATATCCCACACAGTATGGTGTTGTGGAAATAACATCCAATGGTCTTAAGTCAGATGATGCGAGTTAGAGTCTTACCTCTGCCATCTTATAGCTCCACAACCTTGAGCGCCATCTCTCTGCTTTTCTGTGTCTTTGTTTGTAAAATGGAATCCATAATACCTTGCTGCCTACCTAAGAGGGTAGTTATGAAGGTCAGATGCTTTCATGAACATAAAGTGCTTTATAAATCACAAAAGTACAATAGACATTTCGGCTATTATTTATCTTCATAGGCTTAGAGTCCTTAAATGAGCTTTGGAACTCAATTAGCCTGATTCTCCTGCTCCTTTTCTATTTGCTCCTGTTCAGCTCTGGGCCCAGAGATGTAAGGTGGACAAGAGAGAGCAGCTCTGCACTTTGGGTAGATTCTCTGAGGCAATATTATGGGAGAACACAGACTGGAGTAGAGGTACATGCTACCATCAAAACTCCTGAGTATTATGTGAACCAGATGGGAAATATTTAACAAAATAGACAAACATACAATAAGACGTAGATGAATTACATTTTAAAACCAAGTATGTAGCCTGCAGGGTTTCTTATGCATGGATTAGTGACCTGGGCTTCTATTTGGGTTTATCACTACTGGACTAGAGTTCTGTGGATCTGGTATGGATGGATTTTGATCTGAGTCCTTGAAGAGAATTCTTGTGATGGATAAGATCCTAGATCTATTACAATATTGAAATGGCTGAATGTCCATCTCCCTACCTCACAAAGTTGCTAAGTGCTTCGTAGACTTAAAATCACTATAAAAGTGTGAGTTTATGGAATTTTTTAGATGTTGATAGCATTCAATTTCATTCATTTAACAAAACTGTCTGAAAGTTCTTGAGGCATTGCGCTACATGCTGGGGGAAGACATTAAGAGTCAGAAAGTTCTAGATTCAAATGCTAGTTTTTATGATCATGGGCAGTTCCAGGCAACTCTCTAAGACTGTTAGTTATGGGCAGAATTACCAATCTGTTTAGGTTGGAGTCCTGGCTACAACACTTCCCAGCTATAGGACTCTGGGTATCTTAACCTCTCTCTGTCTTGATTGCTGCATTTCTAAAATGGGGATAGTGCTTGATTCCTACCTGTAGAAAAGCATACTGGAAAACCTAAAGTACTATAGGAATATGAGTGAGCATTAACTGTTCATACGGGTCTATCTCATCAGCCCAACTATACTGTAAAGTCCACGAGGGCAGAGATGTCTTCTACTTTTTTTCAAATTTCTCACAATCCCTCCCTCTAAGGCATAAATAGGTCAACTGATTGAGGTCAATGTGGCAACATCCTCCAATCACAAAGATCCATAAAGTCCTTTACAACTGAGGATCATAGATTTAGAGTTGGAAGGTATCTTAGATCATCTAGTCCAGTTCCCTAATTTCACAGGAGAAGTGAAGTGATTTGCCCATTATTGTACAGTTAGGAATAACTGGCAGAGGTCAGTCAGCCAGTCAACAAGCTTTTGTTAGATGCCTGCTCTGTTCTAGGGACTGTGCTAAGTGCTGGGGATATGAAGAAAGGCAAAAGGCAGTCCCTGTTCCCAAGGAGCTCATATGGTCTCCTAAGGGAGACAACATACAAACCACTATGTAGGAATGAGATATATTCTGAGGTAGAATTGGAACCCAGTTCTTCCTGACTTGGACACACGGAACTCTAGTCATTCTCTGTGTAAATTATCAATATTTGTCAGTTAATGGGGTTTTAATATTTTTTTGCAGGGGGGAAATGCGGAAGAGAAGGGACTTACCCAGAGAATTTATTGTTTTAATAAACCTAAAAACCCTGGGGGAAGCAGAGCCCTGTTTTCTCAGGGCCCAGACCCAAAGCATAAAAAAACCTCACCCAGCAACGATGAGGCATGCAGCATTAATGCAATTTACAAACTCTGATATGGAACATACTTGAAAAGATTCCCAGTGAATCCACACTGAAAATATCTATACACTTTTTGGGGGAGGGGTAGATTTTGGCCTGGATATTTCATTTCCAGAGCAGGTGGTGAAGTTAAATATGTTTGATACACTTGACATGCTTGGAGCACAAGAATTCAGAGGCTCTGATCAAGGCTCTGTGTTACAATGAACCAGGACTTGCTTTGGGGTGTTGGCTCTTTGTGTCCTTCCCTAGAAAAACAAAAGTGTTTCCAGCAGTGTCCCTTCTTCTACAAAGAGAGATAGAGCTGTGGCAGTATTGTTTGGCCACCCTTTTGTCACCAAGTGTGTGAAATGAGGTATTATTTTTGCCTGCCAAGTTAAGATGGATTCTCAACAGACTCTCTAAGTGCCCCCAGGGAAGGAGAAAGCTTTGGCAAACAAACAAAAATCTTAAAACATCACATTTTATTGGTGCTTTTTGATTTTTGTTTTTGCAGCATGGCTATATACACCTCTCACCCTGAAATTGAACCCTTGTTTGTAAGAAAGAAAATAATAATAAAAACAGTTGGTGCAGTGAACACACCTGGTAAGCTGTGTACTGTTCTCTCTCCCTCTCCATAATCTCTTTTCTCTCTGCTGGGAGTAGAGAAGTATGCGTCATTATCTGCTCTCTATGACTATTATAAGTTTCTGAATTACTCAGTTAGGTTGCCTTTCCTCTTTATGATCTTTTCATGTGTAGTTTTTAATTGTTTTTCTGACTGCTTGCTTCATTCTGCATCAGTTCATATAGGTCTTCCTAGATCTCACTAAAGTTTTCTTATTAGTAATGTTCTATGACATTTATATATTATAGTTTGCCTTTTCCATTGACCATGTTTCTTCTGATTCTCTCTTTCCATCTCTTTCTCTTTCATTATCTCTCTTTCTGTCATACACACATTTTGTTACAAATATTTTGATATATTGAACTTTTCTTTTTGTTTTCAGTCTCTTTGGTGTATGTGCTCAGAAGTCAGACTACTGGGAAGACTTGACTTTTAAATACATGTACTTATATGGAAAAGACCTCAAAATGGACAGGATAGACACAAAGAGTAATATGTATATAAATATTTTTCAGTCATTTTTTCAGTTGTGTCCCCATCTGGGATTTTCTTGGCAAAGATACTGGAATGGTTTGCCATTTCCTTCTCCTACTCATTTTATAGATGAGGAAACCGAGGCAAAGAGGGTCACATAGCTATCTATATGTCTCAGACAAAGGTATCTGAGGCCAGATTTGAACTTAGAAAGATGAGTTTTCCTGATTCCAGACCTGGTACTCTATCCACTATGCAACCTTGCTGCCCTTATAAATATATTACCCTCATGTCTATAATTTAAGTATGTGCATACATGGAGTTCATGTGCTTGACAATTGTACACAGTGATTTTTTTTCATAAAGGTTTTTGATTATTTGATTATTTAGCCTTTTGTATAATACACAAAATCAATATGGACAGCACTTTCCAGGGCTAAGGTGCTGAGTTTTAGAATCTAACACCTGGTTTCAGATCCTTAACAACTTATGAGACCTTAGGTAACTCAATCTCCCTGGGCTTTATTTTTCTCCTTTCTAAAATAAAGGATTTGGTTTGAGTAGCCTCTAACTAACTCTACATCAGTTACAGTCTGAATGCCTCTAAAGTCACTTCCACATGTATTTACATGGGAAAGGCCTCAAAATGGACAGGATAGACACAAAGAGGAATATATTTATAAATATTTTTCATTTTTTCAGTTGTGTCCCCATTTGGGATTTTCTTGATACATGTATTTTAAATCTATGATCACAAGAGGTTGAATAGAAGGAGGTAAGGAGCAGGGGCTAGGGAATGCTGAATGTTGTTTGGGGATATCGGATGGTCATTTGGAAGTCACATAAGTTTAGGATGACAAGAGTGACTTTGACTGAAAAGTGAGTGGCTAGATATGGGAAAGAAAAGGTCTCTGTGCTGGAGTCCCAGTCTGGAAGAGAGGTTCTGGCTTCAGCTGAGAAGCGTCCTGGAGAAAGCCTTGTCACCGAGAGGTTGTTGCCTAAGTCCCAAGGCAAACCTGAATTCCATTCCTCCCCAAACTCAGTTGTGAAGCAAGATTATTCACATCCCTCCCTCCAACAGAGTCTGAGTTTGTGGAATGCTCCATCCAGATGTTTTTGTTGTATCTTCACTCAGTCCCATGAAACCCACTGATCCCAGCCAGGCTGGAGGCAGCTCACAGATAAGGAAAAGTCATTTAAATATGATCTTTTGGTGATTCAAGCTGGTCTTCTGCTTTGTTTACTTTTATTTTCCCTTGAGATTTCCACTTGATTTCCTTGTGTTTTGTTTTATGATCTAAGTTGGGTGTAATAATAGTGAAAATATGAAAAGGCAGAGAAAGAAGGAAGACAAAGAAGAAGAGGAGGGAAAAGGAAGAGGATGAAGGAGAGGCGAGTACAGTAGAAAGAGCATGAGCTCTGGGCTCAGAGGGCCTGGGTTCAAACCATACCTCTTCCCCTTACTGTCTTTGTCACTTAAGCTCCTTAGGGTTCAGTTTCTTCATCTAAGAAGTGGTCTTCCTGCCTCACTTTTATCCATCCTCCCTCCACTCAGCTATGAAAGTGACCTTCCTAAAGTACATGCCACTTCCCTACACTCACTCCTGTGGCTCCCTATTACTACCAGGGTCAAATATAAAATCCTTGGTCTGACTTCTAAAGCCCTTGACAACCCGTCCCCTTCCTTCCTTTCCAGTATTCTCACTCTTCTCTACTTTTTTGCTGTCCAGTGACACTGATACTCTGTGTTCCCAGTCCAATCATTTTCTGTGGCTATCCCTAATGTCTAGAAGTCTCTCCCACCTTATCTAAACTTCTGGGTTTCCTTCACATTTCAGCTAACATCCCACCTTCTCTCAGAAAGCATTCCTGGACCTTATTAATGCTCGTGGTGCCTTTTCTGTGCAGTCATCTCAATTTATTCTGTTTATAACTTGTTTGCGTATAGTTGTTTTTCATGTTGTCTCCCCAGTTAGTCTGTGAGTTCCTCAAGGACAGGAGCTGTCCTTGCCTTTCTTTGTATACACAGTGCTTAGCGCAATGCTTCATACAGTAGGCACTTACTGTTTATTGGCTGACTGACTTCCAGCTCTAAATCTATAATCCTATGGCAACAGGACCTATCACCCCGGGTTGTTGAGAGGCTAAAATGATTGAATATTTGTGAAGCACTTTGCAAACCTAAAAGTCCTGTTCGAATACTAGCTCTATCATCACCATCATCATCCTATAATAAGGAGAATTACTTCAAGGTTCATGAAGCTCTTTCTTCACACAACCATATGAAGCAAATAGTGCAGGTCTCTATTTTACAGATGTAGAAACTGAGGCTCAGAGGGGAGAGCTGAATTGCCCATGATAAAAAATAATGAGGCAGTGCTAGAGCCAAGACTGGATCCTAGGTCAGAATCGCAAAACTGCAGAGGTTGGAGTGATGCAGAAAGTATTCCATCCCTAACTTGTATGAATAAGAATCCCCCCTACAATAAAGCTGAGATCCAGCCTTTCCCTGAAGACCTTCAGGAAAGAAAAACCCCTTTGGTTCTGGGGCAGCCCATTCAACTTCTGGATTGCTCTGTTTAATGGTTAGAATTTTTTCCCTTAAAGCGAAATTTGCCTCAACAGTCACACGTTGCTCCTAGTTCTTTCCTTTGAGGCTAAGCAAAGCAAGTCTACTTTTCCTCCCATGTGACAACTTATCAAATATTTGAAGACAATGATTTCATTGCCCCCAAATCTTTTCTTCTGTAGCTTAAACACCATTGGTTCCCTCAAGCAGTACTTATTTTGATTCCAAGTTCACATTGGATAACACACAGCTAGCACTTGTTGAGTGTTTTAAAGTTTGCAAAGAGCTTTACACGTTATCTCATTTGTGAATGAGAGATACATGTCTATATTAGCATCATCTTTTCGGAATGAATGAATAACAAAGTCCTCCCTTTTATGCTTCATGAATATAGGGTAAGAGTATTGTGCAATTTCAATGCACAGCAATGTGGAGCATTGTTGCAATTTCAAGCTTGCTGAGGAGGAAACTGGCAGAGCTTTTACTTAATTCGTTTATAACTCTTTTTTTTTGCTTATGCCCCATAATAATAATAGCTAACATTTATATATCACTTTAAGGTATGCAAAGAACTTTACCTATGATATCTCATTTGATCTCCACAACAAACCTGAGAGGTAGGTGCTATTATTTTCCTGAAGTGGGAAAGAGTTTTAAGTGACTTGTCCCTGGTTTAGTCACCTTGAAACCAAATGTTGATTTATGAGGCCTTTGGTATAGCCTTTGTGTAAACAAACTATTTATAGTTTTAAATTGGTTATGTAGATTTAATGAAGGGAAAGGAATGAGTGATGTGGTTGAACCCTGTAATCAAATTTACAAATCAAAATTACAAAATCTGAGATCCAGGAGGGGACTCGGAGATTATCTGGTCTAGCCTGTAGCTGAATAGGAATCCTCTCTACCATTTCCCAACATCAGCTTCCACAATCAATCAATAAGCATCTATCAAGAGCTTTCTTTGTCCCAGGCACCGTGCTAAGCCCTGAGGATACAAAGAAAGGCAATAAGTCTCTGATCTCAAGAAGCTCACAAACTGATGGAGAGAAAATATTCAAAGCACTATGTATAAACAAGATATATTCAGGATGAATTGGAAATCATCAACAGAAGACTAGCATTTAGGGAGACTGTAGAAGGTGGGACTTTAGCTGGGACTTGAGGGAAGCCAGGAGACAGAGATGAGAAGGGAACGCCTTCCAGGCATGGGGGATAGACAGGGAAAATCCCAGAGCTAAGAGATGAAGCGTCTTATTTGTTTGAAGAACACATTACTCTGAAGGAGGGGGTCACCACCATCTGAGGCTGTTCATTCCACTTTTGAACAGCTTGGATTATTAGCAGGTTTTCTTCATACTCAACCAAAAACTACCTCTCTGAAGCTTCCATCCATTTCTCCTTTTTCTGCCCCACAGAATAAATCACAGAATTTTAGAGCTGGAAGGGACACCTAGTCCAACTCATACCCCCATAGGAATCCCTAATATAACGTAGCCCAAAATGGTCATATATTCTCCTCTTGAAGATCTCCAAGAAGGAAGAACCTATTCCCTTTTAAGATGGTATTCCACTTAAAACAACTCTTTCTATGAGGGTGTTTTTCCATATAGATATGTATGTATGTATATGGAAATTATTTCCTTAGTGAGTCTAAATTTGTCCCTGAAACTCCCACTCACTCCTTCTGGCTCTGATGTCTAGGGCCAAACTGAGCAAGTTCAATTCTTCTTTCACATGGTGGTCCTGCAGATACTTGAGTCACCTATTATTTATTTCCAAATGTTCTTTTCCCTAAGCTAAATATTTTCATTTTCCTCAACAGATTCTCATATGACATGAGCTCAAGGCATTTCACCAATGGAGGTTGCCTTCCTCTGGACCCTCTCCAGTTTATCAATATCTTCCCTAAATTGTGATGCCCAGAATGGAATATATGTGTCCAGTCTAACCAGGCACAGTATAGAATGATGATTATATCACTTCCAGATTCCTGGAAGTGAAGTCTCCCTCAATGCACTTTAAGATGTCATTAGGTTTTTTTTATTCAAATGAGGCTAGTAATCCAATAAAACCCTCAGATCTTTTCTACCAAAAATTATTTAACCACAGGTCCTCCATGTTGTGCTTGTGAAGTTAATGTTTTAATTAATTTTACATTAAAAATGTTAAATAGTAACTGTTAAGTGTTTTTTAAAAGTGCTAGAAAAGACAAGAAGGCCCAAGATAGAACTTAGGGGGATATCCACATCTAATAGCAATGATCTGGAATCCAGTCAATAGTGACTTTCTAGGTCCTTGGGTACAGCCTTTTGACTGAGTCTAAGTTTTACAGAACAAATCCTTTTATTAAGGGGATTTGTTCTGTGAAATTTGAATTTAGTCAAAGGGCCACACTTGAGGACCTAGAGGGCTACATGTGATCTCAAGGCTGCAGGATCCCCCTCCCCTGACCTGTAAAGACTCATGAAAGAAGACTGAAAACTGGTAGTTAGGTAGGAGGAGAAACAGGCTTAGAATAGTGTTATTAAAACCTAAAGAGAAGCAGGAATCAAGGAGAATAGAATGATTGATAGTGTGAAAGATTGCAGAGAGGTCAAGAAGGATGGGGACTGAGAAAAGGGCCATTAAATTCGGCAGTTAAGAGATCATTGGTCACTTTGGAGAGAGGAATTTCATTGAAATGATGAAGTCAGAAGAGTGAGAGGAAATGAAGTGGAGGCAGATTCCAGATAACTTTCTGAAGGAGATTAGCCATGAGAAGGAGGAGAGATATAGGACGATAGCTAGCAAGCTAGCAAGTCTGTGTTTCTAAGCTATCATTTCTGTTCTCATTTCATTGGCTAACTCCTTCTGAGATGCTAAAGATTTCGTTTCTTCAGTAACATAAACTGAGGACTTTTTGAAGATGGGGCACATAGGTGTATTTGTAGGCAATGGGGAAGCAGTCAATAGATGGGGAGAGTCTGAAGAGAGTAGGGATGATAGAGGAAGCACGCCGATGGAGAAGATGGGATGGAAAGCTTGTGCATATGGAGGTATTTGCCTTGAGATGGAAAAGGCCCCCCCCTTCATGCGAGACAGTGGTAAAAGAAATAATATCTGAAGGCATCTGATGTTAGATGAGGAGGGAATAAACGGTGGTTTCTCAGTAAATCATCTCAATATTTTTTTTAGTGATAAAAAGCGAGGTCTTACGGAGTATGGGCTGTGGGAATCTTGAGGAGGGATAAAAAAATAGTGAATCAATTAGAGAGGCATAAAAAGATTGCTCTTTTTTGGGGAGGGAAGCAGAAACATTGATCAGGCAAGTGGTCTTCAGTCTTGATTGTTACGGCTTTTCGGGTGGTCCAGGGAAATGAAAAGGGAATCTCTCCCACCTATGAACATGTAGAAGCTGACGGTCTCTGTTCCTGAAATGGAAGTCGTAGCTATTGGGAGTCTTGTAGTCAACCAAGATTTACGAACTTGGTGCTATGTAAAAGACTCCAGGTGATTCATTTCATCCTTCTTCCATTTTGATGAATAAACATCCTGGTTACTAAGCATTACAAGGTTCCCTACTATTTTTTCTTCTCCAAGAGATGGACTGTGCTTAGCTCAGTGAATAGGTAATCTAAAAACCATAGGTTAACTTCCACCTTTTGTTTCAGACTCAGAATGGTAAAGTTTAAAGAGACCTTGGAGAAATTCTAATTGAATTATATTTTGCAGGTGATGAAAACTGAGACTCAGCAAATGAAGTGAAAAGAATGTTAGAAGCAAGGGAAAGACTTGATCCAAAGATTCTTGAATACCAATTCAGTGCTTTTGTCATACCATGATGCCTCTGAAGGTGGAATTCAAAATAAATCTTATTGCCATGCATCAGAGTTCCTGCACTAATAGTCCCTACACCATTTATTGCCTTTTCTTCCTTGAGGTCAAACACAGGACATGGTACATGACAGACACAACAAATGTTTCGTTGAGTTAATTTTCAAATTAATTTGCATGGCTTTAAAGTAATATTTAACACTTCATTGTCTTTTTTCCTATGTATTTTTTGCAAGGTTTTTCAATCAGTTTTAGTGGGAGAAGCATGAGTGGGTTTGAAGCTGCTAAAAGATAGATGGGAGCAAGGTTAAAAAAAATGACGGTTCACCTGACCCAAGATTCTCTGGTAATAGGAGACAGTTGCCATGGTGGTCGTTAAGCAAGCAGAAAGCAACGAAATTGTCATTCATGCCCTTCTTGTTATTAGATCTATAAGAAAAAACACAGAGTAATAGAAAGGGGCCCTGAATTTTAAATCAGAAAAGCTGGGTTTAAATTCCATTTTTCCTCCTCATTACCTGGTGATTTTAAGTAGCTACATTAACCTCTCTGGGTATCATTTGTCTCCTCTGTAAAATGAAAGGGTTGGATTAAATTAAAATTGTTTTGACTTAATAAATCTAGAAGGAGAAATTGCCCCTCATTTACCAATCAAAAGGATGTGAATGATAATTTGGATCCTATATGCTTGGCTGAAGGTCCGTTCCAGTTCAGCTCATGAATTCTAATGTCTGAACATGTGCTTTGCCATGACCAAGGATTTGAGAGCTAATTGGGAATGCCAGCGGACCCTGAATTCAGTTTGCATACTCTGTCCCTGCATTTAGTGAAACTCATGTTTTAAACTCTTGGTTAATTCCAGAGAAAAGCAAACCATTTCCTGCCAGAAAACTCTTGTAGGTTTGGTCAAAGCAACTGTAATTTCTAGTGAGGCTTGGCTCATTAGGTCCTCCAGATGGTCCATGTAAACATGGCAGGAGCAGCAAATTGTGTGAAGACCTAAATGTAAATCAAGAAGTAAGGATTCATTATAATTTGTATGACAAATGGATGTGCTATAGTACGAATCAGTGCACAGCTCTGTCGATCAATCGTACTCCATTATAGTTGGGATTCCCTAGAGGCTCATTTCCGGATTGGGCTTCCCCATTTTAGTCAAGGTCAGTGTTGAAAGGCATCCTCTGAAATATAGCAGCTGTATTCACTCAGTTTTGGATAATGTGATGGTTCATTGTGGTTCTTTGAGAAGTGGGAAGGAGGCGATAAAGGGTTAAATATTGCTTTAAAGACATGAGAATTGATTTAAAAATTTAACCTCATGAACCATTTATTGTGTCTATCATGTATCATGCCCCATGTTTGGTCTCAGGGAGACAAAGATGAAAAATCATATAGTCCCTGATCTTAAGGAATTTATAATCTCCTGGGCAAGGGAAAAACTGTAAAATGTACATAAATCATAAATCAATATGATAAAAGTGAGAATGTGATAGAGACAAAGGAGATAAAGCAAAGTGTTCCCAGAAATCTGAAAAGAGAAGGCAGAGGATAGAGTGGTTTTGTCCTCCTTCCCTCTAGAGATTAAAAATTATCTCAGGATCTCCCCACTCCTGACCCCAAATATTGAGAAGCAGATATAGTAAAAAGAGGAAAAAAACTTGGTTGTAACATAGATGACCAGGATTTTAGTCTCAGTTCTAGCACCAAATAGCTATGTTTTCTTAAAGAAATCTCTGTACCTTTCTGTGCCTTAATTTCTTTGTCTGTAAAATAAAGGGATTGGAGATGTAAGGTCCCTAAGTTTTAAAATTCTATAATTCTAGGAATACCAGCTAAATTAAGATAATTATTTAACTTTTGGATACATGATTCAGGTACCAAATTCTAGTGTCCCTATACCTGAACCTGTACCTGAACCAAGAAACCACAGAATTAGGTAATATCAGTTTTGGAAGTTCCTTTGGAAATGACCTAGTATCTTCCCCTCATTTTACAGAAGAAGAAACTGACACTCAGAGAAGAAATACACCTTCTTCTAGGTCACATAGGTAATAGCCTCTGTAGCAGATCAGTTCTCCTTGCACTCCATTCAAGATTCTTTTCAATGTTTCCCAGAAGCCTTTTAAGATGCTCTATAGGAGTGGTTTCCCAACAAGTGTGCTTAAGAAAATCCACTGGGATGCACAGAGAACATATTAGAACTGAGGAGAGTCACACAGCTGTTGAGGCCACTGGCAGCCTCTGTCTGACTCTGGTGCTGTCCTCCTCTACCTACTTCATGAAAGAGTGGCAAATGAGTTCCTTGCTGCCAGACTGGGCTCTTTTACATTTGCCCTGGTTTCTTTAAGGCAGTCGATGTTAAATGTTTTGTTATTGGTGAGGTCTGCCTTTTTGCCTTGGCCAATTTATGTGGATACGGTAGAATGTTGGCGAATTATTATTGAATGCAGTCACATGAGGCTAAATGCTACCAAGATTATCCATTTTATGATTTATATGCCTGCTTCCACTAAAATCATGCTGTTTGCTCTGCAAATATTTAGTACATTAAAAAAAATCACAAATTGGTGAATGCTACCACCATGGGATCTCTGAACTCTAGTCCAACCCTCTCATTTTACAGATGAGGAAGCCTTCTCCCACATGTGACAGGGGAAAGATGAAATGCCTGAGGAAACAAAGGTTTGCTCTTCTGAGCATATTGATTTATATTATATTTATATACTAAAATATATTTATATTTATTTATATTAAGCATTACATGACAATTGCCCAACAAACTGGGACCAGTAGTGTCCTCAGTTTAGGCCTGGCCCCAGAACACAGGGAGAGACAGACCTTTTTATACATTAAAAACAATTAATCAAATAAGATAATTAAGAGGAAAGAGTACAACATTAGATAATCTGATTTCTATTTGGAGGAAAGATTCCAAGTAGGAAGGGGGAGAGTGAACAGGTGCAAATCCCTGAATTCAGAAAAAGAAGTGTGCCACCCCCCC
>CM053769.1:22364657-22383845 GCA_028658325.1 Potorous gilbertii
TTCAGGGCTGAGTCCAGGAACTTATGATCTCTCAATACTCCATCATTGTAGCAGCTGTTGTCATCCCAGGGGGCTGAATATGACCATTAATTAGTTCCTTGGAGGGTGTGTGTGTTTGGTGGTATTAATGCCAATATGAGGGCACCCTACACTGACCAGATCCACCCTCAGGGTAAAAAAGGCAATAGAAGTTGATCCCTTTTATAGACCTAACCCAAAAGGGTGACAGTCTGAGCCAAATAATTCATCCCCAATTGAATAGAAATTCAATGCCCCAAACAAATGTTCCCTTTCCTGTGAAATAATTAAATTGATCAGGGAGCTCTCCTAATTCATTGCCAGCATCAAAGTTAGGAAAACAACTGAACCTTATGACCTAGTAATTCTATTTTTGGGACTATGCCCTGAAACAATTATTAAAAAAAAAGAGTTGTTAAAATATTTTTATAGCAGCATTGTTTTTTTAAATTAATTTATTTGTTTTCATTTTTCTACAATCACTTCCATATATCTTAGATTTCCCCCCCCCTCCCCCACCTTTCCCCTTCCCTCCCCTCTCCCTCACTGTGATGGCCTGCAATCTTACATAGGTTCTACACATACATTCCTATTAAATACATTTTCACGTTCATCATATTAGCAACATTATTTGTAATTTGGAGAAAAGAATTGGAAACAACCTACATGCCTAATGATGGAGAAAAGATTAAATTAATTTTGGCATATTAATACAAATGGAAAACATAATGAAATTAAAATGGGCAAGTATGAGGAATACACTGAAATCTGGAAAGACCTTAATGAAGTACTCCAAAACAAAAAAGCATAATCAGAAGCCTAGAATACCCATAATGCATAACAAAGAACCTTAAGAGAGATTTGAAAGGAGTGACTGAAATCTCTGGGCATTTTGTGTTGAAACTAAATTATTTAAATACAAGTAGTAACAAAATAGGTTCATTTTGAATTTATAATAAATCATTTTGTTTCATAGTTTGCAAAGCAATTTATGGGAACACAGGGACACATTTCCTCCCCACTGAGATTGCCTTCATTTAGAATATATATGTATATATACTCACATATATATAGTAGTATGTATGTATATACATGTGTGTATATATGTATACATATATACACACATATGTTGGTTTAGAACATGAGCTCTTAGATGATAATGACTGTGTTTTTTGCCTTTCTTTGCTTTCCATTAGAAGTGCTTAGCAAGTTCCTGGCACACAGAGCTAATAAACACTTATTGATGTTTCTGATGATGTTGATGATGATGAACGAGAGACACTGGAGAGGGAAGATGGGCAAGAATGAACAGGTTGATTCATTTTAATTCTTCTATGCAATATGACTAGGGTGAAAATAGGAATGTATGTGTAGAACCTATATAAAACTGTATGCCATCTCAGGGAGGGAGTGGGCAAGTAGGGGGAAAGGGAGGGGAAAAGTCTAAGATATATGGAAGTGATTGTACAACACTGAGAAACCAAAAGAAAAACCAAAAACTAAAAAAAATTGAATGGGTTGAAATCTGTATCACTGGAGGGAATACCCAGTACCCATCAAAAGAAGATCACTGATCCACTGGCACATTGAATAATAAATCAGTTACTTTTTATTAGAGGTTTCTCCCTCCATCCCCACCCCTAATTTATAGCTTATAGTAACAAAGGCAAGTCTCCTTCTGTTGTCTGGTTGTTTTTCAGTTATGACTGACTCTTCATGACTCCATTTGGGGTAGTCTTGTCAAAGATAGTGGAATGGTTTGCCATTTCCTCCTCTGGTTCATTTTATAGATGAGGGAGCTGAGCCAAACAGGGTTATGTGATTTGCCCAGGATCACATTGCTAGGAAGTATCTGAGGTCAGATTTAAACCCAGGAAGATGAGTGAGTCTTCCTGATTCCAAGTCTGGTACTCTCCTCCCTGCACCACCTAGCTGCCCAATCT
This sequence comes from Potorous gilbertii, assembly GCA_028658325.1. Classification (NCBI taxonomy): domain Eukaryota; kingdom Metazoa; phylum Chordata; class Mammalia; order Diprotodontia; family Potoroidae; genus Potorous; species Potorous gilbertii. The sequence continues at coordinate 22,366,619 of CM053769.1, forward strand.
CTTATAAAGACCACATCTATTAACCCTCCTTTGTCTGGGGTGCTGCTGCTAAAATGTGTACCCTCCTACCTTTGTCAGTATGCTTCAACAACACAGGAAAGCACCATCGCACTAAATAGCCTCATGGCAGGCCCTTTCTGCCCTGCTCTTTTCTGTTGTGCTGTTGCCATTTAGCTCATGTGTTTATAATTGACATACAGTCTCTCATTCCAGCTGGAAACCCTTTCCTTTCATGTACAAACTGTTTAGAGGAAATGTTCCCACTTATCTCCCACCCTAAGAGAGATGGGGGTGGGTGGAAGGGAGGAAGGAGTTTGTTTGCCTACATCTTCAAAAAGAACTGAGCGTGGGGGGTGGCAGGACAGGCTGAATTCCGCTCTCACAAAGGCAGGAATCTGCTGCATTTCCTGAGAGCCCGGAGCAGGAGTGTTTGTCTTCAATGTCATGCAAAGAGATACTGCAGCTGTGTTTATAGGGGGAGTTACCTGTAATTTATATCCTAACTTAAACATTTCGAAGAGGAACTGTTTTCTTTCATTTAAAATCTTAAATTAAAAAAAAAAAACAAGCCAAACAAATCTTGTAGCAATGTAATGTTGGGGAAAGGGGAACCAGAATCCTATATGTCCCCCCAACCTCAAAGAGGACCTTGTACTTCTCAAATGCATTTTCCCTGTAATAAGGCATTATAGCTGTTGTAATGCTCTTACCTAGGCCATCCACCTTCCCAGAAGTTAGAGTTATGCTTGGCACAATGGGTGTGTTGTTGGGTTAAAAAAAAATTATGGAATATCTAAGTTGTGTAAAGCATTGGACTTGGTGCTGGAGACATGAACGTAAGAAACAACTGAGTCCTTCTCCTCCAGGAATATACAATCTAATAATAATTGGTGACACCATGGATGAAAGTGCTGGTTTGGGAGTCAAAAGGACCTTGAGAGGGAATCTTGCCTCACATACTTGTAGGCTGTGTGGCCCTGGGCATGTCACTTAATTTCTCTTCGTCCAAATCTATAAAATGGGGATCATAAGCATTTATTATACAGGGTTTTCTGGATCAAATAAAATGATAAAACATATGAAAAGCACGTTAAAACACTATGTAATTATTAACTGTTGCAAATAATAAACAGAAACAGCTAGCATCTATCACTTTAAGACTGTATAAAGTGCTTTGTATATGTTTGTTTTGAGACTTACAGTAACCCTGGGAGGTAGATGATATTATATTCCCATTTTACAGAAGAGGAAACCCAGAGCTCAAGTGACATGCCCAGGTTCACATAGCTATTAAGTATCTGAGGCAGGATTTGAACTGAAGTCTTCCTGACTCTAAGTTCAACACTCTAAGGACTGACTCACTTAGCTACTTATATACAATCTACAAGAGAGATTATGCCTTGTATATTCCAGAAGACAGAAAGGGGACCGAGGGAAGTCAGGCAAAGTGCCCTGGGAAAAATTGAGGGTGGAAAACATCAAGTTTTAATACCAGCTGGTGGTTTCACCTACATCTCAATCAGGCACTGCTTCCCAGAGCCCCTGCTAAGGCATCAGCCCTCTCATCCCCCACCCAAGAAAACATGGTTATCCAGATTTACATATATTAGGGAAATTCTGTTTATCATTGCATTTTTTTTAAAAAAGGCAACAAACATAATAAATTTTTGTTTAGTCAAATTGAGTTCTGTTTATCAAAATGTCAACTTCTGAGGATAACGAGAATTTTAAGACTGAATTCACTTTCATTTACCATTCCTTACTATTTTTTGGACAGCCTGATGAATAGTATGCAGGATCTTTAAGGACCACCTAGTATCACAAGATGAGAAAACTGAAGCCTAAGGGGTTAAGTGAGGTCCTAGGTCAGAGAGGTGTAAGTGGGATCATGGATTGTGATTTCAAGGGAACTTGAGTTTACTGAGCTCAGATTCATACTTTTACAGATAAAGAAACAGGTAAAATGAATTGTCCAAGTAGCAAGTGACAAGGTCTGAATTAAACGTGGGCCCCCAGATTCTAAACCAAGAGTCAGCATCCACACTTAAGTCTCTGACTCTGAGTGCTCTTTCAATAGGCTGAGGATAAATTCCTGGGGGGAAAAATATCGAGTAAGGTTCTGGTTTCTTTCAGCAGAAAGAGGGGCGGGAACACTGACCTCCTTTCAAAAGCAGATACAATCATAGCTGTCCTCTACCTTTTAAGGTACATGTGATGTTCTGAATTTATATCAAAACACATTGGTTGAGTAATCACGGAACTACAGGGTCATAGACTGAGAGTTAGAAGGGATCTCAAAGGACATTTGTTTCAGCCCTCTCTTTTTATAGAGGAGTAAGCCGAGACCCAGAGGAACTGAATTTGTGAGTTCCCCAAAAGGCACTGGCTGAGTGCATTTTAAAATTGAATACTATTTCTTTCTCAGTATAATAAGTCAGACCCATGGCAAATTCAATGAATTTTTTTCTTGTTATTTGTTCAGAGTAACACTGACAGGCATGTATGTGAATTTTTGTGTGTGTGCATGTGTGCATGTGTGCGTGTGTGTAGCTGGGGGTAGGACTCACACTAAAGGAAAATATTCAGCAGCAATTTTAGTTAATTTTTAAGAGAATCAAAATTACTTCAAAATTCAATTCTCCATAGTCAGTCCCTAAATTCTCAGAGGACTTCCGTTTCTTATAATTTCTAATGGTTCCAACCATTCTTATATGCTCCAAATCCCCCTGCTTAGCATTAGGGCAGTCTGGGTCAAGCCTAAGTAATGACAATGGAAATCCTAAGCTACCCTGTTAATACTTTACATCTCCCTAATGGCTTTACAAATGATACCCAAGAACCATTTGTCCAGATTGGATTACCACATACATGCCACATATTAGGCACACGAAGTCAGCTAAAGTCAGACTAAAGATTGTTAAATATCCTTGGACACAGTTTCAGATTATATGAAATCCCCTGGACTGTCCTAAAAGAGACATGATGGCGTGTTCATGTTGGAGTTCGTTAGTTTAGAATTAGCAGATAAATAAACTGCTCTGAAATGAAGGGGAAGGAAAGGGAGGTTATGGCTACACAATGCAAAATCCATATAAAAAGTGAAAATTCAGCATATTTCTAGCACACTTGGGCATATGATGCTGAGTATCTACATATTAGGGGACATGTGGAAGAAACATGAGAATGATAAATGTTTATTATTGTTTCATTCAGTCCTTTTTCATCATTATCTTGATTTTATCTCTGTAATACTCATCTACCTGTTCCCTTTTTTATATATTCTCCATGTTTATTGCTGCCATCTCAGTGCATCTAATAAAGTGTACTTTTAGACAGCTATAAGACTCTCCTAACTAATCTCCTTCCCTTTAGTCCCTTCCCTTTACTATTAATCCTTTACATTGATTTATTTTTCCTAAAACACAGGTCTTTTCAAGTCACGCTAAAATTTTCAGTGGCTTTCCAGCGCTTGCTGTATAAAATACAAATTCTTTTTCTTGGCATTCAAGGTTCTCCACAATATTTCCCATATATATATGTGTGTGTGTATATATATATTTATATATATACTGAATTATTTCATTTTATAATCTAAAATTCTGCCTACTCCATATTCATACATTTATTCATTCCATTCATTGTTCCATGAATATGGAATATTCATTCCATATTCATACATTTACACTTAACCTCTATCAAGTCACTTAACTGCTGTTTGCCTCAGTTTCTTCAACAGGAAAATGAAAGTATAATGATATCACATATTTCTCAGGGTTTGTGAGAATCAAATGAGATAACATTTGTAAAGCTGTTAGAATAGTTTTTAGTGCCTGGCCCATAGGAAGCTCTATATAAATGTTAGATATTGTTATTAATTACACATAGCAAACTTGTATACCACACATTTTTACCTATTGAATTTTTCCTCTTTAAATTCCTCTCCTCCATAAGCCTGTTCCTGATCCCCTTGGTTAGAACTGATTCCAGCTTCTTCCAGTCTTTCATTTTACTCTAGCTAATCCTATGTACTGAATGATACTCTAATTTGTATTTAGTTATATGTATAAGTGGTTTAACCACTCTCATGTGATCATGAATGCCATGTGGATAGGGACAGTGTTTTTCATATTTTGTACAGTGCTTTCCTTGCACATAGTAGGTGCAGAGTAAATGTGTATTGAGTTTAATTAAGCTGAATTGGGTAGACCCTACCTATCATGCAACTACCTTGAATCTTTAAAGATTTTGCAATTTGCACATTGGGAAGGGATAAAGGTTGAAGTAATTGTGCCATTGTGCCATTAATAAAGAGCAATCTAAAAAATTCTAATGAAATTTTTAAAAATAGCAAACCTTGTCTCACTAGTTATCTTATGGGTTGAATCATATTCAAATCAATGATATATCATGTATCTTTCTCTTTGTCTCTCAGTCTCTCTCTCTCTTCCTTCCCTTTTTTTATCTCTCCTTCCTCTGTCTATTTCTTTTTTTGTCTTGAACCTAAGATTTCGCTGACGTACAAAGTTCTTGACAAGGAAATGTTCTCTACCAAGGTAGACTGATCTATAAGTTATAGTCTTAGAGAGCTACTTGGGGCACTAAAAATTTAAGTGACTTGACCAAGTTAATATGTCAAAGCTATACATGACAACACTAAAGTTGGATATTCCAAAGGCCATTTGTTAAAGAATCCCAGATTTTAGCACTGGAATATAATCCAGTCCCCGCTGCTCAATTCTTATGAGAACACTGAGTACCAGAGAATTTAAATGACTGGTCAAGAAATAGGCAGGAAACAGTTATTTGTTAAGTACTTCAAAAGAAACATGAGATCTGCAAATTTAGAAACATCTCCACTCCAAATGTTCACATGGATGGTCTATGGCTGACCTATAGTATAGCCTTTAGAGCTCACATTGTCTGATCAACCACAGTCAGAAACATTGCACATTAACCCTGGCATAGTGATGATATTTTGGTCCTCTTTGAGCATGAAGGACAACAACCCACATGTGTGGGCACTGTGGTAAGGCACAGAGAAGCACAGATGTCTAGTACATGTCCTAGGAAAGCTATAACAAAAATGGTTAAAAGTGAAACCCTAGGTAAACGAGCTGGTAAGGCAGCATTCAATGAGTTCAAGTCACTAACTCCAGATGAACCACATCCCTTGTCACTCCCATATGGGTGCCTCCATTTGAGGTGATCTGGGCATGCATCACATCCCTGTCACACATGGATGAAACCACAGATGTCACACTTAACTATTTTGCAGCTGACACAAAGCTGGAAGACATGGTTAACGTATTGGATAACAGATTAGGGTGTTGAAGTAGAAAAATGTGCTGAGTCTAATAAGATGAAATTTTATGAGTAAATTATAAAAGTATAGTATCAAGAACATGAATGGTGATAAGCTTTTCTGTACTCTTCTGAGAAGACTGCATCTGGAGTATACTACTCAGTTCTAAGTGTCAAATTTGAGGAAGGATGTTGATAAGCTGTGTCAGATGCAGATATGGAGAGAGGTTTGGCAACCATGTTTGTTGAATTAAATTAAATTGATTGAAATGACTGGGAAAGTTTTGCATGGAGAAGAGAAGATTTAAGGGATATGTGATGTTCCTTCAAGTATTAGATCTGTCATGTTGGTGAAGGACTGGAATTTATATATGACTTTGCCCCAGAAGACAGATTTAGGGGCAATGGGTAGAATTTACAAACAAACTGATTTTGGTTTCACATAAGGAAAAAGTTCTTAATTATTGGAGCTACTTCAAAGTGGAGGGGGCTGCTTCTGGAGGTAATGGGTTTCCCTTCACTAGCGGTCTTCAAGCTGAGGTTGGACAATCAGGATCATAGAATTCCATTGTTGAGAGGGACTTCAGTGACTGTCCAGTTTAACCTATGAGCTAAAAAAGAATCCCATCTACAACATAATGAAATGTTCATTCAGAGACTCTTGTAGACCTCTAGTGAAAGGGAGCTCTCTACCTTCTGAGATGTGGCCCATTCTGCTTTGGGACAGCTCCAATTATCAGGAAACTTTTCCTGACATCTTGCCAGTATTTTCCTCTTTGCAACTTCTACCCACTGCTCCTATTTCTGTCTTCTGGGAATCAACCAGAATGAAGCTAATTTCCTTTCCATGGGAAAAATTGTTCAAATATTTAATTATAACATTCCTCTGAGTTCTCTCTTTTAAAATTTTTTTTCTTTAATTTATTTAATTTTAGTTTTCAACATTCACTTCCATGAGTTTTTGAGTTTTATATTTTCTCTGCCTCCCTCCACCCCCTTCCCAAGACAGCGTGTAATATGATAAAGGCTCTACATATACATTCTTATTAAACATATTTTCACATTAGTCATGTTGTAAAGAAGAATTAAAATGAATGGGAGAAACCACCACAAGGAAAAAACAAAATAAAAAAGCAAAGAGAGAGTAAGTAGTATGCTTTGATCTGCATGGACTCCATAGTCCTTTCTGTGGATGTGGATAGCATTTTCCATCATGAGTCTTTTGGCATTGTCTTAAATCTTTGTATTGCTGAGAAGAGCTAAATCTATCAAAATCAGCTTTTGCACAATGTGGTTGTTATCATGTATACTGAAATACTGCTATCTGTAGTAGAACTAAGATAGGAAATAGTATCAGGTAAATATAAAAGAATTAATTGTTGTAGTTTAGTTGTTTCAGTCATGTCTGATATTTATGATCTGATTTGGGGTTTTCTTGGTAGGGACACTATAATAGTTTGCCATTTCCTTCTCCAATTCATTTTACAGATGAGGAAACTGAGGCAAGCAGGGTTAAGTGACTTGCTCAGGGTCACACAGCTAGTAAGGTTATCAGGACAGATTTGAACTCATGAACATGAGTCTTCCTGATTCTAAGCCCCATGCTCTATCTATTATTCCACCTAGCTGCCTCGCAAAAGAATATGATGCATTTTAAATTTTATTTCCTTAAAAACCTTTAACATTAGGCTGCCGGGGACCTGGAAGTGGGCTTTAGTTTCTCCACATTACAAAATATAGCCATCAGACCATTACATCAGAATGAACAAGGGATTCCAGCCTCTATAGGAAGTATATCTTTAAACATTCTGCAGCTGGGGACGCCTTTTGGATTCAAGAAAAGTACTGGAGATGAAGGAGCAAGAGTGATTCTATTTAAAACACGTGCTTTTATCTCCCTTGCAAAAATTGTTGTCAAGGAATGTTTTTGGTGAAATTTCCATATGGGTAAATCTGAGCAAAAATAGCTCCAAGCACAATGACACCAACAATATTTTGGTTACACATGGGAAATGATTCCATTCAAAGGAGATTTTGAGGAGAAAAAACTCAACTTTATAGGGAAAAAAAATTCCTCCCCATTACTGTAATGATAGAGTATTTCCCCCAGATCTAATCACACACACATTTAGACAAAATGTTTTATATTCGCTGTAATAGCAACATCTGGTGACTTTCTGACAATTCAACAGCAACTGAACTATGCTTTGGAAATCCCGTTTCCTGGGATACTAATCTGGGAGGTTTCCTAGGGAGACGTAGGGAGGTTGGAAAACTCACTCCTTCTCTTGGGTAGCATGCCACCACCCTCCTAGGAATTCTGGTGGAAAATTGGAAAGAATTAATGAAAGAAATCAGACTTACTATGGGCAAAGCACTGTGTGCTCTGTGCTGGAAATACAAAAGAAAGAAGGAGGATAGTCCCTGCTCTAAATGAGCTCACGTTCTAATAGGGGAGACAAGATGGGATGGATGGAAGGTTTCAGACACAAATCAGATGGAAAAGTCCAACAGTCCTTAGGGTAAAACAGTAAAGCAAATGGTTATAACTCTAATGTCCTTTCCACTCACAAAATATCAGTTTCTAATGTTGAACCATTTAATAGTACTAAGGACTTGGTGGAAAGAACTTTCTTTTCTAGGTCTTTAGTAGGTGTGGTGATAGCATTGGTGTGTGTGCATATGAGTTGCTTCCTAGGATGGTGGTTTTGAGCCTGAAAGTATGACCATTCCCAAGGTTCTTGAGTTCAGGGTCCTGGATGTCTCTATCAATGTGGTGGTGGTGGTTTAACTTGTCTGCCTGGTGCTGCCTCTTGTCTCTTTCTACTCTGGCTTGCTTCCTATGTGGTTGCAGTTGGTTGGTAGATGATGAAGAGGGCTTACCCCTTCTCCAAAGGTAATGTGGCTTCCTTGGATAATGACTGTGAAGGTTGGTCTGGAAGTAGGATCAGTGATCAAGGGGTTCTGTCATTCCCAAGGTTCATGTGCCCATCTGCCTGGTTGGCCAGCAGTTGCTGTTGGTGGTGCTGAAGGAGGTGAGTCCCATTTCCACAATGATTTCTTCCCTCAGTAATGACTGTGGGGACCGAGAAAGAAATAGACCTGGTGGTTTGAGGAGCATGACTATTCCCAAAGAATGAATACCCATGATACCTGGGCACACAGTGTCTCTTCTTTTTAATAGAACTGGAATGCATTGGCATAAATTTCCAGGGCATAGCTCAATGTTTGCCCATAGCAAGAAGGAGAAAGGAGAAAGATGATATGATTGCCCAATATGCCCAATATGGTTTCAATAATACCCTTTCTACCACCTTAAATCCTAGGTGACTTTTTTCATGTTGCCTTTGCCCCTATTACTCAATATGCTGGGGGAAATAATAAAAGTCTTCTGCATGATTCTACTGTGGATTCATTCTGTCAAACCTTAACTGGGCCCTTAAAGTTGCATGGCAATTTTTTTTATTCTCTTATTGGATTTCTATCACATTCAACACAAATGCAGTTCCAAATCTCTTCACTACTAAAATCTAAATGCACTCTCAGCAGATTACTTCAACTTTTACCTCACTAAGAAGATGGAAACCATGGTGTATAGTGGATAGGACCCTGGACTTAGAATCAGGTAGGCCTGGGTTCAAATGCTGTCTCAGATACTTAGTTATGTGACCCTAAATGAGTCACATAGTTAATGTAAAAGTTAACTTCTATCTCCCTCAGTTTTCTCATGAAGTTAATAATAGCATCTACTTCCTAGAGTTGATGTAAGGACCTAGCCCCTGACCATGGGCTCCATCTCTGGAGTATCCCACCCTAATTTCCTTTGCTGCCACCTCTAACTTCTGGTAAACTTTTACCTTATCTTGCTGGGGCCCAAGCCTTCTCCACGCTCCTTCCTAGTCATAAGTACTTAAATGCTGTCTGTAGTTCTTTCTCCCTTCCTTCCCTTCTCTGTCTGTTTCTCTTATACATGCATTAAAAAATGGTAAAAGGAATAGGAAATTGGAGAAACAGAAAGAAAAAGAGAAACATATAGAAAGGAAGTTACAGATTTCCTTAATCTTTTTGCTTTATGTTTCCTTCTTAATCCACCTTCTGCTTGACTGCCAAACTGACTATCCTAAAACACGGGTCTGACCATATCACTTTAATGCTAAAGAAGTGGTTCCATATTATCTTTTTGATAAATTGCAAACTCCTTTGTTTGTCATTTAAAGACATTCAAAATCTGTCTTCTTTAAATCTTTCTAGTATGATGTCATACTTCTCACCACCCTGTACTCCATCAGACACATGAGCCTGTTTGCCATATTTCCTATATGCCACAAAGCAACTCTCATCTCCATTCCTTTGTACCACCAGTCCCCCATGTCTTTCATACTCTCCTTCCTAATTTCTCTCTCTTAGGATAGACAGCTCTCTTTAAGATTCACCTCAAACTCCACCTTCCAAACAAGACCTTTTCTGAAACCAACTCTTTTTACCCTGTCCCTAAAATGACTGCTTTTATTTTGTATTGACTTATTTATATGCAAATTGTTTTACTCACAGGAAAGCACACCCTCCCCAAGGGCAGACATTCTATTTCTTTTCTTTTCTTTTCTTTTTTTTTTGGTATCTCCATCTCCAGTGCCTAGTGCACAATAGACATTTCATAAATGTTTGTGAAATTGAATAACCCTATAATGGATCTTACTATTTCCCCTTTCCTTTCTCCCTTCTCTAGCTCATCCTTTTGACACCAATGCCAGAATGACCTTATTATTGCACTGTTTTGATTATATTTTACTTACAAACCTTCAATGACTTCACGTGGCCTAGCAAATTTAAGATACATCTCTGATGCTGGCTTTCAAGGCCCTTCACAATCTAAATCCAATTTACTTCTCATCATTTACATAGTGTAGTTGCCTACTCCCTTTCTTCCCTTTACATCTGCTTTGCAGTCAAAATATTCCCTGTCCCCTGTTCTTGTCCTACCCTCACTCATCTCTGTGCCTTGGGGACTAGCTAAGTTATAGTTCCACTTCCTTCAGGAAACTTTCCCTATTATCAGTTTCCACCCCTGGTCAAAGTGAAGGTTATTACGTGCTTTGCCTGGACCATTCCTTTGCTCTTAACTTAATCTCCCTAGCACCAGTGAGATGTACACTTGCCTTTTCCCAAAAGCCTTTAAGTTCCTTAATATAAGAATATGTATAATGTTTATTCTTTATATCTCAGTACCCAGCATCATGACTTATACATTTGTTGTTTTTCAGTCAATTCCAACTCTTCATAAATCCATTTAGGGTTTTCTTGGCAAAGATATTAGAGTGGTTTGCCATTTTCTTCTCCAGCTCATTTTGCAGATGAAAGAAACTGAGGCAAACAGGTTTAAGTTACTTACCCATGGTCACACAGCTAATACATATTTAGTGAATACTTAATAGATGTTGACTGAGTTGAAAAATCAAATAGCTTAATTGATATGCTACAGAATTGAGAAGCTATGAGTGGAGTTGGAACAGAATGATTGAACATTTAATTAAAGCAGTTGAAGAGCTAGGAACAGTGGTCCATCTAATTATTAGCCTTGTCAAAGGAAGCTATAGAAAATTAATGATAGAAAGCACAGCATAGTGGATAAAAGGTTGATGTTGGAGTTAGAAAGTCCTAGATTCAAGTACTGCCTCTGATGTATACTGTCTATATGACCATTAGAGAGTCATAACCTCCATATACCCACAGACTACTTGCTAAGACTCTGCTCTGCGACAGATATCGGAGTTGCCACAGTGAGAGTTTTAACTGGAGAAAATCCCTACAACTTAAGAAAGTGTTAATAAAGTTCTCTGAAACCTAGAGCCCAAGTGGACAATAGAGCGTGATGAGAGCAATCCGTGAACACCTACCTCAGAAACTACCAAGATTTCTTTCTACTTTTGTTTCTTTCTCTCCTAGCTCTTTGTTTCTGTCCATTTGCCTCTCTGTTCTCCTTCATGTATATGTCTTTCTTCCTCTCCCTGTGAGTGTGCTTCTATTCCTCTCTCTTCCCCTTCTCATATTTTCTTTTCCCCTTTCTTCTTTCTGTGCCCTCTATTCATATTTTTCCTTTTTCCTTCTTTCCTCCTTCCTTTAGTCATATTTAGAGGTATCCAAACTTATTTGGCCTACCTCCCTCTTTTCAAAAAATAAAAAGTTTCTCAGTTTCCTCCTCCCCAATCTACTTTCTTTAACTTTTTAACAGTGTTTTTTTGAGATTTGTGTCATTTCCAAAAATATAAAATATTTTTTAAAAATGCATCTTTAATAATTTATTGTAAATTGTGGGGTTTTTCCTGCATTGAAATTTTGATGATACAATATTGCATCATGTAACCATATAGTATCACATTGTAAACAAGTCATTACATGCGCATATTCTTGCCAATGCATGCAGGACTTCCTGACAAAGCATGACATGCTCACCTGCCAACACTTGCTTGTTAAGACCTATCAGTAGATGACCACTTTTAACTTGCATTTTGTGTATTTATTTAGAAAATAATGTAATCACTATGACTTTAACTCTGTTATACAACAGATGAAACATGTATGAATAGTTTTTCAAAATTTTCTTCTCTTCCTTCCTTATGCTTCCACGTCCCCTTTATTTTTATTCAATGCTCCCTAATTGCCCCTCAACCTTCCACCATCCCCAACTCCCCCATCATTCCTATGCCTCCCCTGTCAGGACGCAATATCACCCATTTTGAGAATCTATGGCCATAATGAACAAAAACATTTTTGAGTCTCAAAGATTCACATAGATTCTTGGGATCCCAGAACTGATTGGGACCTAATATGTCATCTAGTCCCTGAGCAGAATTGGCCCCTGTGACATCCACAACAAATGATCTTTTGAAGGATTTTGAATGGAGGAGAGGTATTAACAGCCGGATATGTGAAGATTTGTCTGATAGCACATAAAGGAGGGACAGGATAGGGGATAGGTAGCAAGGAGAAAGAGAGAGAGAGAGAGAGAGAGAGAGAGAGAGAGAGACCAAGAGACAGAGAGATAGAGACAGAGACTAGGTGGTGGTAGGAACTTGGCTAGGGTGGTGTCAGTAGAAATAAAGAATAGGAGGTGGATGTAAAAGACATGGAGGTGAAAACAACAAAGCATCACACATCGTGACACCATGATTTCTTAAGATGCAGTTGCAGCAGAAGAAAGAAGGGTAGAAGGTGTAATTGGAGAGAGGAGAGAAGAGAGTGAACTTTTTTTAGAAAAGTGGTCAGACTTTTGGCCAGCTTGTTTTCCTTTTTCCTTCCTCCTGTAGCTTGTTCATTCATCCTTAACATTCATTAATAAGCTCAGAAGGTTCTTGGCAATGCTCTGGAATTCTTGCATTGCTTAACTTTGATCTGAGGGTTAGTGGACTTCCTGTCTTTTTTCCATGATGCACATGAAAGATGGTGGGAGATCAGCCCCGCAATATGCTTCATAAGATGCTCACAGTGGTTAGGCAATTGGAAGCATCACAAACTCCACCTACCCTCCAAGCCTCCGGCTATAGTTAAATTAGATTGGTCAGAATAGGTTTTTTCCTCCTCCTCAAGAGGGAACATCTCCAGCTTCCCACATTCCCATGCCCACTAACTTCCATTCTCAGGGGATTCTTTCTTTTACTTAAATTGAATTCTTTATGCTGCAATTTAGATCCCATTTCCCCCCCTGCCTTTGGTGAGTGTAGAGAAAAGCTTGGCACCATCTAGGAAATAGACCTCCTTGAAGTTTCTTCTCCCTTCCCCTCTTCTCCCTTCTCCTCCCCTCCCCTCCCTTCTCCCCTTTTCCTTTCTCCTTCCTTCTCTTCCCTATTATTCTCCCCTTCCCTTCTTTTTTTGAGACAGATCCCCCTGTTTTGCCCAATCTAGAAGTATGGTGGGTGGGCCACCCACAGGAAACAGCATGGGTAAAGCCAGATCACACCACTGATCATCAGAAGAGCTTTTTCCTGTTGTATTTCTAATTTGGGTCAGTCCACTCCTCCTTAGGCTACTGGGAGGGGGCTCAGTAGTGGTGCCACATTTAGTGTGGACATCTGATTAGTTTATCCCAGGGGTGGGGAACTCTCCATCTTGAGGCCTCATTGTGGCCTTCTAGGTCCTCAAGTGTGGCCTTTTGACTGAATCCATTTACACTTGAGGATCTACAGGGCCACATGTGACTTCAAGTTCATAGGTTCCCCCACCCCTGGTTTAGCTCAGAACTCCCAAGCTCCCAAGCTCCCAAGGTCTGAAGTTAAGAAATGTGGATTTAAATCCTGGCTCCAATTTTTCCTGACTCTGGCAAGTCTCTACAATTCTCTGATCTCGATTTCCTATTCTGTAAAATGGAACATGCTTATGCTATCTATTTTATTGTGAGGAAAGTGCTTTGTAAGCCTTAAAGCACTATAGAAATGTGAATTGCAATGACTGACAACTTCACAGCTCAGATTCATTATGAATAATTACTCACATTTATATGGCACCTTAAGGTTTAAGAAATGGCTTTTTCGTAACAGTCTTAGAAAGTAGATAGTACACATATTCTTATGAGTAACGGAGTTCGGTGCTCACTAGGCATGGAAGATACAGAGAAAAAAATGAAATTAGCCATTGCCCTTAGGGAGCTTCCATTTTCTGGGGAGGAAACAAAATAAACATGGATAAGTAAATTCAAGATAAATATGAAATGATTTTGAAGAGTTTTAATAATTAGGGGGGGGGAGCGAATCAGAGCTGGAAGGGACTTTAGAGTCTGTTAGTCAAACCTCTCTCACTTTACAGAGGAGGAAACAGAGGCCCAGGGAAGTTATGTGACTTACTAACAGTATAATGAGGGTAGTAAGGTCAGTAGGAAGATTTGAACACAGGTCTAACCCTACAGGGAGGTTTTTTTCCATTCTGCCACGTTACCTCCCTGGGGGATGTGGGAAGTCATTGTGGGAGAAATTGTGGGGGTGGGATCTGTGATTTTATTGGTGGTAGGGAACTCCTGGAGAATGAGCATTCTACCACTTAGAGTCTTAGTAATTTGCCTTCGGTCTGTGAGAAGTTAAACGACTTGGCCAGGGTCACACAGACAGAGTGTACCAAATTTAGGACTTCAAGTCAGCTCTCCATAAATCCAAGGGTGCTGTGATTCTCATTATGAGAATAAAGTGATTGACAATGCAATGATCAGTTACAAAGTCCTCTTCAGCTGGTGTTTGTTTGCTTGTTTTTTGTTAAGATTCCTGAATTCCTTCCTGTGGGAAACTCCCAGTATGACATCTGTTATTTATGGTCATAGAGAGTTGCCTGGAGCCCTGAGAAGTTAAATGACTTGACCATGGTCATGCAGCTGGTATGTGTCAGAGGTCTAGCTTGAACCAAGGTCTGTCTGACTCCAAGGTTTGTTTCCTTCATTCCCTGGTCTGAGAAGGCATTCCTCTAATTTTATGCAGTAATCCATTACAGTGCTCAGTGACTCTTAGTCTCAGGATCTAAATGTAGCTGGATAGGATTGCATAGCTACCATATGCTTCTAATGTAGCTGGCTCACCCTTAAGAAATAAAACAGAAATAGCATCATAACATATGTGATTAAAAGCATGAAACATTAAAAAAATAAGCCTTATCTTAAAGTTAATCTAGACTTTCTTTTGGTTAAAACATTTTCTTATTCTCAAGGCAAAATTATTTGCTGATACTCAGCTGTAAATAAGAAGTTAAAGAGTTTAGAAATTGTGTTGTGTCTTCAATTGTACCTGACATCCAGCTAGTGACAGACATTCCACTTTTTGGGACTAGTTTTGAAATGCTACCTTTTTCTTAGTTTTGGGTCTGTGGCTCTTAAAAATTTTTACATATATTTCTGTTTTTATTAAATGAATTTAAATAATCATCAGCAAACACAAAGGACCAAATCCTTAATGTATAAAGGGTCAAGAAGAGAATTGTGTATGAAACCCTCTATTTCTGTTTTATAATTAAAAAGAAACATGTTAAATTTAGTAAGGTATAATAAAATTGTCCTTGTCTGTGTCCTCTTTAGAATTATTGGGGGTTTTTTTGCATTTTTAATATTTTGTTAGAGGTCTCCCTCTCTCTCTCTCTCTCTCTCTCTCTCTCTCTCTCTCTCTGTATCTCTAGTATGTCTCACTAATTTACAATCCCTCTGCCCTCATCATAGAAGACCTCTCTTAACAAATATAGTTAAGCAAAGCAAATTAAATCAGTGTCCATTTCCCAAAATATATGTTTCACTCTGCACATTTAGCCCATCATTTCTTAGGCAAAAGGCTAAAGATATGAATCAACATTAGTCTTCTACAGTTCTTATTGTGGTCATCATGTGAATTTTTAACCTGGCTCTGCTCATTTCACTATGCATTAATTCATACAAGTCTTTTAATTTTTCTTTGAATTCTTCATGTTATCTATTACTTACAAAGCAGTAATTATTCCATGGAATGAATTTGCTGCAGTTGGTTCAGCCATTACTTAATTGATGGGGATTCATTTTGTTTCTGATTCTTTGCTATCAATATTTTTGCACAAGTAGATCTGAATATACAATTTAATGACTTCTTTAAAAGTATAATTCCAAACTCTTTTCCTGAATGATTATACCCATTCATAGGTCTACTAACAGAGCATTAGTAAAGCTATCCTATAGCCCTTTCAACATCTGCCATTTTTATCTTTGCTAATTTGATAGATGGAAGGGGAAACCTAAGAGTTTTAAAATTCACAATTTTTACTATCAGATGCATTGCTCCATATTGATAGCTTTCATGTATCATTTTTAAAACTTTTTGTTCATATTCTTTGACAACTTACGTATTGGGGAATCATTCTTATTCTTATATATTTGTATCAATTCCCTGTGTAAGAAGTTTGCTTCATGAAACTTCAGCAAAAGCTGGGAGTCTGGCATGACTAAACAACACAAACATTTAAATGTAAAGAAGGCCTTCGGATACAAATAGACATCCTCTATCCCAGAAAAGGACTGAGACTGTAGTACAATTTTATTATGGTTATACTGACTTAAGTCGGTGAGACAATGGACTTGCCTAGGGCCCCTTATCTTTCCCTCTAAACCCTCCCCAAACTCCTGTTTTCCCTACTATTGTAGAGGACAACACCAACCTTCCAATCCCTTAGACTTGCAACCTAGAAGTCCTCTTGTATCCCTCATTATCTCTCACCACCCTTGCCTACCCCGCCTCATGTCCAAGGCATGGGGAAGGTCCATTGATTTCACCTTTGCAACATTTCTCCAATATCTCCATCCCTCTCTCCTCTGATGCTGCCATCTCTCTGGGGCATGCCTCGATTATTGCTATAGACTTATTGGGTGGCTCTGTCTGCCTCAAATCTCTCTGCATTCCAGTTCATTCTGTATTCAGACATCAAAGCAATTTTCCTAAAATTCAGATCTGATCATGTCACACACTGCCCCGCCCCCCACAATAAACTCCAGTGACTTTTTATCATCTCCAGGAGCAAATACAAAATGTTCTACATGGTATTCAAAGACCTTCACAGCCTAACTCCCTCCTACCTTTCTTGCACCCTACTCCTCAACATGTACTCTTTGATCCAGTAACACCAGCCTCCTGGCTCTTCCACCAGAAGATTCTCCACCTTTTGACTCTGGGCATTCTTTTTGGCTATTCTCCATGCCTGGAACTCTTTCCCTCCTCTACTCTGACTACTGACCTCCCTGGAGTCCTTTAAGTTCCAGCTAAAATTTCACCTTCTATAGGAAACATTCCCAGTGCCTCTTTATTCCAGTACCTTCTGTCTTAATTATTTCCTCTTTATCCTGTAGATAGCTTGTTTTGCATCTATATTTTTTGCATGTTGTCTCCCCCATTAGACTGCAAGCTCCTTGGGAGGAGGGGCAGCCTTTTGTTTCTTTTGGGAT
>CM053769.1:22384345-22401461 GCA_028658325.1 Potorous gilbertii
ATCTCAGGCAAGTCACTTAACCTGTGTCTTTCCCAGTTTTCCCAGCTGTAAAATGTGCATAACAATATTCCTGTAGCACTTATTTTATAGGGTTGTTGTGAATATCAAATGGGAAAATATTTGTAAAACACTTAGCACAGTACCTGGCATATAGTAGACATTTGACAATTCTTTGCTTCATTCCCTTTCTGGGCCTCAGTTTTCTGTAAAATCAATGAGTTGGACTAGATTATGTTTAGGATCTCTCATTTTAACTTTATGATCTTAATGTATGTAATTAAGCAAATTCAAAGTCACAATATATACTAACTGTTGTGATATGGCTACCTTTATCCCCTTTAAATATATACCAGAACATGCCATTTATAAAGATTTGTTGGTATGATACCCTCCTAATATGGCAGTCATTCTGGTGCTTCTAGACCTGTCTATTTTCTGTCGCTTCCTCCTTTGTGTTGAGCTAATGCCTCACTGCCACCTGGTCATCATAGCCCTTATGGGAACCAGCCTCTTATGCAAGCTACCAGGTCAAACTCTCAGAAAGGCCCTCCAAAGGAGACACCGTGCTCAGGTCTCTGTTTTCCAAAGTTGTCACTTTGGTTTCAGTATGCATGATGGCACTTCTAAAATGCCACCTTTTCAATATTTGCTTCCTGTTTTCCCCAATGTTTTTCTTCTCCCACTTAAAATAAACACAAACACTTGCAAACTTCCTAAGCCTCTAGCAGCTGCCAACAGGCTGGCTTGGGTGCTCCTACCTTAGTGCTGCAGATTGCCTTGGCAGACTGTTCAAAGTTGTTGTGACTTAAGGAGCAGCTGATTTTCAAGAAAGAAACAAAATATATGTATCTATATATCTATATTTTCCCCCATTTATCTTTTTGCTTGAAGTTTTAAGATCATTCCATTCTGTATTGAGTAAACTTCATCTTAAAATAGCCACCAGACAACAATCTGGCTCTCCTGCCAGACCTATTGGCCTACTCTGCCTGAATTCTTGGGACCAAGTAGCTGCTAGGTTTCCAGTGCCTTCTGGCATGAATGAATCTTCAATGATACTCTGTAGTCTACTAAAGAAAGTCCAAACTCACTTTGGCATTTCATTTTTTCGTAATTTCACTTCTGGCCCCTATAAGAGCTAACATTTAAACAGTACTTTAAGGTTTCCAAAGTACTTCAATTATGTTATTTCATTTGACGCCCCCCAGCAACCTCATGAGATTTTAATCCCCATTTTATAGAAACTGAGAGAGCGCAAGTCAATTGCCTAGGTTACCCAGTATTTGTGGCAGGTTTCACATTCAGGTCTTCCTGACTCCAAGTCTAGTGCTTTATTTACTAAGCATCCCTTTCTCCTTTATCTGTTGATGAACACTGCCTATAGAATTATAGACTTAGAGGCAGAAAGGCATACATAGTTGATGTTGTAACCCTGGATATGCCCCCTGCCCTCCAAGTTCTCTAGACAGCCAAGACTGTAAGTTGGAGAAGAGGGACTGACTTTCATTGGTAGGAGTTTCTTCATCCTGAAGTTCCCTAGACCAATGACATCGTAGTTTCTGTCCCTAATCTTGAAGTATGGAAACAAGTTCTCCTGACTCCAAGAATAGTGATCTTTCCAGGATGTCAGTCACATTGCTGTCCCAGGGAAGGTTTCAGAGAAGGATCTCAGCACAGACCTTAGTTTCTGTAGCATAGGAGCTAAGTGAACCAAGCAGTCATAACAAAATACAATGATGAGTAGGGACTACGTGCACTACAAATTTATGGTACATAGTCTCAGCAGAGTCCTCATGGTGGCCAGGCAATTCTTTTTCACCTCTCTAGCTGATTTACTCACCCACTCACCACAGCAACATTTCCAAATCCTTTTTCATCCTTCCTCCGACTTCCCATGGCTCTCCTGCCTCCATCCCTTGCTTCCGACTTCAGCATTCAGTGGAAATTCCTCTCTCCAAAGTAACCAATGATCGTTTTTTAAAAAATAATTTATTATTTATTTTAACATTCTTTTCTTTTTAAATTTTGAGTTCCAAATTCTCTCCCTCTCTCCACTCTTCTCCCAACATATACAAAGGCATTTTTCATTTCATATCAGCCTTATTTCAAAAAATCAAAAAAGCAAAGAAAATAAGAAAATTATACTTCAATTTGCACTTAGAATTCATCAGTTCTTTCTCTGGAGGTAGATAACATTTTTTTCATCGTAAGTTCTTTGGGATTGTCTTTCATCATTGTATCGATCAGCGTAGTCAAGTCTTTCACAGCTGATCATCTTAAACATTGTTACTTTGCACAGTGATCTGGTTCTTCTCACTTTACTTTGCATCAGTTCATGTAGCTCTTGCCATATTTTTCTAAAACTATTCCCCTCATCATTTCTTAAAGCACAATACCAGTGGTCTTGTAATTGTTAAATCTAATGATCTTTTAGTTCTCATCCAGTCTGACGTCTCCATAGCCTTCAACTTTGTCCAACACCCTCTTCTTGCTACTCTTTTCACTGAGGGTTCTGGCTGCTCTAACCTGACTCTCTTTCTATTTGTCTGCCAGCTTCTTCTCAATCTCCTTTGATCTCCATACAGGTCATGTCTTTTATTTTTGTGTCCTCACTGAGTAGCATGATGCCTTGTAGAAGGTTACGTTTGCTGAATAAATAAATGAGTGCCAGTCAGGATGATTACTATGTACCAGGCACTGTGCTTCGTGCTAGGAATACAAAAAAGGCAAAAACATGTTCCCTGACTTCAAAGAGCTCACATTCTAATGAAGGAAACAACATGTTAATAACTGTGCACACAAGATAAGTACAAGGTAATCGCAAGGGGAGGGCTCCTTGAACTGGGGTGGTGGGAGAGGAGAGACTGGGAAAGATCTGGAGAATGTAGGATTGACCCGAGTCTTGAAGGAAGCCAAGAAAGGCGGGAGTTAGAGGTGATGAGGGGGAATAGTTCAGCAATGAGAGATAACCAGCTAGTACAAATCCATAGGGAGGGTAAATAGAATATCATGTCTGAGGAGCTGCACATAGACCAGTGTAGCTGAACAGTGAAGTGTGTAGGTGGGAGTAAAGTATACTCCCACCCCCGCAATGGAAAAGATAGAAAGGGAGCAGATAGTGAAAGGCTTTAAATGTCAAGCAGAGGATTTTATATTTGACCCAGGATCAAATGTTTAAAATCTCTCCTCAATTCTACTATGAGAAAGGCATGAAAATTTAGCTATTATCTCTGCCTCTTCACCCCCGCCGCCTTCTTTCCTAGGGCACTGGTCTATTTCAAAGGGATTATACTGAAAGTATGTTCTCCCAACTCCAGAGTCCCATTGTAAAACAAGGTCAGTGGCTGTAAAAGTGCTGCTAATTTGAGGTTAAAAAGAATGTCATGTTGAAAAATAGAAGTTCTTTACATTTCTCCTGGAAACAATTACCTTGCTTCTTGACAGTAAGCAGATATACATCTATAAAAACCCAAAAACTCATCACAAAATCCCTTGGCCCATGGGACAGAATCTGCCAGGAAGACCCGAATTGTTTACTTGGCCAAGGTGACTTCTGTTAGGTTAGAAATCAATCTCAATTTAAAATGAAAGTTTCTCTAATAAATATTTATTTATACTGGTAAATTGCTTAAAGATGTTGGTCATTTGAAAGTTCAGAGCTTTCAGCAGGATGATAAAGAGTGGTCACCCAGATTCGAAGCTTTAGGATATGTCAAGCACCCTAAATTTATTTTGATGTTGTGCTCTGAGAGGGTATGGAAACAGAACTTGATTAAACAAAGGGAAGGAGGAATTCCATGTGCCCACAGATTTCTCTGGTTTCCCGAGGTCCCTACTTGGGGGCTGTTGCTGGCCATGGTCATCTTTGTATTATAGTGCACTAGCTGGGATCAGAAAGATCTGAGTTTACATTACAGTTTTGCCATCTCCATGACCTTAGGGAATCAGCTTAACCTATCAGTCTTCCCATCAATGAGGCAATTTAACTAGATGACCTCCTAAATCTATGATTTCATTTCTTGTTGATGTTCATTTGTTTCTGTCATGTCTGATTCCTCATGACTCCGCTGGGGGTTTTCTTGGCAAAGATACTGGGATGGTTTGCCATTTCCTTTTCCAGCTCATTTTATAGAAGAGGAAACCAAAGCAAACAAAGGGAAGTGCCCAGGATCACAGAGTAAGTGTCTGAGGCTGGATTTGAACTCAGGTCTTCCTGACTCCAGGTTTGTTGTTCTCTGCTCTATGTACAAATACCTTCCTTTACATGTAGGGATAAAAGCCCAGAGAGTTTAAAGCTAGGTGAAAACCTTATTCATCCATTATCTAGTTTACATCCCTAGTAAAGAATCAAGGTTCAGAGAAGGGAATGGGACTTGTCCAAGATCCCACAGCTACTAAATAGAAAGATGGAATTTAAACTCAGACTTTCTGACTCCATAGCCCTATACCATGCAGCCTGTAATCAATGAGCAGAAATATTTTTGCAAGGACTTATTTACTAGTGTGCAGGGAGGTATTTGGAAGTGTTATAGATGAAAACCATATTCTAGTTCCTAAGACTCAGGGGGAACTAAAAGAGAAGAGGTGGAGAATTTTATCATGTATTTATTTCAGTGAATTGTCCCTAGGACTCTAGAATGGTCTAGACATAATTCTTGTAGGTCTGACTGAATTGCCATAGTTCTTCAAAATATGTTTTGGGACCTGCCATATATACTACCATTTTCCAAGTAACCATGGGGCCTGATCTGAGGAGCTATAGGGCATAGTCTGGACTTCCTACACATCACAGCTACTCAAAAGAGGATTATTTTGTAGAAACTCTTTGTGATAATAGGGATAATTCTGCATGGAGAGGGTTAGGATTTTGGGAAAAGGAGATAGCAAACCTAGTTTTATGTAATTTCTTGAAGCAGCAAGGTGGTGCAGTGGACGGACCACTGGACTTGAGTTCAAATCCGGACTGAGACACTAGCTGTGTGACCCTGGGCAAATTCTTAACCTCTGTTTGCTCCAGTTTCCTTAATAATAGCACCTACCTTCCAGCGTTGTTCTAAGGACCAAATGAGGTAGTCTAGAAAGTCCTTAACACTGTGCCCACCACATAGTAAGTGCTATATAAATGATAAAATTTTTATTATTTTACTTTGTTGCATCTCATTTGTGTATCACATGATTGAATAACTTAATTTCTGTCTCAGTTTCCTTATTGGTAAAATGAGGAAGTTGCACTTGAAGACCCAGAGGGTTCTTTTTAGCTCTAAATATATGATTTTGTGGCTTTATGAACTCACACAAATCCTAAGCTATCCTAGGCCATTGTAGTTTATGAGAGTTCTACATGAATGAATTCTCATTCAAATGTTGAAGCTTTAGGGAACTTGCCAAGTATCCATTTTTCCAGATGTGTTCCATCTTTCCTTGGCCTGATCCATCATATCAAGCTACTTATTCTTTAGTGATTATAGCAACCATAGAGATGCCCGGTCACAGAATCATAAAATGGCTGTCTTCTCACAGAATATTAGAGCTAGAAGGGACATTAATAATTATCTAGTCCAAAACCTATATTTTACAGTTGAGGAAGCTGAAAGTGACAGAGTTGCTATAGAACCAGGTCTCTTGACATGCCATCCAATATTCTCTATGCTATCTCAGGCTGCTCATTGATATGAAATGAAACTGTCCTAAATGGACTAGAATATGCTTAGATTAATGTTTCTGAGCAAATACACATAAGGTATATGTATGTATGTAGGTATATATATATAAATCTTAAGGGCAAGTCAAGAGGCAGAAGGGAGCCAATAGAGCATTTCAGGCATGGGGACAGCCAGTGTAAAGGTATGATTTGGAGTGTTATTCCATGATAAATGGCAAGGACACCAGTGTATCAAGGGTCATTCACTCAATAAATATTATTTAGTATCCATGATGTGTCCAGCACTGAGCTTTACATTTACATAGGAGGGATTCACGGCAGTTCAATCATTTTTCAAGTTTTCTTAGCAATGATAGTGGAATGGTTTATCATTTCCTTCCCTAGCTCATTTTACAGATGAGGACACTG
Source organism: Potorous gilbertii (assembly GCA_028658325.1). Lineage (NCBI taxonomy): Eukaryota > Metazoa > Chordata > Mammalia > Diprotodontia > Potoroidae > Potorous > Potorous gilbertii. The sequence continues at coordinate 22,390,416 of CM053769.1, forward strand.
TGGCAAACAGGGTCACATAGCTAGTAAGTGTCTGGACTAAATTTGAACTTAGGTCTTCCTGATTCCAGGTCTGGTACTCTATCTACTTTGCCACCTTGCTGCCCCCCAGGGGGATACAAAGAACTGTAAACCTTGGTATCAGCCTTCAGGGAACATATTATATGAAATGCTAAATCCAGAACTCATATTCAGGTTCCCTGAATCCCAGTTCCAGGACCTTTCACTATACCCTGCTGTCTCCCCCATTCATTCACATAGCCTTGTTGAACTGAAACTTGACACTTAGGACCCTACCTAATTAAGACCAATGCTCCTTAATCAGGAGACATCATTTATAAGCATTTTCATTTAGTCTATCATTTTTAGATGACTGCTGCGGATTAGAAACATACATGTTATGAATCTCAAATAAAAATGAGAATCAGAAGACTGCTAATTCACCACTTTAAATGAAATCCAATTGTATAAAACTGTACGTTATAAAAAGAGAAAGAGAAATTATCAGCACATCACAAAACCAACAGTGAGTCGTGGTTTTCTGACAAGGCATCTGCAGCCTCTCTATTTACTTATCCCAAAGTGGGGTGGGATGGGGAGACCAGCTTGCTGTCCTGTGACATGGGAGCACTATCAGTTTTTGCGATAAAGCAGCTCCCTTTCTTTCCTGGAATAAACAAACTTTCTTTAAGCCTCTACAGAAGGAAGCTTCTCGCTCACATCAGGCCACATCTGCGTGCTTTCTTAGGTGGTGGAGGAGTGGAAATCATGGGTCAGGAATGAAAATGGTCATTGGGTCGATTATTTGTTACCAGAAATGGGAATATCACTCAGTTAGTGGGCAAAGATGGGATGAAGGATTTAGACCCTATGCACTCAGTCTGACGTCCTCATTGCTTACATTCATTGATTTGAGAAATCCTTAAGGGATACTTTTTCTACAAGTAAGAAAAATAGCATTGATGACACTTCATTTTCGTCATTGTTGTTACTAGAATATACAATCATGCATGACAGCTTTTCGTCACTTACATTACTTGTCTAATGAACGGGTGAATTTGACTAAATGTTGTGAGGCTGTTGTTTTAGGTGGCACGACCAAAAACCTTCACTTACAAAATTAAGTAAATAAACTTGCTTCCAAGATCTTATAGCAAGCCCAGGCCTTAAAAAGAAAATTGGAAGTTGAATGCATGGGAAGAAAACCTTGGTAAACTTATATTGTTACAAAAAGCATGTCAGCTCATAGTTAATCCATCCTGTTGCTCTTTAACAGAAATATTTAACATTAACCTGGTCAATTTAATTTCCCACTTTTTCAATTGTACTTTGAATGAATGAGGCTTACTTATTAAATACTATTTATTAAATGTCAGGCTTTGTGCTTGGGACTGGGCATACACTGCTGCAAAACAACAAAATCTTCAAGGAAATGAGAAAAACAAAATCTACAAAGGACTTTATGTGCATCATGTCATTTTAATCTCCAAACAATCCTGGGAAGTAGGTGCTGTTATCACCCCCCTTTTATAGATAAAACTGAGGTAGACAGTGATCTACTATCCCAGGGTCATACAGTCAGTAAATATCTCATCAGAATTTGAACTCAGGTCTTCCAGATTCTAAGTCCAGCACTCTATCCATTGTGCCATGTTTTCTTTATGTGCTGTAATTACCAAGAATGTGTTTGACTGTTGTAATGCTTTTTGCTTGTTTGCTAAAAGGAAGCAGCTTGGGAAAGTAAACTTTTTCCTTCAGTTACAGAAAATGTAGTTTTGGGGATTTAGTAGCTAGTGTCTGTTAGAGCTGTGAAACTGTGACATTGGAGCCCAAATCATTTTAGGCCTATGCTAATTTTCTGGGGGAACAATTGCCTCGTCTTTTCTATATGGCCAAACTTTTAAATTTGAAGCAGTCCTGTGAGCACTAAAATGACCTAAATTCCAACTCCTCAGAGATGAATACTTAAACTAGATTCTTATTAATATGAACTATGGCATACTGGTGATGGCTGGGGGTGTGGAATACTTACTGAGAAACTGTGTAATGGGAAAAGAGGAAGGACCAGGGATGTCTGGCACAGAATTGTTTTTGAGTGTCTCTCCCATTAGATTACTCCCTCTTCAAGAGCAAAGACTTATGTTTTCTTTCTTTGTGTCCCTACCACTTGGTACAAGTCTTGGCACATAGTAAGATGCTTAATAGGAAGCATCTCTATAGGGCCTACTGTATGCCAGGTACTGTGCTAAGTGTTTTACAAATAGCATCTCATTTTAACTTCACAACAACCTGAAAAGGAGATGCTATTATTATATCCATTTTACAGATGGTGAAACTGAGACAAATTAAAGTGATGACGTGCCTAAGGTTACACAGCTACTAAGTACCTGAGGCTGAATTTGAACTCAGGCCTTCCTGTCTCCAGGCCCAATGTTCTACCCACTGCTGCCTTAAACACAGGTTTAATATGGGCTTTAAAAAATTTTCCATTTCTCTCCATCCCCATGCTAACTGTGGATAAGAGGAAGACATTTAGATTAAGTATTGGATGAGAAACTTTTGTTGCCAAATGTTTTAACCAAAAGAAATGAAACTACTCTGTGGAAATAGCTGTCTCTAAATGAAATGATATAGAGCAATATGTGCACAGTCATCCCTGTAATAAGTAAGTGAGGCAGAACTCGAACCCTGGCTCTCGGACTCCAGGACCAGTTCTCTTTTTACTATGCCACAGTTTTACCCTCTGTTACTGGGCTCCTCAACTTTGCAGGGAATGTTTGGGATACAGCCACCTCTACCTACGGGTTGTGTTTTGTATCGTCAAGCTAGACAAGGAAATGAAAGAATGAAGTATTACAAGCAGTACTCCAATTGCATTTTCTTCTCAGTTGCCTCTGGCATTCTCTGCTTACTAAGCGTTAGCCCTTCTCTGACTACTTTTCAATGGCTATAACTGCCTAGCATTCTGGAACCCTTTTCCTAGTGGTTAGTGTGTGGCCCTGGGTAAGTCATGCAACCTTTCTGGCCCCCAGTTTTCTCATCTGTGAAATTAGGGGGTTAGTCTATTCTAGTTCATTATCTATAATCTTGTGAAATTATATTTGCCTAAAGTTAGGAGAGAGAGCCCCTTTTACAGTTTTAAGGATGGCTGCTGTACACACCTGCCCCTCATCTGAAGCCTCATTGTGGGGTGGAATTGACCCTGGTTTCTCTATGGCCATACCTTATTAGCTTGATGTTGGAACACAAGTCTCATGAGCTCATGGGCTTCCAAACCTCACCACTCCCTGGTTATAGTGTCCCAATTTTGAGCCTGAATTTACGGGATACAGAGACCTGGCTAATACAGCCAGAACTGGCTTGGGAATGTATTGTATACGTGTCATCTGAGAACCAGACTCGTTATGTTTGGGGTGACTTATCATCAGTCTGACTGCAGGATAAAGAATTTTCTACCCACAGAAACTCTTGAAAACAATTTTAAATTGTGGAGACATGACCAAATGCATAGGCTATAGGATGACCACAGTGCCTGGCGTACAATAGTTACTTAATAAAGATTTATTGCTTGATTGACTGATCATAAAACTAGAGTCAGAAGGGACCTCAGAGGCTATCAATCCAACTCCCTTATTTTATAGATAAGGAAACTGAGGCCCAAGAGATTAAGTGATTTATCTAGGGTCATACCTGTAGTTTCAGACAAGATATTTGATCCCAGGTGATATGACTCTTTCTATTGCACCACAAGAGAGCAAAGGTGATTTTATTTTGTTTTTGTATCTACAGGGCTTGGCACATAATAGCTACTTAATAAAAGCTTGGGGACTCAGTGGTAGGTGGAAGAAGTAACTCTACCAATGAAATAGCAGTACTATGAAATAACAATACTCGACTCGAATTCAAGTCAAGTTGGATTCAAGATAGTCCTTTCCCAGTTACTAATGACTTGACCTCATCTCTCATACTCAAGGGACTAGGAATTGTTGTTCAGTCATTTTCAGTCGTATCTGGCTCTTTGTGACCCCATTTAAAAGGGTTTGTTTGACAAAGACATTGGAGTGATTTGCCATTTCCTTCTCCAGCTTATTTTACATATGAGGAAACTGAAGCAGAGTTAAGTGATTTATCCAGGGTCACACAGCTAGTAATTATCTGAAGCTACATCTGAACTCAGGAAGATGAGTCTTCCTGACTCCTGACCAGGCATCCTATCCACTGTGCCAATCAGCTGCCCTGGGAGAAGAAGGAGACCTTCTATTTCAAGCTCTGACATCGTATGACTCCAGGAATCACGTCTGTCATTGCTAACACTGTATTCTTTATCTGTCATAGAGTGCTGATTGGAAAACAAAATTCAATAGCCTGCTGCAATCCTAACGTCCTTAATAGACCTCACTGTTTAGGTCTTGAAACCAAAAACCTCAAAGGAGCTCAGTAAGGGGGACAAAGTTCGATGATGGCCAGAGCTACTGCCTTCCTTAGAGATGAATTTACTGCCAGTAGAGAAACATGGCAAATACAGGCTTTGGTGTTTGTAGTTTGTATCTAAAATGCAGAAGCCACTTTCTGAAATGGTGTGTATTAGTGAGAGAGGGAAGATTATTTTAAAAATCCCCTGCTTCCACATTGGCCAAGAAAGCTTGAGGAGGGAGGCTGTAGGGAAGAAACCTCAGGATGGTCCAGCATGATTGCTTTCCCAACGCTAAAGTCAGAACTCAGAAAATGCAAATGCCTTCAAATAAGGCAGGTACTGTTAGAGGATCCAAAGATATTAGAACTAGAGGAAACGTTAGTGGTCATTTGGTCTAACCCTCTCCTATTACAGATGAGAAACTGAGTCCAAGAGAGGTGAAGGGTCTTGGCCAAAGTCACATGTGTACTCAAGGATGGAGTCATGATACGAATCCAGAACATTTTTCTCCAAACCCAAACTCATTCCACTGCAACATCTTACAGTGGACCAAGAGCTGCCCCAGGCTTGGGCTCCTGGGTTTTACATCTCTGGTTCTTTAAGAAAAAAACAGTTTTAGGAAAAATAACTTCTATACTTCAGATTGTTCTTATAAAAACAGCATTTGGGATGAGTTGGTTATAAATGAATCAGGAACATATGATTCTATTTCTAAGTGAATACACATGGAATAAAAAAATGTTTAGAATAGAAATGTGGTTGGCATATTTTGCCATGGTCCAGATACTGCCAGACCTTAATCACTTCATGCTTGTAGAATTTGGGAGAGTCTTTTTCTTCACTTTTGATTGCTCCAGTGACTATGACCAAGGGCATTTTCACATTATCATTTAAAAAAAATCTTATTTAGGAATTTTAACTCTTTTGACTTCTGGGGTATTCCATCTAAGGAGTTCTTCCTTGAGCTTTTTAGTAGGATCTCATAGAAAATGGGGATAAGTACTAGATAGGTGATTTTATTAATGTAGAAGAACTTGAGGAAATTCCTTCCCTCTACTAGGGCAGTTCAACACTTTCTCCTACAGTCACCTACAACACTGGGAGTGTTCTTGCTCAAGTGACTTGCCCCAGATTACATAGCCAGTATGTGAGTAGTGGGGCTTGAGCCTAGGTCATTCTGGCTTGAAGTTCAGTCCCCTTTCACAACATCACAAACATGATGAAATTTGAATAAAGGTAAAACCATAAGGCAAACCATTAGTGGTTTATTCTGATATTTGATTTAAAAAAATCAACTCCATAAGCACTTACACTGGCCACTTCCTACCTTGCCTGTATTTTTATACTTTAATGCTCTCAACACACTAGGATTTAGTGATACTGACTTCTTGATGTTCCTCAAATACATGGAACACTCCATGTCCTAACCCTGGGTCTTCTCACTTACTTTCTCCTGTGCCTGGAACACTCTCCTTCTTTCCCTCTTTCTCCTGGCTTCCCAGAATTCCTTCAAGAATCAAATGCCACCTTCTACGAGAGGACTTTCCAGGTATAACATCCTCCCACCTACCCACTACTGCTAGTGCCTTCCCTCTGAGTTACCTTCCTTTTATACTGTATATATTTTGTATATAGTTATTCCCATATTTGTCTCCCCCATTAGAATGTGGGTTCCTTGAGGACAGGGATAGTATTTTTGCTATATACATAGTAGGTTGGTGACCAGATGCATGGGACCCTAGAGAAAATATCCCACCTCAATAAATACCTGATGAAGATGATGATGGTGTATTTGGATGTGGTTGATACACATCACTTTAAATAGTTCCTCTGGGACTTGCTTAGGATGTGACTACAAGGGTCATAACTCTCCTAAATACATTAAAGGATACATTTCAGGCTGTCAGTCGCTCCCAAGAAGCAAATCACATGCTATATTTTGAGATACATAGGGTCAGATTGGTCAGATCAATTATCCTTTTTTGTTGATGTTACAGTTGCTGCCTTTTAGTTTTTACAGGGCTGAATACTTTATTCTTATAAAACCAAATGCTGTGGGCTTCAGTGTTAAGTTACAAAAGCAGCATTAACTTGCTAATTAGCTCTATGGATCAATCAAATTGTAACAAGCCCAAGAGAGCTGAGGAGGGATATTATCTCCAGGGTCCATGCATCTGGTCACTAGGCTAAGATACCTTGACTCCTAGGGTTGCATTTACTTGAACAGATTGAAATGTTCCTAAGGCATCAATTACTTTTAATACAAAAAGCATTTAAAAATGTTTTTAATAAGGTGCATTTTCCCCTTCCCTTTAAAAAATGGGGACAAAAATGACTTCTAACTGTTTTCATGCTGAAGGAAAGCATCTGGAAAGCCTACTGGCTGTTTACACCAGCCCCAGTACACTCAGGCCATTGTCTACCTAATTTATTATGAAGAACTACATTCCATGTTTGATTTTTAGTCATGAAATCTGCAGGGAATGGAATGAGTCAGCTGATTTCCATTTCCTTCCTTAACTTTTCAGGCAAATGCAGAAATGACAATGTGATAGGACATTCCATCCTGACATTTCATTATCTGTAGTTTAGTGAAATCCTTCATATGTGGACATATTCAACGAACTCTACTCAAGTATTGGACTAGAACTAGCCTGGGTTCAGACAGTACTGCAGAAAGTTGGTATATGCAGATTCTTTCAGAGTATCTCCAGGCCATAGATTTTAGACACAGTATAAATGTGACTTCTATAAATTTGTTCCCTTATTTTAAAAAGTTGCCTTAAGTATCTGGATTTATGGAGAAATCTCATTAGGTATTTGTTGTTACATTAATTTTTATAGCCCTCATCCCTCTTAATGGGGGAATCACTGGCATTGACTCAATTCCTATAATAAGATAACTCCTTTATGTTTTGCAAAAGGTTTTACATATATTGCCTGTTTTAAGCCTTCCTGTAAGGCATCATTAGTCCCATTTTACGGGCAAAGAAACTGAACCTTAGAGTCACATAACTCACTGAACATACTTAGTAGGTGTGGGACTTGAACCTCAGATTTATCAAGGTTTTCTTCTATACTGAATTATTGACTTCAATAAGGAATTGTAGCTTCCCTCCGGGCTACCTCTCCTCCTTTGAACTCAGAGATTTGCAGGTTGGGATCCCAGGAGGGACAAAGGATGCTCTGTGGGTCTGCCCTCCCCAAAACTATAGCTCACAGCTCCTCCCCCAATGGTATTACGCTTTAATAAGTCAAGCAACAGATATAATTGAATCAGAGAGAAATAACTGACTAAGATAGTTTAGTGAGAACAGTAGTCATGAAATATTTCCATAAACCTGGGACATCCTTTCCCATCAATACAGCATCCATGGGAAGCATGGTCAAACTTAGAGTGACCTGGTAGTGAGGCACACGTATGGCTGAGACATGTGTCTCTCACACTACAAAGCTTGTTTCTTCTCATGGTGTGTTCACACTGTTCTTCCCTCGGAGAAGCATCTTTTCTGGGCAGATTGATTAGATGAGTTCCCTGTGCAGAACTTCTCTGCCGGACAGGTCACTCAGCTGGGCTCTCTGGGTCTATTTCTCTTCACAGCTTATCTCCTGATTGCTAGAGCTATTTATCTCAAATCCAGTTGGTTTGATTATCTGCTTCCAGCAATCACATTCCTGCCCCCTACTTTGTGTTTGTGTGTATATAGGTGACTGTCTGCCTCTGTCTCCCCATCTCTTTTCCTTCCCTCCCCCAGCCCTGCCACCTTCCTTCTCTCTCCTTCTTCCTGAATGAAGTTTTTCCTGTTGGGTGAGCAGTTCTGCTGCAAAGTCACTATGGTCAATTGGGGAGAACAAAAAATCTTCCTTCCCTTTCGTAGAGATATTGGAGTCACATAACACAAATCTATTCCCTACCTCAAATGTGCCTCAACTATCCCCAAGTTGGCATGCTTAGCTCTTTGAAGACCCCCAGGGACATGGCTAATATTTGGCAAACCAAAATTTTTTTTCTATTTAGTTGAACACGTTAACATTTCATTTTCTCTCCTTTCTTCCCCCAATATGATGACATCAGTTGATGAAGGGGATAGACAAAACCAATAGTCACAGTATGATGTGGTAAGTTTTCAAGTTATCAGCTTCTGTAAATTTTGTCTTCTAAGAAAATTTCATTTAAATTTCTGGATTTAGGAAAGAGCCTCTATAAGTCTTTGTGGCTATATCAATTTTGAAAACTCTTATACTATTCAACTCTGGATTCACATGGATCATTGGATTCAATAAGAAACATCTGTATGATGGCTATAATTCACTTGGCCCTAGCCCCTAGTTGAGAACTTCTCAGTTCTTAAACACTCTGTGTATAACACACTAACAGATCAATCAAACAGCATGCATTTATTAAGTGACCAGACATAGTACTGGGGGCTGAGAATAAAAAAGACAAACGTGTAACAGTCCTTGACTTCAAGGACCTTACATTCTGCTGTATTAAATTGTGCATCTCTAAGTATATTGAGAATATATTCAAAATAAATGCAAGATGAGAATGGTAAGGGCTGAGAAGATCAGGAAAGATTACATGTTGAACAGAGTCAAAACTAATACTTGAGAGATGGGTAACAAAATAAAAATCTATAAAATACAATATAAACTATGTTAATTTGTGATTTCCTAAGTCAATATATGGCCAGTGGAGATCTGCTTCTATTTGAATTTGACATCACTCATGTAGAAGATCAAGTTCAGCTTGAACTTCATCTAGAAAAAAACAAGGTATTTTAAGAGAGGGAAGAAGAAGGGCATGTCTTACTAAGTTTACTAGGCTAATAATCATTCCAATATCAATTTATTGATATGATTCATAGTGAAACTTGGTTTCTTTTCTTGTTTCCCTTTAGTCATCATTTATGGGTTTTTAAAAAATCTGTTTTGCTTTCATATACTGTATAATTCACCTTTGTTTCTAACTAAATTTCATCCTGTTTTGAGTGGCTAGTAAATTTGATGTCTATTTTTATGCATGTAAAAGGGGCATGTCTAAAGGAAAGGACTACCTTTTACATGAGAGTGTGGACCCAAAGTCTAGGTCTGATGGATGCTCTCAGGACTCAATTCCCATGTGACTGAATGTCTGTCCCTCAGTATGTTTGCAACAAAAGGAGAGTAGAGAAAAGAGGTGGGGACCTGCATGGAGAAGTTGGTTCTGATCACAAATGGTACAGGAAGGGAGAGAGCATCAGGACAGTCTGTATAATCCCTTGCCTACAATTCACTGCACTCTGCTCATGGCCACCATGAACCTCTCTATTGCCACTGGGAAATTCTCAACCTCTCTTCTTTGGACAATGTAGCCCTCTAAGATCTGCAGCCAAATAACCTCACCAGAAATAAATCATAGTAAAAAAAAAAAAAAGATAGATCTTTGTTCTAAGGGGAAATATAGGGCTATCAGAGGAAATATATAACTTTCCAAAGGCAATGAAACCTGCTCTAGCAGGGTGGCATGGAGAAAACAAAGCTGAATTCAGAGTCAAAGGACCTCCATTCAAATCTCAACTCTGTAATTTAGATGTTACCTTGGGTAAATAAATTAATCTCTCTGGTCCTCAATTTCTTCATGAAATGAAAGGATTGGTCTATATGGTTCCTTTAAACTCTAAATCCATGATTCTTCTCTCTCCCCCAAATTTGGAGCTGGCTCACTGTCTATGAGTGGTATTTCAGTTTGGACCAGGGATTAGCAAACTCTTCCTAGTCAGCTTCCAGCTACTTGCCTTTGTATACCAACCACCTAAAAATGGTTTTTACATTTTTAAAAATTCTTTTAATATAAATTTATTTATTTAACTTTTTACATTCATCTTCACAAAATTTTGGGTTCCAAAATTTTCTCCCCTTTTGTCCCCTCCTCCCACCCCAGTACACTGAGCATTCTAATTTCCCCCATCACCAATCTGCCCTCTCTTCTATCATCCCTCCCTTCTCTTGTCCCCATCTTCTCTTTTGTCCTGTAGGGCCAGATAACTTTCTTCTGCCCATTACCTGTATTTCTTATTTCCTAGTAGCAAGAACAATACTCGACAGTTGTTCCTAAAACTTTGAGTTCCAACTTCTCCCCATCCCTTCCGCCCCACCCATTCTCTTTGGGAAAGCAGGCAATTCAATAGACACCATATCTGTGTAGTTTTGCAAATGACTTCCATAATAGTCGTGTTGTGTAAGCCTAATTATACTTCCCTCCCTCCTATCCTGCCCCCCATTGTTTCTATTCCCTCTTTTAATCCTGTCCCTCCCCAAGTGTTGACTTCAGATTGCTCCCTCCTCCCATTGCCCTCCCTTCCATCTTCCCTCCCACTCTGCTTATCTCCTTCTCCCCCACTTTCCTGTATTGTAAGATAGGTTTTCATACCAAAATGAGTGTGCATTTTATTCCTTCCTTTAGTCTAATGTGATGAGAGTAAACTTCATGGTTTTTTTTCTCAGCTCTCCTCTTTTTCCCTCCACTAAGAAGTCTCCTGCCTGCCTCTTCTATGAGAGATAATTTACCCCATTCCATTTCACCCTTTCTCCTGCCACTACATTTCTCTCTCACCGTTTACCTTGATTTCTTTTAAGATATGATCCCATCCTAT
>CM053769.1:22401961-22439715 GCA_028658325.1 Potorous gilbertii
TATTGACCTGTTTTTCATGCTTTTCTTGCATCTCTCTCATTTCTCTTCCCAGTTTTTCTTCCACCTGTCTAACTTGATTTTCAAAATCCTTTTTGAGCTCTTCCAAGGCCTAAGCCCATTTGATATCTATTTCAGATGTTTTGGATACAGAGGCCTTGACTCCTATGTCTTTACCTGATGGTAAGCATTGTCCTTCCTCATCAGAAAGGAAGGTAGGGAACATCTGTTCCCCAAGAAAGTAACCTTCTATGGTCTTATTTTTTCTCCCTTTTCTGGGCATTTTCCCAGCCAGTTACTTGACTTCTGAGATTCCACCCCCGCCTAGATCCGCCCAGCTAGTGCTTGGGGTCTAAGATTCAAATGCTGCTTCCCAGCCTCAAGGCTTTCGGCAGGCAGGGCTGCTATTCAGGGTAAGATTAAATCAGGTTCTCAGGTGGGGCAGGGCCACTGCCCAGGCTCAGTTCCCTCAGGGGGTTTATGCAGAGACCTTCTGTAATGGAGCTCCTGCCTGCTCTGGGAGCCTCTGGCCACCCGCTGCCTCTGCTGCTGCCTCCCTAGGGGGCCTGAGTCATGGAGACACCCCGCTCCCCTCTCAGTCCATCCAGACGTCTCTCTCACTGACCTGTGCGTCTGTGGGTGGAGGGCCCTTCGTGGCCACTGCACATTCCATCCCTGAAGCCTGCTTGAATCTGCTTGCTCCTGTCTGTGCCGTAGCCAGGGCAGGGCTGGACTCCGCTACCATCTGGTGTGCAATGGACTTTTGGGATCGGTTTTTCAGGGCTCTCTGGAACGGAAATCTCCTTCACTCTGTTTCTGCGAGACTTCCCCTTCTCCAAAATTTGTTGGGAGTTCTTTTTATAGGAGATCCAGGGGCTGTGGGTTCAGAGCTAGCATATGTGAGTCTTTCTACTCCACCATCTTGGCTCCACCCCCCCAGTTTTTACATTTTTAAATACAATTTTGTTGTATTGTAGCCATATTAAAAAAAAACAGGCAGCTGGTGGATTTGACCCTTGGGTGTAGTTTGTCAGCCCATGGTCTGGACAGTAGACTGTCCTCATGTTTAGTTCTTCAACTGTGCAGAACTAGGTCTAATTCATCCCAGGGGCTATGGATCTCACTTAGGAGGCTCTGGACTGTACTAGGACCTGGAGGCACAATGACACAATGGCACAATGACATCTGCAAAGAAGAACATCTAGAGGACCTAACAATCCATGAGAAATTCATCATCAAAATGGACTCCTTGAGGGTTCTCCAAGAGAGTGGCCAAAACCTTTATCCATGCAGATTCAGACATCAGCTATACAATCAATATTGCAACATTTTCCAGAAGCAATTCTGGGTCAGGGGAAAAATTACTGAAGAGATATGATTTTGGAGGTACCCTTTTGTAATAGGAGAAAGATACAGGGTAGAAGGAAGGTAATCTCAGAGAGGCACTAGTAGGGGGTGAAGATAGGGGACCAGAAAATGACTCATGTAGAAGGAAAGCATTTGAGATAAACCATTTTTTAAAAATTTAAACTTATTTTCAGTTCCAATTTTTCTCCCTCTTCCCTCCTTCTCTCATAACTACCCACTGAGAAGTCAAGAAAAATAAAACCAAATACAAACATGCGTAACCATACAAAACAAATTCCTAAATTAGTTATTGCCCCCCAAAAAAGAAGATACCCTTCAATATACCCTCTGATTCCATCCTTTATCTGGAGGTGGATGGCACATTCTTATCTTGAGTCTTTTGGAATTGTGGTTGGTTATTGTGTTGATCAGTTACTAAGTCTTTTAAAGTTGATCATCTTTATCATATACTAATAGTAATATGCTATTACTATACTATAATTAATATACTATTGTGCTATATTGGTATACAATATATTAATAATATGGTATAATTTGTTCCCCTGGTTCTGTTAATTTCATTTTGCTTCAGTTCATAGCAGACTTCCTAGATTTTTCTGAAATCATCTCCTTCATCCTTTCTTATAGCATGGTTGTATTCTATCACATTCATATATCATAACTTGTCCAATATTCCCCAATTTGTGGGCAGCCTTTAGTTTTCAATTCTTTGCCACAACAAAAAAGAGCAGCTATCAATATTTTTGTATATATTGATCCTTTAATTTCTTTGGGGGTATAGACTTAGTAGCAGTATTGATAGGTCAAAGAATATGCATAGTTAATAGCTTTTTAGATATCATAAGAAATTGCTTTCCAGAATAATTAGGCCATTTTATAGCTCCCCCAACAGTGCATTAAATACCTCTTTTTTCCATAGCTCCTCCAGTAGTTGTCATTTTCCATTTTTTGTCAACTTTGCCAAACTGATGGGTATGAGGTAGTACCTGGGAGATGTTTTGATTTGCATCCATTTAATAATTAGTGACTTAGATCATTTTTTCATATAGCTATTGGTAACTTGGATTTCTTGCCTATTTATATCCTTTGACCATTTGTCAATTGGCAAATTGAGCTGAGTCTTGAAAAGAGTCAAGAAGAATAGGTGAGGAGAGAGAGAATTCCAGGCATGCCAGAACAACCAGCCGAAAGGTCCGAGTTGGAAGATGGAAGGTCCCTGTGAGAGGAAGTCATGGTAGTACAGTGGATAGAGCAGTGGGTCTGGAGTCAGAAAGACCAGGATCCAAATGTGGCTTCTTATTCTTACTAGCTGGGCGACCCTGGACAATTCGCTTAAGTTCCATTTGCTTCAGTTTTCTCATATGTAAAATGGGGATAGTAAGAGTATCTATTTCCCAGCACTGAGCTTTACAATTTTCATTGCCAGGCATAGGCTAAGTGCTAGATAAATATTAGAGACTGTGATGAGGAAGAAGAGGATGAAGATGAATCGGAAAACTAGTGCCACTAGTTCATAGAATGTGTGGAGGGGAGTAAAGTTAAAGAAGCCTGTAGAAGTAGGAAGGGGCCAGATTGTGATGAGTTTTATGTGCCAAACAGAGGAGTTTATATATGATCCTAGACCTGATATGGAATGATTAGAGCTTATTGAGTGGGAGGTGACATGGTAAAATCTTGATTTAGGAAAATCATTTTGGCAGGGAAGTGGATGGAGGATTGGAGTAGGGAGAAACTTGAGGCAAGGAAACCAACCAGGAGACTAGTCTAGGAGTCCAGGGGTGAAGTAATGAGGGTCTGTACCAAGGTGGTGACTATCTGAGTATAGAGAAGAACTGGGGGCTGAGCCTCTCTATACATATCTAGGCTGAACCTCATTATGAGCAGGCAAAATTCTGATCTCAGGACCATTCTCAAAGCCTTTCTAGCATAGTGGAAACTGCCCCAATTTGTACTCAACTGGCATAGCCTCCAACAACTCAGGATCACCATGAGGACGGCACTGGAGTGGGGCTTTGTGGAGATTCAATTCAAAGACCATGTATAAAATCAACATTATGAAAAGAGGCTGTATTTTTTGTATCAAAAAATAAATCAGGACCCAAGTTCTAACAAGGAGGCATTTCTTTTGCAAGTCCTCTTTAAAAATGCACTTGTCTTGAATGGTTCTGACCTCATACAAACATCTTCCCAATTAGAAACAGCTTGTGTTTCAAGAGTTCGTTTGTCAGTTGGTTGTTTGGAATTCAAAATGCATTGCAGAAAAAATGTAATAAATCAAAGTTGAATCCCCAGACCAGCCCACAAAAGTCTATTTAACTATTAATATAACTGAATCATGAAATTGACTACTTTTTCAACTATACTAAATGGGCATTTTTTTACATTGTTTTTATTGGAAAATGAATTATACATGTTTACTCAGGATACCTAAAACACAGCTTTCCCTTTTAGTGTTTCCCACCCCCATGCACCAAAGCTGCCATATTCAAAGACAGTAGTTCCTTCAAAAGAGGCAGATAGTTGAAGCTGAATTATAACAATTTATGTATGTACATCCAGAGACTAGCAAGATTCTCTGCATGCAGAAAGCAGTCAATAAATGATTGTTGATTAAATTAGCTTCATCTGCATAAGGGATCATAGGATTTAGAACTGGATGAGGTCTTAGAAAATTGCCTTCTGTTAAAATTTTTTTTTTATTTTGGACTCGAGGACCAAAACACAAGCAGAGAAAAGACACAAAAACATATCATAAACTTAAATATTGGAACTTAAATACAAAGTAAAAAAGAAAAAAAAAGCATGTCGTGCATAGCAGAACATAAGAGAGGATTTGAAATATGTAACAATGCACTTTCATTTCAAGAAAGCCTGTATGATGAATAATATACATTGTGTGGAGAATTCACCATCTATTCTTCACTTCCTTGTGAGTTTTCTTGTTCTCTGCTGTGCACTTTTTAAACTTTGTTCTTTTTTTCCCTCCCCCTAAGAAGAATACAGTAAAGTTTAGATATGTCTCTCTATAGCTATAGATATATACATATACATATGTACATACATTTATAGACATATGCTGTCCACAAAATATTCTGGTCCTGATCTTTGTTTTTATGTGTTTGCTTATCTCTTGTTTCCTATCCCTCCTGCCTCTTCTACTTTATTTGTACTCACTACCTTGTCCTCCTATTACTTGCCTACCACCCTCCATGGATCCTTCTCCTATCCTCTCATTCCCATAAATCTAAACACCCTTCTATACCCCCCTTTTACCTATTCCTTCCCCTTCCCCTGTAAAGATCCCTTCCTTGTTTTCTCCCCCCTCCCTATGCCCCTACCATTTATGTCCTCTGAATTTTGATTTTTACATTCATATATGTATATATATATATATATATATATATATATACATATATGAAATTTTCTCTCAAACCCATTCCCCATGGAAGTAGGTTACCTGAACTACCAGCCTTCCTCCCCCATCTAATTCCTCTGTTTCCATTCCTCCTCTTTCACTCTCAAGGTCTCTCTCAAGAACTTTCAATTTGACTGGGCAACATGGGAGACACTGGTACAGGACTGCTCAGTACGGCATGCCCACATAAGACAAGGTGCTGTGCTCTTTGAGCAAAGCAGAATTGAGACAGCACAAAGTAAATGTAGGATGCACAAATTTGGGATATCCACCCCAAATATTCATACAGACTATCTGTGCCCAACCTGTGGTACAGCATTCTGAGCTTCTATTGGTCTGATGAGCCACAGTTGGACACACTGAAATTTCACTTTACAATGGTGATGTCATTTTGGTCCTCTTCGAAGACAAAGGAGAACAACCAGCCATCCATTCTTCCTCTTGTACCTCATTGGTATAAAATAATTATACTTTTTAACTACTCCTTAATGATTTTACTTTTAAAATTAACATCAAGGTCAGTTTTGCCCCAGTCCTTGTTATGAGCTACTCAAATATTAATAAGAATCTTAGACATACATTTTACATGTAAAAAAGGTAAACAGTCTGTCCTTAAGAATCCCTTATAATCGGTCAATATATACCCTATATTTCTCTTGGTTCTTGTATATCAAATCTTCTATTAAGTTCTGGATTTTTAAAAGTCTTGAAAGTCTGAGAGTCTATCAAACATCCATTTTTTTCCATTCAGGATAATACTTAACTTTGCAGGGTATGATATTTGTGGCCACAGCCCCAGTTCATTTGCTCTTTGATATATTGTGCTTCCAAACTTGCAGTCCTTTAATGTTTCTGCTGCTAGGTCTTGTGGGATTCTAGTTGCAGTCCCATCATATTTAAATTGTTTTAATCTTGATGCTTTTAATATTTTATCCTTGAACTGGAGGTTTCAGAATTTGACTATGATATTCCTATGTGTTTTCCTCATAGGATCTCTTTTAAGTGGTGATCAATAATAGATGGTTTCTATTTCTCCTTTCCCCTCTTGTTCTAATGCTTCAGAACAACTTTTAAAAATTATTTCTTTTTTATTGTATCAAGATTCTTTTTTTGACCATAACTTTCAGTTTGTCCAATCATTTTTACATTTTCTCTTCTTGATCTATTCTCCAAATCAGTTGTTTTTCTTATAAGATGTTTCACTTTCTCTTCCATTTTTCATTTATTATTCCATTTTGCTTAATTATTTCTTGATCTCTTATAATTTCCCTGGCTTAACTAATTCTAATTTTCAATTTCTAATGTCATTTTCTTCCTTAAGATTCTGGATCTCTTTTTCTAATTGGTTGACTTTCCTTTCATTGTTTTTAGTTTTTCCTCCATTTCTGTCAATTGATTTTAATGTCTTTTTAAAGATTTTCTACAGATTCTTTCTGGGCAGGAGACCATTTGACATTACTCTTTGGGGCTTTCTTTACTTCAGTATCCTCCTCTGAAGATGATCCCCTGTCTGCTCTATTCCCATAATAGCTTTCTATGGTTGGATTCTTTCTCCTTTGCCTGTGCATTTTTTTTTTTTTGCAGTATTAGTTTAATTTTTGTAATCACCTCTAGCCCTGGGGTATGGGAAATGGTATCTATTGCCCCAGATCTTCAGTTCTCCCCTCTAACCTGGAACCAAAGCTAAACCTCCAACCTCCTGTAAGTGCCCTCAGCCAGAGGATTTCTGCCCCACTGCTTCTGCACTCACTGGGCATGTGTTGATTTCTTCTCCACCCCCGACCCACACTCTTCACAGCAGAGGTTCCCTCAATCTTTCTGGGCTCAAACTGCCAAATCCCTCCACTATCCAGGAGTAAAATTTCCTGTGGCTGGGGCTGATGCAACCTCCCAAACCAAATAACCCCTTGGCTTGCCTCTTGTTAAAATGGAACCCAGCCTGGAGACATTTGCTCTTAATAGGGACCAAACTTAGTCCTGGGATTTTTTCCATCTTCTTGAACTGTCCCAGAAAGACCTCTGTTGTGGCCTTGTCATTATTTATTTCCGCTCATGTTTTATTCACCTTAAGGTGCTACTCTAACTCTTTTGTGGGGGGAAATCTTGAGAGCTTGGAATTTTCTGATCTATGCTGCCATCTTCCTAGAATCCTCTCCAAAAATGGCCTTTTAATCTTTTGTGTGTGTGTGTGTTATGGACTCTTCTGGCAATCTGTTGAAGCCTATAGATTGGGGATGGGAGTGGGCTGGCCATTGGAGGTCCTGAATTCCTTTGGTTCTGAATTCCCTCATCTCTAAAATGAAGAGGTTGGATTAGATTATCTCTAAATAAGTGGCTCCAACTGGTATGTCAATTTTGTTTTTTTCCTAATATTTTAATAATCTCATTAATGTAATCATTTTGATATTTGGCTATTTCAATAGAATTGATTTCATTTGTAATCCTATGCATTAAAAAATTATTCTAAGAAGGAATCCATAAAGGATTTATTTTTTTCATTAGAGACAGGAGTGAAGGATGTAGTGGGTGACCAAGAAAAGGACCCAAAAAAATGAGTGAGCAGGGAAGAGGCTGCCTCAGTGTTTTCATTGTAATACTTACGAGGTTCTTATCTGAGAGGAAAGGGAGACGGGAGCCTTGAAGACAATAGCGAAAGTTTGGAACAGCTGCTGTGGTGAGTGATGTAGAGAGTTGATTAGGGAAGAGTAGGAGGCTGATCTTAGTGTCATGAGGGCCCAGGTGAGGTTAGATAAATTTATGGTGGATTCAGTCTGCCCTGTTCCATGACTCTTTCCAACTGTATTTAGCAGCATGTAAGAGTGAAAGAGGCAGATGGAGAGAATAATCCAAGCTTGAGGTTTGACAAGCCATGATTGGTGATTGGACAAGGGGGCAAGGAGGATGATGTAGGGTTAAACTGGCTTACCAAGGGTTTGGAATTAATAAGAAGAGTATAGCCAGTAAAAGGCTGGTAGCCTGAGAAAATCCTGAGAAGGGGAAAAGAGAGTTGGACCTCATAAAGATGAAGAACAGAGTTATGGATCTTTAGGAAGAGGGAAAGATGGAATGAAATTAAATTACGATTGAATAAAAAATTTTGATTCATGAACATGCAAATGTAACTTATGGATGACGGCAAGATCAAGGTATGACCATCCCTTAAACAGGCATTGTTAAGCACCTACTCAATGCTAGGTATTGTATTACATGCTGATGATGCAAAGATAAAAAGAGAAAGTCTTTGTCCTCTTGGATTTTATATTCTGCTGGAATATATATCTGTATCAGAGCAGGTATCTCCTCCTACTCTATATTATATAAAAGAAGTCAAGCTTATTGATCAAAGGAGGCCCGCAAACATGGAACCCAACTTGGCAGTTTGTGAAAGGGTTTACTTATATTGTCTTTGAGTCAAGGTACCTGTTTCTTGGAGCAACACCATGATGCTGTTAGATAATTTATTTGAAAGTGTTTTGAATGCTGGAAAACATCTTTGAAATCTAAGAGATGGTTGTTATTTCACAACAAATACCTGGATTATATTCAGCTTTATGTCGTTCCTCTGCACACTGGCTAGATGAAGGCTAGTTGTAGCTGTTTTCATCAATAATTGGTTCTGATTATACAAAAACACCAACACAGTCTCCTAGAGAAGGAACTCTCTATGAATGTTGATTGAATTGAATTGAAGAATTATAGCAAACACAATTCTTTTCAAAAACACTTACTTTGTGTGACCTGAGCAAAGCGCTTTTAATTCACAAGATTCATTCCCTTTCTTTTTCCATTTTGCAGAGTTGAATACTGAGGCTGTAAGAAATGGAAGGGGTTCAATTAAGGTGACACAAGGGCGCAAGCCATCTCTAATTTCTATTTAAATTTCAGCTGCCTTTGTTTCCCTACATTAGCAACTTAAGATACTGGTGTCTTTTCACTTGTCTAAGTGGAACTATTTCTACCAATAAGATGGTATTTATGATGTTTATTTCCCTTTTAAGAAAGAAATAGGGGAACCCCATTATGATTAAAGAGGCTGCAGATAATGTAGCAGTATTTCAATATTTTGATGGGTCTGTAATGTCTTTGGCATCGGCACTCTCTCCATAAGTGCACATCAAAACCCATCAAAATTCAGGTAGTAGAGTATGAGGCTGATGATCTCGATCCTGATGGTCTCCGCAGTTTTTTAGCTGCTTTCCTTCCTATTCCCAGCTTATTTAAAAGTTAGCCAGATAGTGATCTTACCTTACTCTCCTCTCCATGCTGTTCTCTAATCAGGCAAAGACTATTTCAGGTTTGAATTCTCTATTTTTTTGATACATATAGATTATATATGTATATACACATGGTGTATATATATATAATTTATGCAATTTATGAGCTGTATGACCTTAGAGAACCACTTACTCCCTCTGAGCCTCAGTATCCTGTAATGAGGGATTTGGATCAGATTTATTTCGAGCTCTGGATCTCGTGAGTCTGGTCTCTGACTCTACCGATCAATTAATCTAGTGACCACTTATTAAGTACCTGCCATGTGTCAAACACTATGCAAGGTGCTGGGAATAGAAAGAAAAAAAAATGATTTCATCTTTGCAATCAAGGAGTTTGCATTGTCTTAGGGGAAACAACATTTATGTGTGTACCAAATTAAGTTGAAGGCACTAGCATTTGGAGGGATTAGGAGAGACTTCATATAGAAGGTAGTTTTTGAACTGAGTTTTGAAAGAAATAAGGAATGTTGTGATCTAGAGAGCAGGAGACCGTGCTTTTGAGATAGTCAGTAGATAGTCAGTCCAATGATGTTCAGGCAAAAGATGGAATGTTGCCTATGGGGAACAGAAACACCTCCCCCCTGCCAAAAGATCCCCCAAACCAAAACAACAAACCAGGTGCTTAGAACTCTGTCTGACACACAGTAGGCAATTAATAAATGTTTATTGCTTAGTTAATTGGATTTTGCTGGAGTTTACAATGTAGGTAAGGGAGTAGTTTATAAAGAAACTGGAGAGATTGGGATTAGTTTGTGAAGGTCTTTAACAGTCAATCAGAGGAGTCGATATTTTGTCTTAGGAAGCCGTTGGAGTTTGAAGAGGGAAGTGACATGGTCAGATATATGCTTTAGAAGTCGAAGGTGAGAAATGTTGTGGGGGAAGAAATGGCAATATGTGGCAACTGATTAGATATGTGGGGTGAGGGAGAGTGGGGGAATTGAGAATAGTGCTGTTTTGTGAACCTGGGAACATGGTGGTACCCTCCACAGAAATAGGGGAAGTTTGGAAGAGAGATGGGTTTTTGGGGAAAAGATGAGTTCTGTCTTGGATGTGTCGAAGGAGGAAGGAAACAAGCTTTTACTAGGCACTGACTGTGAAGAAATATAAACCCTGACCTCACGGAGCTTACAATCTGATGGGGGGAAGACAGCAGACAATACAGAACTGAAAAGGGGTGGGGTGAGGTTTGAGAAGAAGGTGCCTATTGCTGGGCCATGGGTTTGAAGTCAGGAAGCCAGGAACAGACCAGGCTGGCCCCCTCTGAAAAAGCTTAACTTGCTAAAGAGAGAAGGGGATGGGTTTACAGGAGATGTGTTCCATTTTAAGAAGGTAACAGGGGTGGTTGGATGTTCCAAGGCTAAGAAGTCCCAGGGGTCAGGAAGGTTCCAGGATGAGACCACATGGTTGGGAAGTCTAGGAGGGGATGGGATCATGGGCACGTGTAGGGAGGTTAGCCTTGGCAAAGAAAAAAGAAAACTCATTATCAGAGATGATGGTAGAGGAGGAGAGAGCAGGGGATGGTGTCAAAGGGGTATTTAGGTAAAAAAGAGAAGTAGAAGCTTGTGTCTGGATGGCAAGAAGTTAATAGCCTCTTAGTAAAAATATAGGGCAAATATCAGAGGATGGGACAAGGGAGAGGCATGGGAGTTTTGAGGAGACAAGGCATGTAATAGCTTCTGTGGGTAATGGGATCCAAAATTAATGAAGAATTAAAAGATTATCTTGCTATAGTGAGAGTCCAGTGGTAGTTACGTAACATAATTTTGTAGTGGACCCAGTCGGACTGGTTGCTTGACTTCCTCTTGTTCCATTCAGCAGCATGTGAGTGGAAGTAAAGTAACCTAATGGCGGGATTGGGGTTTGGCATGTCAAAAAAGCCCACAGGAAAAGGGGGCAAGATACTTAAATGAGAGGACATAGGGCCAAGATTGGGAATGGATGTCAAGGGAGGAGAGGTAGCAGGGTGATGGCACTGAGAAAAGAGACTGAAAAGAGTATGTTTCCTCCTCTTCCTCCCCTTTCACCTCCTGTTCTTCTTTTCCTCCTCCTCTTCCTTCTCATCTTTCTTCCACCCTTTTTTTCTCTTCTCCGTCTTCTTCTTTCCTCTTTTCCTCCTCCTCCTCCTGGACCAAGTCTGTGTGAGTGAAGGAACTTAAGTGGAAGATACCTAAAATGAAGGGAGCTTACCAATTAAGGAATGAGGATTCCAGAGAGCAAAGTGGAAGGGAAGGCGAGACTAGGCATGGACCATTGGAGGGGCATCAAAGAGGATGGGAATGGAAGAATGAGTTGAGTAGGTTACTCTTGGGCAGCCTAAGTCACAGTGATTAGGAGAGTTACCTAATGTCGGAGTTTGCTAGATCAAGAATAGTAGTGTCTCATCTCCTCTATTGACTAATTGCCTTCCAATGTCCATGCTTTCACTGACATTATTCCCTATACCTGAAATGTTCTCTGTTCCCCTCACCTATAGAAATTATGCCAATCATTTAAAATCCATCTGAAATGTCACTTCCTCCAAGAAGCCTTCCCTAATCCCCTTGATTAATACCAACCTTCCTTCCCCATCTCCACCTCATCTTGCAGCTCTTTTTAATGTAAT
Organism: Potorous gilbertii; assembly: GCA_028658325.1. Classification (NCBI taxonomy): domain Eukaryota; kingdom Metazoa; phylum Chordata; class Mammalia; order Diprotodontia; family Potoroidae; genus Potorous; species Potorous gilbertii. The sequence continues at coordinate 22,413,618 of CM053769.1, forward strand.
TTTTTATCCTATATGTATGCATGTTCATATGTATAACAGTGTCTTATATTATTGTTTACTAAGGTTTCCTGGTAGAGGAATTGTATCTTACCTAAACTATCTCTCCTTTGCTAATATTTATTGAATAAATCACATGGAGAATTTCTCCTGGTGGAGATGAATGTCAGGTGAATCCATTTGTAACACTGAGGGCAGGGAACAACCACTTATAGGCTAATCATCCTCTCAGGCTTTGCCTAGTTCTATTTCAGATATCGTAGAATCTAAGAGTTGGTAGGAACCTCAACAGTGACTTAATGTTCACTTCCTTCCACTGTCTTGAATCTCTTCCAGAATGCCCGCAGCGTATCATCAGCCAGCTCTGATTTAAGCCCTCCAGGGATGAAGTACTTTACCCTTCTTCTCCACCTCCTAAGCTTTGCCCCTATTCTCCACTCCCCATTCCATTTTTAACAGCTCCAGTTTTGTCTAAGGTTGAGAGCCCATAGTTATATTTCGCGATTAGCTATCTTTAAGGTGTCCAAAATTCTTCATAGATTTTAAGTTTTTTCTTACAACCACCCTGGCAGGGAAGCCCTATTATTCCCCCCATTTTACAGATGAAGAAACTGTAGGCAGGCAGCAGTTAAATGACTTGGCCAGATTCACACAGCTGGTAAGCATCTTTGCACTCAGGTCTTTTTGACTCCAGGGGCTATGATAACCCGAATATAGATAACCTGTGGTATATCTAAGGCAACGACGCTCCCTCAATTTTCTGGTCCCATTTAAAGCACAGAAACAGATCTTTTAAGCAAGGCTTTCCAGAAGGGATAGACATCATCACAACTTCTATCCTAGTTTGGGATTTGGAAAATATGGTCACCATAAGAATATCTAATTGGTGTAACAATGAGCAACTCTCTAGTGCTTTATGTTAAGAGAAAGACATTCTAAAACAAATCAACAGCAAACCAAATCTTTTATTTAAAAAAACCTTAAGTGATATTTTAGACTAACGAATCAACTCAGTGAACTGAAAGCCACTTTTTCTGACCGCCATGGCAGAAATCAAAACCCACCCAGTTACCCTTTTCTGTAGACTGGAAGCACATCTGCATTTGAACAAAACCCCCACCAAACCAAGCCCTTTTAGGAGGGGGCAGGAAGGTAGGTCAGAGGGGAGAGGTGAAGGCTGGGGGATCCTTCCAGCTCAGCCGCTAGCTGGGGAGACAGTTCACAAGTGAGAGTGAGAAAGTAAGCAAGGAAGAGAAAACGGCCGAGCTTATTAACAAGAGCTCACTTTTGTCCCCTGGGGACCCAACAGGCAGAAGGGGATGGGAACAAGTCTGGCAGCAAGCCAGAGAACCAGGGCTCATTGTAAACAGTTGAAGGCATCCTCATAATGCCCCGTTCCTAGGGAGCTCTGAGGCTTTGCTCTGGAAGTTTTCAAAGCAGCAGCAGTCTAGGAGACGACCAGAAGAGAGAGGGGGAGTGTGGGGGAGTGCCTGGACGCTTTTATTTATTGATTTTTTTTTTTTTGGTTCGGTGGGTTAATGGATTTTTAGGACAAAGGAAACTAAAACCAAGCTGACCAGAAAGACTGGAATTTCAGCTCTCCCTCTCTCTTTCTCTCCTTCACTGGATTTCCCCCTCACCCCTCAAAACCCTTTTAGACCAGAGATTACTGGGTCAGTGACTCTTACTTATCCCTCCTGCTCCAAGATCATCTTGCCTTTTAGCATTGAAAGGAATATCACCACCTGTAAGTATCTTCTTTCTGTCCCCCATTTTGGGTTGAGTATGAGTGTTATGTTAACGGAATGCCATAGAGTATGTCCTTGTAGGATAATTAACTCTGGTCAGCAGTGCATGAAATGTGCAGAGTTTGACTGGTGAAAGTTTAATTCTAACCTAAATGGGAAAGGGGGGCAACTTGAATGTTAACTGGTGGTCTCTGACATTTCTCAGTTGAAAAATTGAGTATTCAAGGTTCCATTTTGCAGATATATTTTTTCAAATGTTCCCCAAATGCTACGATTTATTGGTTGTCTAAGATTTATGATATTTTCCAGTTTCCATTCCATGTCACACATCAGTGCAATGTCTGTTTTGGTATTTTATCCTCCAAAATTTAGATGTATTCCGGGTTCCTTTTGAACTAAGCGAGTGTGACAAAGGATGGGGGAATTAGAAAAGAAAATTCATTTAATGTTCTAATGAGAAGGGAAAAAACGGTCCAAGACATTTAGATGATCATTTATACACACTTTTGTCTTGGTGACATTTTTATACTGTTTTGTTTCCGTCATGATTTTGTCTTAGAGTGAGGTAGAGCTGAGAAAGCACAGCTTACAGAATTAAAAAAAAAATCTATTTGTAAGCTAAAGCCTTTTTTTAATTTTGACTTCACACAGATACTTTGGAGGTGATAAATTACCTTGGCCATTTTTATCACAGAAATTTTCAGGACTTTCTATTTTCGGTCCTAGATCTCTTACCTCTTAGTGCTATGATGTTGTAAAAGCTTTCCAGTATGAATTACATAGCTTCAGGGGAGAATTTCCTAAGGGATGTTGGTATTTATGGCTTGAGTTATCTTTCTGAAGAGATTAACCTCTTTTGAATGTCTGGGGCACGCCAGATGAATGTGTTGGCCCAGATGCAGAAACTTTGGGATGTAGACGCTGGAAGTCTGGGTTAACGTGTGGTGGGTAGAAGATTTCCCTTCAGAACCTGGCTACTTAATACTTTATAAAAATGCCATCAATATACCAATAGTGGGAAGAAATCTCCCTTCCTCTCCTTTTCTCTCACCCTCCCACCCCAACCATTATCCTTGGCAATTAAATTCACATTGTTACTTAACTAATATTAAACCTCAGAGTCAAAATAATGAACTGGGTGTCAAACTGATAGATGGAAATGAATTGCCTGCAACATAATCTTACAAGAGCACCTGGCAAATGAGGGAAATTGTATATAGCATTCAAATAACTCTTCCTTCCTCATTTTTGGGAATAAGCAATATATTTAGAGCAAGAAGATGTGGGTTCCAGTACCAGCTCTGTTTCTGACTGTGTGTGTGGCCTCCCATGGATCACTGCTTTTCTCTGGGCCTCAGTTTCCACAGCTGTTAAATGAGTAGGTTTGAACAGGCCAATACCCCTTTACAGTCTTAAAAGTTGAGGACTCCCAAAGGAGCTTCTGTTTATGTAGGTTATAGCTATTGATACTTGTTATACTAGAAATCAAAATGTCTACATTATTTTGAAAATTATTATAACTTCATGAATCCCCTGAAAGGTTCTCAGGAACCCCCAGGGAACTTTGAACCACAATTTGAGAACCTCTGGAATAGCCAATCTATAAGGCCCTTTCCATCTCTAAGTCTTTTAGTTGTACGCCATCTCTCTCTCTTTCATTTTTGCCTTTCCATAATGTAGAAGAATAAGAGAAGTGAGACCATGCCCTTCTACTTCCAGAGCTTGGGTTGGGTTGTCCCACATCGGGGATTCACCCCTTTGTCAAGGGCCAAGCTTGCTCTGCCTGGGAGCCGACTCAGACTTCTGGGATTCCTTGCCCAGAGAGTGTTAGAATATCTGTTGTGAAGAAGGGAAGGAAAAAGACAGGGGCATAGGGGGCTCCTACTAGGTGCCAGATACTGAATTAAGTGCTTTTACACATGTCATCTTGTTTGGTCCTTACAACAACCCTGTAAGGTAGGTGCTACTATCATCCCCATTTCACAGTGGAAAAAAGGGAAACAAGCAGAGGTTAAGTGACTCACCCAGGGTCACACAGCTAGAAGGTATCTAAGGCTCGACTTGAACTTGGGTCTTCCTGACTCCAGGTCCAGCACTCTATGCACTGCACTATATTCTCTGGAGTTTCATATCATTGTTCAGACATCTCTTGGAGATGATCTTGGATTGTCAGTCTCTGAGCTACAGGAGGGGCTTGGTCATCCTACTGTGTTCAACTTTTCATTAGACCAACCATGAAAATAGGAATTGTATCACCCTCTCCTTCTAGTATTTACAGGTTTGACACTAGAGGACTTTCCTAACACACAAATGCTTTAGAGGTGTGGATGGGGATGGGGAATGGGAGGGGTGGGTGTGTGTATTTTAGGGATGATGGTTGTTGCTTAGTGTTTGGGGGAACCTCTCCAGACTTCGCTCATTGTTGCTCTTGAGATTTTCCCTGCGCGTTATTTTTTTCCTCTTTCTCCCCAAAGGATGATGGATAAAAACACAATGAGTGGTTGGACAGATGTTAACTTTCTAAGGTGCATAATGTTTTGAAATGAGATTTGGTTTGTCTTTGTAGGATTCATCTGAATGATCATACATTTTGAGCTGCAAGGGACCTTAATGATCCTACGATCCATTTCTCCCTCTTCATTTTACAGTTGAGGAAACGAAGGTCCAGAGAGACTCAGTCACTTATTCAAGGTCATACAGGTTTGCAAGTGGTAGAAGAGGGCCACCACAATTTCCACTGGACAACCCTGATTCATTCATAGGAGAATTTCTATGTTTAGGGAAGGTAAAATCTGATATAAAATGGAATGTGTGGGTGGCTTTTTATGTTGAAGTTTAAAAAGAGTTCCCTGTTTCTCTTCTGGTAATGAGAAGTTCAAAGGCACACTCAACCACAGAGTGTTAAATTCAGAGCCTGAAATAATTTTTGAGAGCACCTACTCCAGCCTCCTTTATTTTATAGGTAAGGAAACTAGTGACTTGTGCCACGTTCCACTAGGTGCCAGGTCTTTTGACTCCAAATCTAGGAATCTTTCCTCTACATGATGCTATTGTTGCACCATTGATTTTAGTGGAGGGCTGTTTCTCTGGGTCATGTTATATAGGAGGACATTTCTTTGTCTTATATGATTCCAGGTACTACTCTGACTTTGGAGAGGTGGGTGGTCTAGGTAGTAGCCAATGGTAAGGATGCTTTCACAGCTTGCAACCAGAGCACCTCTGAAGGGGGATTCCATGCTCTTTGCATAGTTAGGCAAGAGTCCTGAACAGAGAGAGGACCTCGGAAGGGGCTGGGAATCCCTTCTTAATGAAGTCTCCTTCTTTGTCTTTAGAGACTCTCATTCTGGTGTCTGTGGCAGCATTTCAGAAGGCTTTAATGGTTATCTGTCCAGTGGATAGAGCACTGGACTTGAAATCAGGAAGACTCATCTTTCTGAGTTCAAATCTGGTCTCAGATACTTACTAGCTGGGTGACCCTGGGCAAGTCATTTAACTCTGCCTCAATTTCCTCATTTGTAAAATGAGCTGGAAAAGGAAATGGCAAATCAGTCCAGTATCTTTACCAAGAAAACCCCAAAATGGAGTCACAAAGTTCGACACAACTCAAACAACACAGCACATCCAGATAAGAGCACATTTATAGCTCTAATCTGTCAGATTTTCCATAAATGAAGTCTCCAGTCATTTTAAAGTCATAGAATTATGGAATTTTGGAACTGCATCTCAGAAATCATCTACTCTCATCCTTTCATCATATCCTTCAGCCAATCAATAAGTTTTTTTAAATTAAATGCTTATTATGTGTTAGGCACTTAATATGCTAGGCTCTGGTAGGTGCAAAGATAAAATTGAGATAATCCCTAATCTCAAGAAGTTTGCATGCTAAACAAGGAAACGGAATTTCAAATAGATTGATTTGCTTAAACTCAACCAGTTAGATAAGTATAATAATTTCTCTTCCTAGAATACTTTGCTATTTACTAAATACTTTCCTGACAACAACCTTGTGAGATTATACAAGGATTTTTATCCCCATGTAGGTTTAGTGATATCAAATGACTTGTGTATGGTTGTAGGAAATGGAAAAGCTGACATTTGGACTCAGATCTCACAGCCCCAAGACTAGTGATCTTTTTTTAACTCTACTTGGTAAACTGAGAGCAAGTTATTGTGCTCTGTCCGGAGAAGAAAAGACCATCTGCACCTTAGAAAAGTCTGGGATTTAATCAAGTTTTTCTCCTTCCTTTGTTGGAGGAGATGATATCACTAGATTTTATTTTCACTTTTGTCTCTTTCTTTTTATAGACTCGATGCAAGGAATATCTTGAGCAACTGATAACACTTTTAATGAGTGATTAGATTAAAATTAAATTAAATTAAAAAGATTCTCAGATATTTGAAGAATTCAAGGGAGGACAGAGACTGTGCATTCCATGGAAAGAGTGTTGAATTTGAAGTTAGAGGACCTGAATTCAAATCTTGCCTCTTTGACTTTCTAGCTGTGTGACCTAGGACAAGTCACTTAGCAATCTCTTTGGGAATCAGTTTCCTCATCTACAAAACATCTTTGGAGTAAGATGGCCACTAATGTCCCTTCTACCTCTAAACCTGTAGTCTCACAGAGGAATTGTCCTAAATCCTTAAGACCTTTCAGGAGCATCCTGTCAGATCTGCCATCTAGGGCTGGTATTTGACCAGGTACGCCAATTGCTGGGAGGAATCAATGACCAAGTAGAAGTAAAATAAGATTTGGGTTAAGCTTTTATCTATACTGTGGGGCAAACTAGAGAAGGATTGGAGGAGAAGGTGTGGCAATGGCAAGATGGTTGCTCTTACTGATAGGTTGTGTGTATTTTTAGTTGCAACTTGGAGAAAAAAGTGTATTGTAGTAGTAATTCCCTATTCTGTTTAGAGTCAGACAACCTAGATAGTAATCTCAGTATTGCTAGTTCCTGTCATTGTGAAGGTGGAAAAGTCATTTACTTCTTCTGGGACTCAGTTTCCTTATCTATGAAATGGGCATGTTGAACTATATGATCTGTAAAAGATTATCTTTGAGCTTGAAATTCATGATTCTGTGGTCCTTGGTCACTGTGTGTAGTCAGAAGCTTGTTTTGTTAGGGGGCCTCAAAGATCCCTCAAAGGTGCTATTTATAGTCAGTCATTTTTTATTTGCATGATAGAATGGTCAGAATAGATGATGTTTAAGTTTCCTTCCAACTTTAACAAACAACCACCAAATATTAAGGCAGTCCACTTGAATGCTTCTCTGACAAAGTATTATTTTTTGTTGTTATTGAGTCATTTTTCAATTTAGTCTGACTTTTCCTAACCCTATTTGGGGCTTTCTTGGCAAAGATTCTGAGTAGTTTGCCATTTCCTTCTCCAGCTCATTTTACAGTAAGGAAACCAAGGCAAACAGGATTAAGTAACTTGTCTAGGGTCACTTAGCAAGTAAACATTTGGGAGCAGATTTGAACTCAGAAAGATGAGTCTTCCTGACTCCAGATGTGGTCCTCTATCCACTGTGTGACCTAGCTAGCCGGGAAGAGTATCTACTTATACTGAAATGCAACCAGTATTCCATAGAATAATAGCCTATTATGGCTGGAAGCAACCTTAGAATCCATCTAGGCCAGAAATATCAAACATGCTGCCGCCACACTGTTGAGTGCAGCCTGGACCAGGTTAAAATGTAAGTGGGAAATACTTATCAAAATAAAAATACAAGAAAACAAAAATAGTATTTTAGTTTAAAACAAAGTCATCATGGGTCTGCCGAGATCCTTGGGTCCAGTTTAGTAGACCTTGTCTGTATTCAAGTTTGAAGCCTCTGATCTAGTGCAGTATCATTTTATAGACAGGTCCAGAGAGGGGATGTGAGCTTTTCTGGCTAATGAGCAGCATGGTCAGTATTAAAGCCCAGGTGTCCCCTGGTGCCTGCTGCAGTCCTCTTTCCACTCTGTCTTGCTACCTCTCAGATTTCCAGGAGAAAAGAAAAGAGGGGAAAGAAAGTGAAGTGACTTTCTCACAGTTTGGCGGGGACCTGGAAAGAGCAGGCAGAGCCTCAGATTCAGGCGTGCACCAGTCAGGAGACTTGGTTCTCACTTGAACCTTCTTCCCAGCCTAAGTGGAACTAAAGCTTGGCTCCAAGTCTCGGAAGGGATTAGCATGGAGAGATGAAGAATAATGTGAAAATTGCTCTGTGCCTGACTCTTCAGAAGCTGGCCCTTTCAGACAGATGTGTGGAAGCAGAACATTTCATTTCCCCTGATCTTCTGCTTGAAATTTGTAGCCAGTGCCCCAACAATATTAGTACTTCCATGATGCTTTAAGGTCGATGGTTCACATATCACTTCTTTCAAAATGATTCTCTAAGGCCAAGGTAGCAAAAGTATTATTAACCTCATTTTACACATGAAAAATTGAGGTTCAGGAAGATAGGTGATTTATTTGTCTAAATACAGCTAATCAGTATGATGAGAGTTAAGATTTGAAACTATGTCTTAAGTCAGCCTTGAATACGTTGGTTTTTTTCCCATTATAGCAAGCAGTCTTTGAAAAACAATACAGGGGGTGAAAAGAAGAGGTATTACTATCTGCTTTGTGTTTGCACCCTAAGGATGATGGGACTTTTCTATCTGATTTGCAGATAAAATATTCAGTATATATTGTCTTCCCCACCAGAATGGGAGCTGCTAGAAATCAGGGGTTGTCTTGTTTTTCTAATTGTATCCCCAGTGCTTTGCATATACATAAGTATTTAATAAATGAAATATTCATTCATTCATTCAATAATGGCATGAGAGTACAGTGCAAGAAAGCTTGGAGTGAAGAGTAAGCTGCCATTGATACCTACTAGCTGTGCGATACTGGGTGCTTAATTCCTTTGAATTTCAGTTTCCTCATTTGCCAGATGGGAAAAATAATCAGTATTTATTAAGTGCTTAGTAGGTACCAGGTATTTTGTTAAGCCCTAGGGAGATAGAAAAAATCCCTGACTTCAAGGAGTTTATGATCCAATGTGTGAAATAACTTGCAAACAAATATATACAAGGCAAGCTATATCTAGAATAAATAATATTATCTATAGATTTACTTTACAAGGTCATAAGGCTCCAAAGAGAAAATATGTGTAAAGTGTTATGCAAATTATTAATTATATTCTGAGAGCTCAGGACCTTTTCTGTTATCATTGGTACAAATGCTTTAGGAATCACCAAGGGAGGGGCAGAGAGTACCTGAGATTTTATCTGATAACTGAAAATTTTCAGCTAGGATTATTGTCCAGTCCTGCCTGACTCTTCTGATCTCATTTAGGGTTTTTTGGCAAAGATATAGGAGTGGTTTGCCATTTCTTTCTCCAGCTCATTTTATAGATGAGGAAACTGAGGCAAACAGGGTTAAGATATTTGCGTAGCTATTAGGTGTCTGAGGACAGATTTGAACTCAGGAAGATGAATCTTCCTGACTCCAGGCCCAGTGCTCTATCCACTGTGCCACCTAGCTGCCCCTCATATGAAATTAGTAGGTTATAAAGTCCTTAAGGAGACCATATAGTCTTATTTATTTTTATCTTTGCTCTGCTATAGTAGTGCAGTACTTTACCTATAGTAGATGTTTAGCAATTATTTCTTGAATTCATTAACTGATAACAATGTTAGAATTTGACTTATGGAGTCAATTGGATTAGTCTCCCACTCTCAAAGCACCACTTTTGTGGACAGCATCTCAGGCAGATGGTGAATCACTTGGCCTTTGCTTGACTATTGACCAAACTGGGAAGCGCATGCCCTATTTCCTGGTTTGCGGCTCTGGTTGTTAGCCCTTTCTTATACTGACTCGATGTCTTTGTAAATTCTACCCATTGTTCTGAGTTCTGCCCTTTGGAGCAATACAAAATTAATCCATTTTCTTTTCTTGCTGATAAAACCCTTTAAATATCCGAAAATACTCATGTCATACTGAAGGAAGGTGTCAAGAGGTCTTCTGTTCTCCTTGCTTAATATTTTCACTTCATTAATTGCTCCTAATAGGACATGGTTTCCAGATCCCTCTTCATCTTTGTAGCTCTCCTCTGGAAGCAATCCAGTTTCATAAAGGCCCTCATAAAATAGTGGCCAGACCAATGTCAGTATTTCAGATAAGAATGGACCAGCATAGAGGAGGATTAACATTTCCTCTGATCTAGATTTCATAATTCTATTAATTCAACCTAAAATTGTATTAGCTCTTTAAGCACCAAACTAACTGTTCAGCCATAATAAGGTTGTTATTAAAGAAATTTCCAGACCTTTTGCCATTTAAACTGCTGCCAAGTTAGATCTCCTTCATCCCATATTTGTGTTATTAAAAAAATTCTAAATCAAGACTTCACGTTTATTCCTAAAAAAGAAAATTTTGAATCTTGGTCATGTGTAAGTGATTCCTTTCAGCTTTATGTCATTTATGAATTTGTAAGTATGTCTTGTATGTATTTATCCAAGTCATTGAAAAAATGCTGCAAAGGATGGGACTAGAGAGCCCTGTGGCATAATATTGGATACCTCAACTGGAAGGAAAACTAACTGTCCTTAACACTTCTTTTGGGGAGAAGAATGGGTTTTCTCTTTATCTTACCCACACTTTCCTCACTTCCTAGTTGTCTCCAGACAATCACTCATTGCTCCTCCAATTCCTACTTTCTAGCTCCCTCTTATGTATTTTCTTTTATTAGAGTATAAGATACTTGAGGACAGACATTGCTGTCTGTTGGTATTTATATTTTCATTGTTTGGCACAAACCATTCTACTGTATCATTAATAAATGCTTTATAAGTTATAAATCCATCTATCATACATCCATCTAGCATCTATCTGTCTATCTATCCATCCATCCATCATCTATCATCTATCCATCTACCTATCATGTTATATCTACAAACAATGCCTTATTCTGTAACAAGTAAAATCAGAAGAAGCCTTATGGACTATCACTCAATAAACATTTATTAAGCTCCTACTATGTGCCAGGCTAAGTAGTGGAGGTGCAAAAAGAGCAAAACAGACCCTCCCCTCAAGGTGTTCACAAGTGAAGGGGAGGGGGAGACAACAAGCAAACAGATCTGCACAAATAAGCTTTATACAGGATAAATAGGAAACAACTATGAAAGAGAAGGTGCTAGAATGAGGAGGCATTGGGAATCGCTTCCTGCAGAAGATGGGATTTTAGCTGGGACTTAAAGGAAGTCAGGGAAGTCAGTAGGTAGAGTTGAGGAGGAGGGCATTCTAGGCATGGAAGATAGCTAGAGAAAATACCCACAGCAGAGAGATGGAGCATCTTGGCTGTGAAACATCAAGGGAGACCAGTGTCACTGGATCAAAGACTACATGGTGGAGAATAAGATATAAGAAGACTGGAAAGGTAGGAAGGGGGCTATGTTATGGAGGGCTTTGAATGCCAAAAAGAACATTTTGTATTTGATCCTAGGGGTAATAAGAAACTGCTGGAGTTTATCGAATAGGGGATTGGGAATAGAAGGTGGTGGCATAGTTGGATATGCACTTCAGGAAAATCACTTTTAATGGTTGAATAGAGGATGGGTTGGAGTGGGGAGAGATTTGAGGCAGGCAAACCCACTGGCAGGCTGCAGCAGTAGTTATTGTGTAAGGCGATGAGGGCCTCTACCATAGTGTTGGTAGAGGAGAGAAGGAAGTATATTTGAGAGATATGGCAAAAGTGAAATTGATAAGCCTTGGCAATAAATTGGATATGTGGGGATGAGAGAGGGTGAGGAGTGAAGGATGGCTCCTACTATGAAAATAGGATGAAGTCATGAGACCAAAGGTCACAATAAGGAGGAAAAGTCAACAAAGTAGATGGGAGGGAATGTGGGAATATTGTGAGGAAAGTGAGGAAAATCAAAGCTCAGGATCTTATAGATGGAGCACTTTCAAGTGATTGACAATATCAAAGATGCATTCTTCCTTATGTATAGCAGAAGTAAGAGTGTGGATGGAGGTTATTGAAATTGAAAAGTTGAGGAATTTGAAGCCATGTGGACAGAAAAATCATCAATATTGGTGTTGAAGTTACTGAAGATGATAGTTAAGAGAAGACTTGAAGATAACTAACTGTAAACCATGTACTAAAGTCATTGAGAATCATGGAAATGATTCCCAGATCTACAGACAATGGCAGTGACAGTGGAAAGGGTGGTATAGATAGATAGTAGGAACTTAGAAAAATGAGAGCAAATGAAAATGTGTGTATTTGCAAGCCTTAAAGAGTGAAATAATTTCTGGATATTATGATAGTTATTAAAAACAGGCTTTATTGAGTGATGATATGAGAATAATGCTCTTTAAAGTGTCAACAGAGTTGCGACATTGGGCCAGTGCCTCCTCCTTTCTTGGCTAGTTCATTGAGGAATGACTTCCATTGGAAAGAAACTGTGGAAACCCATGCTGGATGTGGTGTTTTTATAGACAACCTAGGTTTTAGTTGAGATGTGAATATGGAAAAAGTCTTGGTGGAAGAGGAGAATTTGCTCACAATTGAACATGAACTTCCTAGAATATGATGCTAGATTTTATAAAGGGGAATCATGGGGGAGCTGGATAGGAAGGATATGGAGAAAGTTTGCTGGGAGAGAAGTTTGTGTTTAGGGCTGTGGTTATAGATAACAGGAAATAAAGACAGGAGGAGATTATGGCAAAGATTGGAGGTACGTGTGTCTGGTAGAAAGAGGCAAGTAAGGAGAAATAAGGAGAAATCTAAGTAGAGGGGGTTGAAGTCCAATATTTAAATCAGAATGTCATTGTGGCAGAATGTCGGTGGAGTATGATAGTCACTTGGGTGCATTGTCAGTAGAGTCCAAAGTCCCTGTGGTCTAACTTTGCCTACCTGTTTAGTATGATTTTGACTGGGGTGAGCTCTCTTTAGCATTTTAATGGAGAAAAAATAGCTTGACTTGTGTTTTCAAAGTCAGTGTTAGATTATATCCAAGACCATGTGGTTCAATGCTCCAAAAGAATCTAGGTGGTAGAGGAAGGAAACCAACTTTTATTGAGCGCCTGTTATGTGCCAGGCATTGTGCTAAATGTTTTATAAATATCACCTCATTTAATCCCCACAGGGGAGGGATATTATTATATCCCCATTTTTTAGTTGAGGAAACTGAGGCAGAAAAAGTTAAGTGACTCGCCCAGGGTCATACTAGCAAATAGATGAGGCTGTATTTAAATTTATGTTATCTAGATTCCATGTGCAGTGCTTTATCATCTGTACCGTGAAACTGGTAAGAATTATTGTATTTTTTGTAAGTTTATTACCAGAAAATCCATGACCAACTTAAGCACATTTCATTATTAACATAATTGAATGTGTTTGATGCAGTTGAATATTGTCACAAACTTGCAACTTTAAATCTTTTTCAAATTACAAGAATAAATTCTACCAGGCATTAAAAAATTCTACCAAACATTTAAAGAATAATTAATTCTAGTACTATCTGAAAAAATAAAGAAATGTTCCTACTAAATTCCTCCTATAATGCAAACATGATTTTGATGTCTAACAAGGAGAGTAGAATCAGAGAAAGAAAACTACAGACTGCTTCTTTAATGAATGTTGGTGTAAAAATTTTTAATAAAATATTAGCAATAAGACTATAGGAATATATCACAAAGATCATACATTATGATAAGATCACAAGATTATAGCAATAGGTGTAGAAAAAACTTTTGAAATAATACAATACCCATTCCTATTAAAAACACTAGAAAGCATATGAATAAATTGAGCTTTTCTTAAAATGATAAGTAGTATCTAGCTAAAACCATTATCTGTAGTGGGGATAAATTAGAAACCTTTCCAGTAAGATCAGAGGTGAAGCAAGGATGTTCATTATCACCACTATAATTCAATATTGTGCTAGAAATGCTAACTGTAGCAATAAGATAAGAAAGAGAAATTAAAGCAATAAGAGTAGGCAAAGAGGAAACAAAATGATAACTCTTTGCAGATGATGTAATGACATACCTAGAGACTCTTAGAGAATCAACTAAACAGCTAATTGAAACAATTTAACAGTTTTAAAAAATTGAAGGATATAAAATAAGCCCATATAAATCATCAGCTTTTCTATATATTACCAATAAAGTCCATCAGGAAGATATAGAAGGAGAAATTCCATTTAAAATAATTATAGACAGTGTGTAAAAGACTTAGGAATCTGCCCATCAAAACACACCCAGGTACTATATGAACACAATTTCAAATTACAGGAATAGCTGTCCTTCCTTTTATCGACTTCCCTTTTCATTTCTCAAGTTCATCTTCTTTTTCTCTTAATGTTTACGGTATTCCCATTAAAACAAAACCCTAATATTCTGTTAACTATATTTTATGATCAAGTATATTGACCTCTAGAGGCAGCTAAGTGGTGCACTGAAGAGAATGTGATTCTTGGAATCAAAAAGACTCCATTTTCTTTTGAGTTCAAATACGGCCTCAGACACTTACTAGTGAATGACTCTGGGCAAGTCACTTAACTCTGTTTGCCTCAGTTTCCTTATCTGTAAAAATAAATTGGAGAAGAAAATGACAAACTACTCCATTTACTTTGCCAAGAAAACCTCAAGCGGGGTCCCAAAGAGTTGGACATGACCGAATGACTGAAAAACACATCAATAATAACAACATATTGGCCTCTATTAAGTCCCCTTCAGATACTTCATTGTGGGCCAAGAGGGTACACTAAGCAATGCAGCCAAGTGGAGGCTCATTAGGTGTGTCCTATCAAAGCCTTGAGTGCAGATTTATTAAAGGATGATCGGTCTATCACTTAAGGACCAGCCTACTCAAACTGACAAAGGCTCACTACCAAATGGTTAGCCACCACAGGATGATTTTTTGCCCCAGTTGGATGAACTCATGAAGAACATTTATCAAGCCATTGATCTGTGTCAGTAGAGACAGCTTCACACTAAATTCATTGATCTTTTGACTACATGTATTACTGTGGACTCCTGTGACCAACATATAACTAACTACCTCTGACATGGATAGAGATAAGGAGTATACCTGAATTTCATTGATAGGAAACTCTAGCAGCCTCTTTTCAGCCACTTAGAGTCTTAGAGGTTAAGCACTTGGAGGTTAAGCACTGAGACATTTTTGGGGTCATACAACCAATTGTGTCAGACTTAAACCCAGACCTTGTTAGCTTTTGGGCTGGCCCTCTATTCACAATATGCCAGGCTGCTTCTCATAACAATACTTTTTACTGGATGGAACTACATGAAATTCATTTACCCAAGATCTCAGCTTTTGGCAATAGTTATTTGGCTTACAATATTGGAATCTGAATACTCCATTCCACATGAGGATATGTAAATGGAAGTGGAAGTTTTTAGCTTGAGAAAAGAAGTTTGCGGGTACAGGATAGATGTCTTCAAATAGGAGCAATGCATGGAAATTGAAGAGAGGCTGATATCAGCCAACTAACAATTTAGGGGTATCTGAAAGCCAGTGGGCTGCCTTGGGAGACACTTGAATTCTACACAAATCACACAAAGGTTGTTCAATCACCTGAGATCCTGTATTTTGGAACCTTTTGGTTTTTTTTAACGGAAGTTTACCACTTACAGTAAAACTTAATGCTTTCCAGGCTAAACAAGCTTTTTTTAAATGATAGAAAGCAATAGGAAAAAGGTGTCTAGTTCTGTGGCTACAAGGAAAATCATTTAGAATTATATCAATTTTCTTAATCTTTGAGAGCACAAGAATCATTAAAAGCAGTCTTTCAGAATGAAGGTACAAAGCAAGTTTCCTGTGGAATTTGCAAGACTTTTTGCAAGGCAGTAAACTGGAAAAAAAGAAAATCTCACAATTAACTCAATCCTCTTAACAACAGCATGGAAAATAGGTTGTTAAAAATCTACGGAGAAAAGAGCTCTATGAGTTTATGTACGGATGAATGAATCTGTCTTCGCTGACCTCCTCCAAAGACCAATTGAGAATCAGGGTTTTGTCTCTTGTTCCTGGTGGTGGGAGTGGGGAGTACGTTAATATGTCCCACAAAGTTGGAAGATGATAACTGAGAAGAATTCTGTTTTATCTGGGTTGGATTTGGTTGGATCAGAGAATGTACCATAATTTAGTAGACAGTCCACCAATTTGGAAGTCAGGAGGTGGTTTCCTAGTCCCAGCTTTGACTCTAACTAACTATGTGATTTTGGTCAAATCACTTAACCTATTTGGATGTCACTTTCCTCTTCAGATCAAAAAATCTCTAAGATCTCTGAATCTTAAGACTTCCAAGGTCCCTTTCAGCCTGATTTGCTTTATGTCCCAGGAGTCAGTTGTCAGTCTGATGGGGAAAATTGCAAACAGGTTGGGGGAGGATGTTAGAAACAGTACCAGCACATGTTTCATGGATTTAGTGGAATTGAATTACGTTCTTGGAGGAGAAGCATTTTCACATTGATGAAGTAGCTTGTTTGCTTGAGGCTTTTAATCTTAGCGTTTGGAGTAGAAAACACCAGAACAGTCTAAGAAGTCAAAAGCCAAGGCTGTTAAGTGATGGCTTTAAAGGTAACAGCTACATCCTTGAGCAGCTGCTACCTCCAGTGAAGTTTGAATGGGGGAAAGAATGAATTATTGTTGGAAAACCAGAAGGAAGTTGCTCATGTTTTGCTTTCAGTTTTCATGTTTTAGGTAAATGATTGTTCACTGTCATAGAACACACAGCTGGTTTCCTGAAAATTCTTCTTCATTTTCTACCTCCTCCTCCATCATCCCCTTTCCCCAGAGCTCACTGATCTCGACCAAAAGCAGCTCCTGGAGTTTGTTCACACTAATAATGTTGTTAGGAGCTTTAAGATCATTCTGCAATTAAAACTCATTAAACCGGCAGTCATAGGATGGGGTAGAGAAGGAACTACATTAGCAGCTGGGAAATCTGACATTTAACTCCACTTTTATTCCTCTATCTTGACTTGGATAAAGGTACAGAAGGTAATCTCACAAAATCTGCTGATGGCATAAAGCCATCTGGCAAAGATAGCTAATGCCAGGTGACAGTATCCAGAAAGATCTCAACAGACTAAAAAGATGGGTCAAATTTGAGTAAGAAAAAAAAATAGAGAGACAAATCCTATACTCGATTTTTAAAAATCCATTATATAAAAGTAGAATGGAGGAAGTGCGCCTAACCAATAGTTTATAAGAAAAAGATATGAAGATTTTGGTGGACTACAAGCTTAATGTGAGTTGACAATGTGCCAAAGCAATTGAAAAATAGCTAACATGATTTTAGGTAGCTTAGTATCTAGAATGAAGAAAATGATCATTTCACTATATTCTGCCCTTTTTATTCTGACCATATTTGAAGTATTGTATTCAGTTCTCTTATTATAGCTTTTATTACAGTAGTTTATATGAAAAAAGATCTGGAGATTTTGGAAGACATGATTTTTGCAATGTGACATGGCAGCTGAAATATAGCCGGGTGGAAATAAGTTGTTGCTACTGACAATTTTTAAAGTAGACACTGAGGAACCTCTTCTGGAGAAGATTCTTCTTCAGGAATGGTATGGACTCTGGGGCAGATTTCAAGAAGTACCTTACTAAATGATCTTGAGCATATCACTAAACTTCTGTGTCTCTCAGCTGTCTCATTTATAAGATGGAATTAGCAATATCTTCCCTGTCGAATGAACAGAATTGGACCAGATATTCTTTTGAAGTATTTTTCAGATTTTCAAGATTAATAGAAATTCAGTTATAGTTGCTATAGTGAAATAGAGAGAATGAACCATGTATATGATGCAACATGGCATGTTTTCATATTTAAAATTTAATTGATCCTGATGATATAACTAGTGATTACCAGTTATATCATCAGGATGCCATATATATATATATATATATATATATATATATGTATATGTCAGTGTGTGTGTATATATATGTACATATACACATGACATACATATCTCACCAGTGATATCATCAGGATATGTGTGTGTGTATATATACATATATGTATAATTGTTTATCAGCACTATATATGTCAAGATTCAGATATGAAAATAATAGCTTTGTAAATGGGCCAAGTCATTTGCAAATTAACAGACAAGACCTGCCCAAATATAGACAAAAGTTCAATTCAGGTGTAGGGGAAATAATGAAATTAAATTTAAAAATTAATTTACTTGAATTCAAGAACAAGTATCTTAATACCAGTGGAGTTTACATAACTTTTGTTGTTAACAAAGGAATTAAAAGTAATTTAAAAAACTTTCATTAACTTAAAAAAGTATGTCACTGCCTGACCTTGTCTGTTAATGACCTGGATGGAGAGTCCAAGTTTTGCTAAGAAAATTAGTCTGTAACAAAGAAAAAGAGAAAGGTAACTTTAGTGAAAAATATTGAAGGAAGTCCTTCCCACCAAGTCCATGGAAAGGACGTCATGGTGTGGTAGATAGAGCACTGGGATGGGACTGAGAGAGATCTGCGTTGGAAGCCTGGATGAACCATGCAGCTCCTTAGACTTCTTTCCTTGCCTGTAAAATGAAGGAGTTGCATTCAGTGACATGTAAGGGCCCTTCCAAGTAGTCAATTGTAAAGTCATTTAACAAGTTGTAGCCTTTTCTCAGTAACAGCAGGAGGGCAAAGAATAACAGTGATAACAGTAGCAGTAAGAGCAGCTGATTTTATGCAGCATTTTAGAGTGTATAAAATCATTTACATAAACCTTTGTTGTTCTTTCCTTTTCAGTCATATGTGACCCCACTTGGGGTTTTCTAAACAGATACTGGAGTGATTTGTCAATTTTTTCTCCAACTCTTTTACAGAGAAAGGAACAGAGGCAAACAAGGTTAAGTGACTTACTCGGGGTCACATAGCTAGTTTTGAAAGCCTAAAATAAAATAGGCAGAATTATAAAAGAAACCACTTATTTTGAAATAAAGATATATATTCCCCCTATTTCTCCCCCTGAAATCTATCCACAGACTCCTTGGTATCTGTGGACCCCAGATTAAGAAGCCTTGAACTAGAAGAGGGTTTCCAGTATACTGTGTAGTTGCTTTGTGGTCTGCATGTGTGTGCATGTGTGCGTGTATGTATGGGGGTGGCGGGAAACATGATTAAGAATCATACAGTATAAGGAGGTGTGGATGAAGTTGCTGTGAAGGGATTATATGAAACAATGGGTTCACAGAACCATTGAAGAAAGAGGAGCAGTAGTTCACCTACAGTATCTCATTTGGTCTTCAGTGCCATGCTAACAAGGTTAGCCTTATCATCTCCAGTTTTCAGCTGGGGAAACAAAAGCAGAGGATAAATGATTTGCTCAAGGCTGCTAGTTACTTCTTGACCAAGGGAACCAACTAGTTAATGCTTTTTGGTACACCAACTCATACTATGATTCAGATTCAAGTTAGCCACTTTCTAAAGAATTGTACTGAATCGTGACCAGGTACTATAGCCATATCTAAACTGCAGACTTTTGTGACCTAACTGGAGAAGGAAGCAGCCCAATACACTGGAAAGTAGGTTACATTTGGAATCAGAATCCTTGGGTTTAAATGCCAGTTCCTTTCCTTGAGTGACTCTATCACTTAAGCTCACTGGGTCTTATCTATAAAATCAAGGGTGTAGACTAGATAATTTCCAAGATCCCTTTTTTCTGTAGGTCTAGGATCTTGTGATCTCCATGTCCAATAGGTATGATGGTTTAAAAAATATACCACCTTGGGCTTTCCCTGCTCCACACTACCTGGTGAAGGGATTGTCCTGCTTCTCGGGAACCGAATAAAAGAACTTTCTGTTACCACTTTGAAAAAAAAAATATACCACCTTATTTATATGTGTACGTGTACATCTGTGTGTGTATGTATGTATTCATGCCAGTAATTAGGTGGCACAACAGATATAACACTAGGTCAGGAGCTCAGAAGATCTGAGTTCAAATCCAACCTCAAACACTTACTAGCTGTGTGGCCCTGGCAAGACACTTAATCTCTTTGCTTCAGTTTCCTCAACAATAAAACAAGGTTAATAATAGCATCTTTGTTATGAGGAACAGATGAAATCACATTTGTCAAAGTGCTTAGTCCAGTGTCTGGCACATGGGAAATACTTCATAAATGCATGTTTCCTTCCTTTCTTCTGTCACATTAGCCATCACAGTTACACTGACTTGGACTGAGAAGATTTAATTATAAAACAGAAGTCAGGAGATTCCCATTGACCTTCATCACATGTCTGGCCAAGGATCTAATTGGTTTTTCAAGTCCTGTCTGGTGTCACCTTTCTTTCAACGTTGTGCCTTCTATTTCTTTGTCTGTCTGTCTCTTGGAATATTTGGGTTATCCACGTACCTGTGAAAAACAAGAGCCAGTGCTTCTGGAGGTCTTACATCAAATACACAGCATGATGAGTGCAAGAATGTCCAATAAGGACTATTCTGATTTGTATAGACTTTATTTGAATAGCACACAAGCTAAGTGATCATCTCTGTGACTATGCCCTATTTCTCCATGGCAAGGCTGTCCTGCAGCTGGTGTCAATTTTTTTTTCATGTCATGGACAGATTATTTCAGTTTAGTCACAGAAGTATCATGTTTATACAGAATATGAAGCACGCATATTCTGTCAGGTGGGACGTGTCATCATAGGAAAACTATTAAAAATGTTTTTTTCAATAAAAAATGGAGCATTCCTAAATTGTTTAATTCTTTTTAGGAAATCTCTCAAGAAAAGGGACTTGATTAAAGAAGTTTTGTTTGAATTTGTGAGGAACAGTCTAGAGAAAGTTTTTCCTCCACTTTTCATAACAGTTTTCCTCACATTTTGTCCTTATTGGTTTATACAGATGTATTTACTATACATATGATTTCCTCATGAAGAAAAAATGCAGTGATGGGAAAAGGGCCAGTTGGGCTGGAGCCTCTATGGCAGGGCATGAATACTGTGTCGTGCTGGGAAACAGCTGAACCTTACAAACCATGCAAAAAAAAAGACTCTATTGTGAAATCAACTTAAGATGAAATGGTTAAGAAGCAGTTCAACAGCTCCCTTGAGGTTATTTGGTGAGCACTTGTCCTGTTTTTACTTCTGGCACCTCCTATATTCCCCTCCCTAACTTTTTTGACCCTGTATGAGGTCAGATCAACAGTCCAAGGAAGGTAGAGGGGGAGCCATGGCTGTTGGTCTGGCTTGGCACTTAGCTTTGGGCCCAGAAGTCCAAGTTCTGAAGGTATATATGAATCTTCTGATGAAGAAACTTCTCTTCATCCATTTGAAAATGTATCACAAATATATAGCATAAATGACAAACTTCTTGGTCATGTGATCAACAAGATGGACAATTAGACATTTTTCTCTGGTCTCTACAACTCTCAAAAAAGCCCGAAAGTCAAGGTAACACAATTATAGCTGTTCCTATAAGAGAAGAAAACAAGAAGACTCTCAAGTTAACAGCCATATGAATTAACAGTGGGAAATGGTACTCTGTGGCACTCCACACTCAGCAGGTACACAAAGTGATTCATGTTCCTATACTTTAGGACCTCCTCAAGGATGGCCCTTCTGCTGCTTCACTCTCTTCTGGTGCTCCCCACCCCTGCCCTTATCCCACTAGCCTATTGAAATAAGTAGTGGACCTTAACTCTGTCCAAAAATATGGAGAAGATGGATCTCACACTTCTCTTCTGCCTGGGCTGCTTTCAAGAGGACAGATTCCTAGAACATTCACTCTGCCCTTCCCCAACCTTGAAAAAAAATGGCAAACACTAACTCAGTTCAACAAAGAGATTAAAGAACAGAAGGAACTAGGAGGAGGTGCAAACCATGGAAGGGAACAGGAATACAGCTAACACCAGGCTTGTTTCCCTGTAATCTACTCGGGCAAGGCCTTAGGCAGATGAAAAGTTAGTTTCCCATGCCCACTGAAATAGTTCTGATATCCAGTCTTGGATTAATCTAACATCAAAGGGGGAGGAATCAGAAAGGATAAAAGAATATAAGTAGACTAAAAACCACCAAAGGTATCAGGAGGAAGCAAATTCAGTTAATAACTTAAAGCACAAAAAGATAATTCTAAGTAAGGAGAAGATATTGAAATTAGAAGGGTAGAGGAAAATCAAGACATTATAAAAATTACAAATGTCTCAAAATTGATATTTCAAGAAAAAGAAATTGAACCAACACCTGATGAAACAGAATCATAGGGGTTCTCCAGAGATATGGAAGTGTAGCAGAAAAGTCCAGAATGATTAAAGAGAGAAATAAGAATTTTAAAAGGAATGAAAAGAGGCAAATGGAAAAATTTATAGCTTTTATAGCAGAAATAGCAAAAGAGAAAAACAGGAATCCACAATGATGAGTGTCTCTGCAGAAGTAAAATAGAGTAAAAGAGATTGGGAATAAAAATATATTAAAGTGAAGGATGTTCTGGATTGTATGTGCTCTGAAAAGGTTAGATTATTATAAATAATTCTAAAGGTCATTTTCCCCTTTCAAAATTCTAATTATGTGGGATTTATATTGATGATCAATTTATTTCTGAGTACAGTGCAAGATACTGACGTCCACAAAAGCCCAAGTAATTTGTCTCCTGAGTAATTTGTTGCCTTTGTTATCATACTCTTTCTTCACCATCATTTTGTTGCTCTTTCACTCTTCTCAGGGACCTAATACTAATAATAGCAAGAATTCTTTACATAAAACTTAAGCATTTTGCCTACATTATCTTATTGGAATATCATAATAACCCCTATAGGCAAACGCTATTGATATTTTTACCCCTGCTTCTCACATAAGAAAATTGAAACTTCAAGAATTTACTTATGGTTACAAAGGTAGTGGGTGTCAGAAGCGGGCTGTAAACTCGCATCAAATCTAGCATTCTTTCCACTGTAAAAAATAATTTCCTCAATATTACACATACACACACACACACACACACACACACACACACACGAACGCACATTTGGAATGTCTTTCCCAACCCAAACCAAAACATAACCAAAAGTGACCCTGTAGTGAGTATACAAGATATTGTTTTTAAGATGGAAGGACTCAATTGTGTTTGACTCTGAACTGAGACCCTCTTGCTCTCATTGTGTAAATAAGGGACTCTTTTCATTTGTTTCTACATTTGAATTTGGTACATTTATTTGAAAGGCAGCATAGAAATAGTAGACAGAAATAGTACTAGATTTGAAGTCATGAAGACATGGGCTCAAGTTGCTAGCATAGTGTCTATGGGCAAGTAACTTAACCTCAATGAGTCTCAGTTTCCCCATCTATAAATTGAAAAATAATTTCCATAATAATTGCCTCATGTGCTTGTTATAAGGTACCTTTGAAATACTGTATGTGAAGGGAGATGGTTCAACACCTCACCACATTTAATTAATCAATCTACAAAATAAACTTGGTATTAAGGAATTTTCCTATAATGTCATTACATTATGCAGATAAGTACTTCATCAATTTGGAAAGATCATAAGATTTTGGATCATGAGATGAAAGGCAGGTCCCACTACATTACATCTTGTGATTGTTTGAGAAGATCAAGCTATACCTTTTGGGTTATATATAAACAATAAATTATTTGAGTAGTGAGTCAGAGAACTCTAAATTCAGGAGCTAATAATTGCAGGCTCCTGAAAGGGAATTGCTCTTGGAGGAAGGGGAGAGCTTCCCAGTGCACCACAGCTGGTAGTAGCATCCAGTACAGTGATAGTTAATGGTAATATCTCCATGGGGAATTGAATGATGCACCAAGGACAACTAGACATCCCAAGAAAAGTGAGCTTCAGGAAGTATGACTGTTCAAGGTGGAAAGAAGTATCCTGTATAGACATTATAAGGAGACCAGTCCTCTGAGCCCTTGAAGAGTTACATATAAGGGGAAATTAATGAAGACTCTATAATATGAAAAAAGGACTTCCAATATTTGAACTGACTTTTCCCAGGTACCTTTTATATGCAAGGATACAAAATCTTTGGTTTGCTGGGAATGTTTTTGTAACTACTAATCTTGTTATACTTTCTCAATAAATACCTTTTCTTTTTAATACATATTTTATTTTTCCCCAATTATGTGTTAAAATAATTTTATGATGTTAAAATAAATTTTTAACAAAAAATTTTGAGTTCCAAATTCAATCCCTCCCTTTCTCCTTTTCCCCCTCTCTGAGATAGTAAACAATATGATATAGTTTATACATGTAAAACACTTCATATTAGTAATTTTGTACAAGAAGATGTGAATATAAGGGAAGGAAGGAAGAAGAAAAAAAAGGAAGTGAAAATAGCATGCTTCAGTTTGTATCCAGACAGTATCAGTTCTTTCTCTGGCGATGGATAGCATGCTTCATTGTAAGTCTTAGATCATTGTACTGTTGAGAATAATTAATTAACATCAATATTAATAGCTAATAATTCATTGTACAATATTATTCTTACTGTGTACAAGGTTCTCCTGGCTCTGCTTTGCATCACTTTGTATCAGTTCATGCTTTGTAAGTCTTTCCAGATTTGTCTGAAATCATACTGCTTGTCACAATAATATTCCATCACAATCATGTACCACAGCTTGTTTAAACATTTCCCAACTGATGGGCATCCTCTCAATTTCCAATTCTTAGGCACCATAAAATAAATACCTTTTCTTAAATCTAATTAAGTCTGGTTGATCAATTGTCAGTGAGAATTCTGCATACCAGTGGGGGCTAATGAGCAGTAGTACTAGAAACTTGACTCCTCAGTAACCCCTAGAATTCTGAGAATAGTAAATTTGCCTTCTGGGGAATCCAGCCAGCCTGCTAATGTGAGATGGTGTTATTTTATAAAATGCTACTAACTAGTAAGTAATAACTAGTAAAAGACTCATAACAGTGGCAGACTCCTTCACAAAAGTCAAACTCACATCCTTTGATTTTTCTTTAGAACAAAAATTCTTAACCTGGTGCTCATGAATATACTCAAGGGGCCTGTGAAACTTATTTGGGAAAGAAAAATTTCATCTTTATTTTAATTAACCTATCACTGGAATTTAGCATTCTCTTAAAATATGAACATAGGCTTCCCAGCTGGAAAATGGTCAAATTATGTGAACAGGGAAGAGATAACCAAATAAAAATGTTCCAAATCACTAATGAGAGAAATACACATTAAATCAATTCTGAACTTTTCCCTTTATACTCATCAGATTGGCAAAGTTGACCAAAAAAAAAGATAAATATTGGATGGGTTCCAGGAAAACACATATACTGATGCACCATTGGTGGAGCTATAAATTGCACTAGCTATTCTGGAAATTAGTTTGGAACCATACCTCAAAAGCTACTAAATTGTGCATACCTTTGTGATATGCCTATTTGACCTGTACCCTAAAGACATCAAAGAAAGAATGAATACACCCATATATACAAAAATATTTATAACAATTCTTTTTGGTGTGACAAAGAACTAGAAATTATGGGGGTTCCATCACGTAGGGCCTGGACAAACAAGTTATAGTATAGTAATGTGATAGAATATTATTGTTCTAGAGATGGTCTTAGAGAAACATGAGAAGATTTGAATGATACAGAGTGAAGCGATCAGAAGTAGGGGAACAATTGATACAGTAACAATAACGTTGTGAAGACAAACAACTTTGAAAGACTTAAGAACTGTGAACAATACAGTGACCAACCACAGGATTAATGATGAAACATGGTGCCTGCCTCCTGGCAGAGAGATGATAGGGGCAGGGTGACAATTGTGACATTTTTTTTATATTGCTAATGTTGGGATTTGCTTTGCTTGACTATATGTATTTTCTTTTACAAGAATTTTTTTTCTTTTTTTGCTCAAGAAACAGGTGAGAGAAAGAGAAAACAGATTTTTATTAATGGAAAAAAATTACATTAAATTAAAAAAATAAAAACAAAGATGTCAAAAATACTCATGTAGGGGACAAAGCATTTGTTTTCAACTGATGGCTAAAGGGATCCATGACACAAAAGAGGTTAAGAGGCTCTACCTTAGAGAAATTTGTCCAGCCTTCCTTCAGTATGGTATGTAGATGGGGAACTAGAATAAATAATTCACTCCTTTTGTCCTTTCAAAGTGACTATACGTCAGAATTTTAGTGCTTAGGCAGAATATGTTTCTTACCGCCTTAAACTTTGACCATATCTCTAGAGTTAAGAAACATGTTTAGCCATGTAATTTGAAAAATCAGCTCTTGCCCCCATATCATGTTGAACAGGAAACTAGGACCTTTGACTGATTAGTGATAAGCTAAATTGAATACCTAACTTGAAGAACAATGAGATGTTTGATGAATATTGAAAAAAAAAAC
>CM053769.1:22440215-22458709 GCA_028658325.1 Potorous gilbertii
GCCTCATTCTCCAGATTTCAAGAAGGGGGAGCCAGTGGCAATTTCCATGCCTGTTGTCTGGATCCTTCTCTTAACCCAGCCCTTGGGAGTATGTGTTGATGGTCCCAAAGGAGAGAGGGAAGCCTTCTTTTTCTGAAGACTTTTTCCTGGAAGGAAGCTAGTGACCCCCTGATAACATGAACCTTCCTGGATCTGGTGAGCTGTTTCTCTGCCTGCTACTTGTCCTGCAAGGTGCCAGCTCATCCTTCATTAATGTCAATCAGGGAGTGAAGGTGACAAAGGGCCGCTCTGCTTTTCTGTCGAGGGAGGATCTACAGTTTTCCGTACCCAAGGAAAAAGATGCCTGCAAAGTGGAAGTTGTGATGAATGAACCGATAACTCAGAGGGTTGGAAAACTCACTCCACAGGTATGTGGTACCAGGCATTTTCTGACCCATAACCTTGCATGTAGCTGTATGTGTGCATGTTACGTTTTATTTGTCTAGTGAGTATTGACCCTCCAGGCCTGTGTTCATTTACCAGCAGAAGCATATTAAAATTAGCAAATAAATATTCCAGATAAAATCTGGAATTGTGTCTTGAATGCCACCAGTGGAACACGGTCATGCTTGTGGATACTATGCCTTAGGTAGAAGAAGGGAAAAAGAGAGTTCAGGAAGAAGGTAAGAGAGAAAGAAGAACATGTTTATAGTTATAGATGTGTTCTAAAATTGGTCATAAATTTGTCTTTTTGTAAATCTCAAATCTCATTTTAAGCTGCATTAGCTGAGCTTACTAGAGGTAGGTAGATAGAGTTCTGGGCCTGGAGTCAAGAAGACTGAGTTCAAATGTGACTTCAGACATTTACTAGCTGCATGACCCTGGGTAAGTCATTTAAATTCTATTTGACTTAGTTTCCTCATTTATAAAATAATGGTATTAATATCACTTACCTCCCAAGATTTTTGTGATGGTTAAATGAAATGATTAATAATTGCAAAGCACTTAGCATAGTGCTTGGCACATGCTGCCATCATCATCATCTTCAGAGCTTTCTAGGGACAACTAGGTGGTACAATGGGTAGAGTAATGAACCTGAAGTTGGGAATGCTCTCTGAGTTCAAATCCAGCCTCATATACTTACTAGCTCTGTAGGACCCTGGGCAAGTCATTTAACTATTTGCGTCAGTTTCTTCATCTGTAAATTCAGGATAATGAGACCACCTCCCTTATAGGATTTTTGAGAGGATAAAATGAGATGATATTTTTAAAACACTTTTCAAAACTTGAAGTGATACATAAATACCGTCTGTTATCCTGTTGAGGACCATCCTGTTGTCAGGGCTTTTGTAAAGGGAGGCAATCAGCCTCTTAATTTGTGAGTTTTCAATATGGTGCCAGGGAAAGAGCATTGGAGCTGGAGTGAAAGTCTGATCTTAGGAAAATCCCTTAACTTCTCTGGGTGTCAGTTTCCTAGTATGTAAAATGTTGGAGTTGCTCTATTATGACATCCAAGGTCATGATCCCTAAATTTTTATTTTTCTGTGGTTTCAATTTTCTTAAAGTGTAGGGCGTGATGGAGCACACCATAACAGCTAACATTTCTTTGGCCTCATAAAGCTGCACTAAAGTGCTCTCAGCACAATTAACCTTGTGTGTTCAAGTATTAGTATTCCTCTGTCACAAATGAGTTGCAAGTGCCCCCCGCCTTGAAATGAAAGATCTGAGACTTGAACTCGTGTTCAAGCACTCCTTGCTTTTACGTAGCCCTAACAACACCATAGGCTTCTTTTCCCTCATGTAGATTCTATTTGTCCTCAAATGAAAGAAAAACCTATGAATGACTCAAAAACCACGTATCATTCTGCCAGAAAGAGTGGGGAGCTTGGGTCTTGCTGCTGAACTGAGGGGCTCTTTAGCCTTTCCATTGACTGAAGCAGGCACACTCTGATTTTGTTAAAAGTTTGTTAAAATGACACAGGAGGAGAATAAGGAAGTGCCTCAGAGAAAATTAAAACTGGTTCCATTTTTTTCCCCTCTTTAACTCAGATGGTTAGCTATGGACCTTTTTAATTTTTTTTTAAATCATCACATTTTGTTTCTAGCTCATTTTAGAAAGAATCCCAGAGAGGACACCCTTGGGTGTAATCAGACCTTCTGTAGCAGCAATCAGATACTCAAAATCTCCCGAGAGCTTGTACTACTCTAAGATTTGTGCTCTAGTTTGCCAGCCAAAGAGCTTTAGATGGGACTGAACAACCACAGCTGCTTCACGCCCTTGGGCAACAGTTCCCTGTTCTTTTGGACTGTTAAAACCCGCACACTCACCCCTCAGCCTGTCACATTACCTTGTATGTTGACAATCTAGTCGTAGGATTGAGAATTTTCGGACTGAGACCTGGAAAGAATGTCAGAAATCATCTTGTCATGGGATAAATAATATCTAGCATCTGTTTAGCCTTGTAAGGTTTGCAAAGCACTTTGCATAGGTTATCTAATAACAATGATAGTAGCTAACATTTATATAGTGCTATCATGTGCTAGATACTGTGCTTTGTAATCATCTCATTTTATCCTTATAAGAACCTTTGGAAATAGGTGCTATTTTTGCCCCCACTTTATAGACAGGGAAGCTGAATCAGAGAGAGAGAGGTTAAGTAACTTGCCCAAGGTCTCCCAGCTAGTACAGTCTGAGGTAGGTCTTCCTGACTCCAGCTCCATCCAGTGTTTTATTAACTGTGCCATCTAGGAGTCTGGTGAAAATCAGATGACTGTAGATGCCAAGCTAGAAAACACATTAGAAGCTATTTCATTCTACCTTTTCATTTTTACAGATGAGGAAACTGAGACCCCATGGGAACAGAGTACATGCAGGGAAACAAAAATATGCAGGAGAGAAGATGGGGAGTTCTTATAAGATCTTTGTAACTAATTCTAATGCACTGCAAGCAATAATATCTAGAATTTTTTTAGTATTTTGAGGTTGGCTAAATATTTTACATATATTATATATATAATATATGTAATATATTATATATATAATATATGTAAAATATTTATTATATATATATATAATCCTCAGATAGGATTCATTGTGTCATAAAGTTGTTATCATTGTTGTAAAGTTGACTGGCACCTTTGGTGCATTCTGAAGAAAATGGAAGCATGTCTTCTATTTGCCCCCAAATGAAAGAAAAACCTACGAACAGTTCAAAACCAGGTGTCATTCTGCCAGAAGGAATGGAAAGCTTGGACCTTGTCAGGTTTAGAAAATTCTTTTGGATCTGGATAAACCTATGAAATATTAGGAATTTCACCTTCACTTTACCTACAGCTTTTAAACTTCCAGAATTATGCAAAACCATTTGCTTTTAAATGTACAAAGCTGCCAAAGCTCTTCATATTATTGTTTTCTGATATTTACTGGTCATGGTAAATTCACCTAGAGTGAGAATGATTCATTGTCTTTTGAATCAAAGGTCAAATATTGTTGAGAATTATATTCATGTTTCTCTGGACTGGTTCAGATATCCTTAGATATTCCATTTTTGTGGTATTTTCCCTAGTAAGGAGGCCCAGACACAAAGACAGGTTATTCTTTAATATAGTTTAATAGTAAATTCAGACCAAAGCTTTTGTAAACCACTTTTCTGGAGAGACAATTGTATTAACAATATCCTGCTGGGTAATGAACAGTTTCATGTGGTTTGCACAGAAAATGTTTTGTTTAACATCTGCTCAATTAGCGTTTTTATTTCATTACTGAAGTTTGTCTTAGAACCAACAGGTTTAATTTCCTACTAGAAAAGGGATTTAGATTGTCACACACAAAGTGAATTCTTTTCAATGATGTCCCTTGATATGTTCAATTAGGTGAACTCCAGGACTCCATATCTTCCAAAGTTTTAGAAATGAGCTTTCTTGCAAAATTCCCTGCATTTGTTAAAAATGAGAAATCCGTATTTGCATCCTCAAGCACATAGTAGGAGCTTAATATACATGTTGAAATGTCTCATTGAACATTTTTTGGGAATGGCAAAGCACCTCCAACCTCATATCTAACAGGAAATGCAACGCTGAGAAAGTGTCTCTAGTTTGAACTGGTTCACTGTCATTAAAGTGAGTAATGAGTTAGGAATGTGTGACAATTTAATTATAAATTGTAATTGAAAAGCAGTTGAAGTGGAAAAAAACAAAGCTAGACAGTAATTAGAAAAGGATTTAGCTCTCCTTTGTTTTAGTTAGTAAATTTATAGACAATTATGGTTGTCGCCTTTTATAAAAGGAAAACATATTAGGAAACATAAAACAGATGTTTCTTTTAACAAAGCAGATTGTCTCTTTTTTACAATGACTATTTGTCAGTAAGATGAAGAAAGGCCTTTTCTTTATCTTTTTCCTTGTTGTCAATTAAAAAGAGAAACCGATGATGACTCTGGGAAAAGAAAATTACTTCTATTAGTGATAAACTTATCTTGGGAGTGGATTGTATTGACTAACAATGTTTGAGATTGTGTAAATGTAAGCTTTCAAACACAAAAGCCAGATGTCAAACTTTGAGAAAGGAGATGCCTGAAATAGCTTTTCTCTAGTAGACCTGAGCTAAACATTAGAGAAGACCTTTTTTAAAAAGAGTATAGGATTTCTGAAGGAAACAATTACTATTTTTTTTCACCTATTGTGGTCAAACTGCAGCCATGAAATTTATATAACTTTAGCTAAATGCAGTTCTTTGTTGGTCATCAAAGACAGTTTTTGGAAGTGGATGAAATGGAATGGAAATTCTAAAATCAAATACACATCACCACTGTCAGGGACTTCATCTTTCACTATGAAGGGTGAATGGTGATGATATATGTGTCTCTGTGTATATATACATATGCATATGTGTGCAAATATATGTATATATCTATGTATAAATATTGATGTACATACACATGTGTGCATATATATGTACATTTATATGCCTTTCCATTTCACTGACAAAAATTTTGTAAAAAAGACAATTTGCTTTGTTAAAAGCATATATATGTACATGTGTATAGACAAGCAAATAGACAGACATATAGACAGAAAAATGGATAGATAGACATATGGAGAGATAGATAGATAGACAGAGAGATGGAAGCAGCTATGTGGCACAGTGGATAGAATTGGGTCTGGAGTCAGGAAGACCTCAGTTCAAATCTAGTCCCAGATACTAATAACTGTGTGACCCTGGGCAAGTCACTTGACCTCTAGGATCTATCTCAGTTTCTTTTATCATAAATGAAATAGCACCTATTTCAAAGGTTGTTTAGAGAATTAAATGAGATAATATTTGTTGAGCTCTTAACACAGTGCCTGGAACATTCAATAAACATCCCTTTTCCTTTTCCTTTCTGTGTGTGTATGCAAGTGTAAATTTTGGAGTATGTGTAAACCAGTATAACTTTTACAGGGTGCTTGCATGTGCATGTGTGTACTCAGGTATAAAGTAAATGCTTTTATTGTGTATATATTAATTCAGATTTCCAGTTCACTGGTGGAGTATGAAAATAATTTTGTGATCCAATCGCATCCAACAAGCATTTGTTGATGCATATAATTACCCTTTAATGCATCCATTTGATAAGTTTCGATTTTTATGTACCAGGTATGCTCAGAGCATGGCACAGCTGTCCACACAGGTGCATGGAGGGTAAACCTCTTCATGCATGTTTGTTAGAATAAATAGCCATCAGCCCACACATTTCTCTAGGCAATTAGTAGGCAGCTTGGAAGAGTAGAATTCGGTGCCATGCTTCTCATAAATACTTATCCTTTATTCACCATGCACTAGGTATTTGACTGTCACTTCCTTCCTAATGAAGTTAAGTACACTCATAATGGTTGCCCCATCCTAGATGAAGATGCTGTTCAGCTTAGACTCTACAGGTAAGCCACACTGTTTTGGCCTCCATGTTCATTCTGTACAACTATTTTATGTTTTGATCCGTGAGTGATTATTGTAATGTCGTAGGATGGGGCAAGTGCAAGGACTCAGTAGACAAAACCAAAAATCTTTCTTCATGGAAAATGCTTGTAGGCCTCTGGGATCCCAACTTGAAACAGAGAGGAATACTGTCACAGCTGTCAATGTTCTACATTTGGATCATCAAGTTTTGGCTTTATATGATTCAATTGTTTAACCCACTACTTTTCCCAGATTTCTTTAGATCTTGCCTCAGACACTAACTAGCTTTGTGATTCTGGGGAAGTTAATTAGCCCATCTCAGTCTGTTTCCTCATCTGTAAAACAGAGTTAATAATAGCACCTACATTACAGTGTGGTTGTTAGGATCAGATGAGATAATATTTATAAAGTGCTTTTTAAACCTCGTGGTATATTATTACACATGAGGAAACTGAGGCACAGAGCTGTTAATTAACTTCCTCAGGTAGAAAGTGAACAGGATTTGAATGTCTTTCTCTTCTAAATCTAGCTCTCTCTTCCTCCCTCCCTCCCTCTTTTCCTTCTTTCCTTCCTTCCCTCCTTCCCTTCTTCCCTCCCTTTAGAAAAAAATAAAATCCTTAAAACAGAAATGCATAGTCAAGCAAAATAAATTCCCACAGTAACACTGTCCAAAAAGATACCTCTCATTCTCCATTACAATTTCCCCTGTATTCTCCTTGCTCCCAAGGAAAGGATGCAACATAAGAAGGCTGGGGTTGAGTGGGAAAAGAGAGGGAAAAAAAGACTAATTTTTACCTAGAATGAGAATTGGCCTTGAATCTAAGAAGCAACAGAAAGTCTATTTGACAGCCAGAATGAGGCATCACCAATTCTAATTTTGCTCTCTTTCCTCATCCAGATTTACAGAGACTGAAACCTTCACTGAAACTTTTATCCTTCGGGTTTATCTGCTGGAGCCAGATTGTAGCATCATCCAGATGAGCACCAGCGCCCTGGAGGTGCCTGAGTTCTACGGCCTGTCCAGAGCGATTGATAAGAACGTGCTCAGTTTTGATTATGAGAGGAGGATGAATTTGGAATGCACCCTATGGCTCTCTCCAGTAGAAACTGGCCTACCAGCCCATGGTCAGGTGGTTGTTGTAGAGTCACAACAAGGCAGACCGCGAGGAGATCAGCCCCACAGCTTCTTCCCAGAGTCCCGTACGCTATTTTAAAATGTTGTTCATATTACTTTATATTTGTTGACTTAGTAGAAAAATGGATGAATACTACTAGACTTTAATGCATAGATAAGATAAACATAGATGGAATAAATATAGGGCATTTCAGGCAGGGGCACAGCATGAGCAAAGACAAGGAGGTAGGGACAAACTTTATTCAGGTGATAGTGAGTAGATATAACCCATTGAGTGGAGCAAAAGGTTCATGTACAGGAGTGGTAGTTCAATTAAATTTAATGAACATTTAATTGTCTGCTATATGCCTGGCACTATGCTATCCACTGAGGATACAATGAGAAAAATGGAATTTTTTTTGCCCTTGATGAGCAGGAGAGGGAGAAGGAGGAGAAGGAAAGGGAAAAGGAAGGCAAAGAAAGAGAAAAGGGAGGAGAGAGAGAGAGAGGAGGGAGAGAGGGAGGAAGGAAGGGAGGAAGAAACAAAGGGAGCATTAGCATCAGACTGTGGAGGACTTTGTTTATTAAGACCAAATCAGTTAGATTTTTGTCCAGTAGGTAATGGAGAACTGAAAGTTTTTAAGCCAGGGGTTCTCCTTTCTCCGTCTTCTTTACTTACCTCATTGTTTTAAGCCCTAAAAACAATGTGATTTCATTGGTATAGATGTGTTCCTATGTAGACAAAGATGTCAGCATATTCCTATCTCAGTAGATGGTTTCATGAACAGCTATGAAGAAAATGTCTTCATCCAATGTCCAAAAGGTCATCATTCTGCTGGAGTGTCCACAATCGTGTAAAGATCATTTTTCAATGACAGACACCGAATCTGTTAAACACACTACAATTTGGCATAGGGGATAAAATAAACAGGCACTGCACTAAATGTTAAATACAATTACTATCTCAGGATCCTCACAACAACTCTAGGAGTTGGATGCCATCACTATCTCTATTTTACAATTGAGGAACCGGAGGCTAAGCAATTTAACAAGGGTCACGCAGCTAACAAATATTTGAGGTTACATTTGAACTCAGGACTTCCTGACTCCAGGCCTTGAATTCTATTGACTACTCCACGTAGCTGCCTTAAAAGTATACCTTTTGAAACCTCAGGATCACCTTCATGCCCAGCTTTGAAGGAAGCTTTTAAAGAAGATGACCATGGGTTAAAACAAAGCAAAAACATTTATATGCTCTCTGTCTCTCTCTGTCTCTGTTTCTCTCTGTCTCTTTCCCTTCCTCTCCCTTTCTCCCTCTTTCCTTCTTCTCCCTTGACCCATTGAAATTCATGCAGATTCCTAATCAGAGAATTACTCTTTGTGACTAAAGCCCTCTGGGACATGGGCTTACTCACACACATGCTCTCTGCTTGTCACTTATGTATCTGAGCTTATCCAGCCTGTCACCTAGCATGTTCCTTTCCTCTCTGGAAGTATTGAGGGTTCAGAATGGTACCATTCAAACATCTCACCTGATGTGAACCAAGCTTTTATCCTCTCACCTCAATATCAAACATATACTAAAACTCTGGTCTTGGAGCACTGGTCAAGTATAATTAAACTTTCCCTTTGCTTCTGTACCCACTCATTCCACCATCCCAAAGCTTACTTTACACCCAGAGCCAACCAACAAATAGCCAGGAATCCAAACCTAATCCACATAGTAGTAGGAATCCATCTGGCCTGGGATATCCACAAGCCTAAGTACTGATTCCCCATACTCTCTCTGCTTTGCAGTCACGTTCCATTCTATTCATATTTAACTCAACCAAGCCCCAGCCTCATTTGTCCCTATTTCATACTCCTCCCTCCATGCTTCACCATTCTCAACACTTATGAATACCTAGGTGCAGGGTTGGGGAACCTGTGGCCTTGTGGTCACATTGTGTGCAGACTTTGAGTCCTTTACAGGACAAATCTTTTTATTAAGGATATTTGTTCTCTGAAGTTTGGATTCAGTCAAAGGGCCACACTTGAGGACCTAGAGGCCACAGGTGACCTTGATGCTGCAGATTCCCCACCCCTAGGTGCTAGCTTGCACCCACACCTACTGTGCTAATGATCAGAGCCAGGAAGACACCCTGACATTTTCTTGTAATTCCCTTATAGCTGGTGGGAGATGTGGGGGGGTGGGGGTGGGGTTGGAAGTGTGGTAAAGTGAAAAGACGACAACTAATAGCTAGGAGAGACCTCTTTTGCAGCTCAAGCTGCTACCTATTTATTCAGTTTTAGTTAGTCTTATGGTGATTTCTAGAAATCCAGGCTGGTTCCTTTATTAAAAAGGGCAGAAAATCATGAATTCATTTGTTCATCAACATTTAGCATAAAGGTTATGGATAATAAAAAGAACTTGATAGTAATGTATTTTTATTTTATATTTATTCAGATACAACTTACCTTTTAATAAATATTTTATATTTAAACTTTGATTAGATTTTGTTTTTACTCATAAGGAGCTATGATTGGGAACCCATCCCAATTACACTTTTTCAAGGCGTTTCCAAGTCCTTCACCCCTGCAGAACAGCTTTGGGCAATGCTGCGGTGTCTGAGACACAAGAAAATGTGGATTCTCTGACTTTCCAGATGATGGCTGCAGGCTATGCCTGCAGTTTTGGGGTGACCAGCCTGGTCCCATCACATCTGTCTACTTATCCATAGTGTTTGATCTCACCCTCACTCCCTTTGGTTTCTTGTAATAAGTAGGTGAGAGATTATTTCTATAATTAAATTATCCCATTGGGTT
Source organism: Potorous gilbertii (assembly GCA_028658325.1). Taxonomy (NCBI): domain Eukaryota; kingdom Metazoa; phylum Chordata; class Mammalia; order Diprotodontia; family Potoroidae; genus Potorous; species Potorous gilbertii. The sequence continues at coordinate 22,450,049 of CM053769.1, forward strand.
AATGAAAATAATTACTTATTCCTAGTGGTGAGTGAATGATGCCGTTGATGCCCTAAAAGAAAACATTTGACATTCTCTTTCTTGATGAGTTGTGAGAGATTTTGACCAAAGGATAACTAATCATACTGGTTTTCACTAAACTTGGGAGGCCACTGACCTTCATATGCCACACAGGAAGCCTCTGAGAAAAGCTGCTTTGAAATGAGCCCCCCTGGCCCGTTTGCCTGGGATGAATAGAGATGTGCTGGTTGAGTGGTAAAGAATACATAATTCATTTAGTTCTTTGGTACTGCATTTCCTGAGGGGATAGAGAGGCTCATGAGAGTCTGGTGGCCTGGTCAATTGATGGTACTTTTCAGCAAATTACAGCCTTTGAAGGATAACCACCAACAAACTCTGCTGTGGATATGAAGTCTGATGGGAAGGTAACACATGATCATTGTGGGATGGTTGCTGAAAGGGGGTTGGTATGGAAGCCATGAGAGAGAGGCTTTGTTGTGGGTTGCCTTTTGTTTTCTCACATTTTTAGTCAAGGAAAGTTTTAATGTGTTATCTGTTCTCTTTAGAATACAGGAAAGATCCAAGGTGCTCTAGTGGCAGCTGTGCTCCAGCGTTGAAGAAGATTGAAAGTCTCAAAGTCAGCTGTGAAGAGTTTCTGCTAATGGAGTTGAGATATCAGCACCTGCGTCCCCCTTCCCCGAATGTCGATTATATCTCCATCAGGCTGGACCTCACTGATATCAGGAGTCAATCCATATACAAGGTACAAATCAGTTATAGGTATATATTTCCTGGTGTACTTGTAGCAGTTAAATAAAGTTGGGATGTTTACCTTCAGACCCTGGGTCTTAGGGAGACCTCATGGTATATGTAGTTGGAAAGCTCAAGGACTCAAAAAGTGATACACCTGAGGTAGAGCAATGATAGTGTTAATAATGGTAACTAAAAAAAAAAAGATTCACAGAACTCACATACAATCAACACATAATCATCTTGTTCCAGGGGCTTCCCTCCACTCCACTGAATACTGTCACCTGGATAATTCAGGTGGAACTACAACGGGTTACTTGGCAATAATATTCTCTTTCCCCCATACACATATGTACTCTCTTCAGGCTATATTTTATTCTTTGCTAAGGTTTTCTTATCCTTTTTAAGATGGCCTTAGATGGTCCATTCTACCAGCTTTCATCTGTTGCACAGGGTAGGGGGGATCATGCAATGTGATTTAGCCAAAGCTCCCCAACCTCCTTGGGATAAGCCTGTGTAGTAGCATTTACTCCAGCAATGTGGATATTCATTCTAACAATACAGATTGAAACCAGTTTGTGACAGATCATCTTATGTAAATCTTGTCTATCCTCCTTTGAGTTCACCTTAGGCTACTCATCCAACCTTCTGGGAGCTTTCCTTATATTCTCCTGAAATTGTGAAAAAAAAAAACCAGTGGAACATGCTGGTTGAACCTTGGTTTCCTCTTTCTTTTGATACATAGGATAGAAAAGAATCTCTGAGGTCATCTGTCCAAATCCCTTATTTTTCAGATGAGGAAACTGGGCCCAGAGAATAGGGGGCCATTTTTCTTCTGGCCAGCTCTTCCCTAAGGTTTCTGCTCACTCTAAATACTTTTGTCCTATGATCCATTTTTGACCTTAATCTAAGATGCTACTTTTATAGTATCATAGATAACAGATATTTTTGTAAAAGTCTGATCATGACTGTATTTAATTTAAGAGAGTTGTTTTGGGGGAAAAATAGCTAATTAGTTTGGACTTCTTCCATCCCCTGGCATTCTCCTACTCAAGATGATGGTTATAGTGATGGCTACAATATGCCTATAATCCTTGAGCTAGACAATGTTAGAGTAGGGAGGAACCTTAAAGACTATCTAATCTAGCCTCATTTACACACACACACACACACACACACACACACACACACACACACACGCATACACGCATACACGCACGCATACACGCACGCATGCAATCAAGAGTGAAGTGATTACCAAGGGTCACAGAGCTACTAAGTGTCTAAGACTGGATTTGAACTCAGGTCCTCAACTCCAGGACTGGTGCTCTATCCACTGGGCCACCTAGCTGCCCCACTAACCTCATTTTTAAAAAGGGGAAGCTGAGACTGAGAGGAAGTAAATGATTTATCCAAGGCCATTATAGCTAACTTGCAGCAGAACAGTGTCTAGAATTCAAGTCTCCTGAACCACAGTTTTCTGTACTTCCAATTAATAATAGTAGATAACATTATATAGCAATTACTCTATGATAGCCGCTATGCTGACTGCTTTACAAACATTATTTCATTTGACCCTTACAACAATCCAAGGAGGTAGGAGCTTTTATTTTTATAGCATTTGGCAATTTTCAAAATATTTTATATACTTTATGTCATTTGAACCTTGTAACAACTGTATGAGGTCAACTGTGTGTCAGTACAGAAGTGTCTCCAAAGTCTTAGTGCAATAGGCTTTTGAGACCCGCTGAATAACCATGGGTCTTATTCCCATTGGAGTCTATGTGTTGTTCACTGCTTATCCCTCACTCTTGCCATCAGACCAGTCAGCTGAACTTCAAACAGGGTATGAGTAACTTGCTCATAATTACCTAGCTATTAAGTGTCAGAAGCAGGGATGTGAATTCAGATATTTCTGTCTCTGAGTTCGGAACTCTACCTACTGTATACCACGCTGCCTGGATGCCCCCTATTGCCTAATGTTCAATTTAGGGAATCTGTATATAATAATTGTGTTTATTCTTATGAGTAAGTAAATAATGAAAAAAATACGTATCCAATTGTGTGGTGATTTTTTTTTATTTTTATATTTTGGTAAATTGGTAGTTTGATCTCTGGAAAATAAGGCAATTGAATATTTTTTGATTCAATATACATTTGTTAAATGTCCACTCTTGTTCAAGGTACTTGAGGTTATAACAAAAAATAGATAGCCCATGTGGTACTGTGCAATGGATTTCTAATTAAAAGCCTTGTTTAAATTATTTCTTGCATGACCTTGATCGAGTCAGTTTGCCCCTTTGGGTCTCAGTTAAAAACCTTGTTTAAATTATTTCTTGCATGACCTTGATCAAGTCAGTTTGCCCCTTTGGGTCTCAGTTTCTTCATATGTAAAAAAATAAGTGAAGGAAATTGAGGTAGACTTTCAGGGCTGAGGCTGGTCTCTGGCTTTAAATCTAGGCTACTGTGATTTTGTTTTATCCAGCTTATGATGATGGTGTTATGAGTTCTGTACTAGTTAAACTTGGTCAAGGGTGCAGTGTATGGGATTTTTATCTATTTATTCCTTTTCTAATGTGATCTTTTCTCCTTCCCAAAGTCAGAGAGTGTGTGGCTACCTGTCTACATCAAAGCCGCCTTTCCCAATCAGATCCCTAGGGCTGCATTGATGCCCACCTACATTCTGGAGGTGGATCAGTTCATCCTGACCTCTATCACCACCTCCACTGTGGACTGTGAAGATGATGAGACACCCAAATCTTTGCTGGTGTTCAACATCACCAAACCCCCTCTCCGAGGGTTCTTCACTCACCTACTGGATCACACCAAAGAGATCTCCTCATTCACCTGGAAAGACCTAAGAGACATGCAGATTGCCTATCAGCCTCCCAATAGCAGCCACACGGAAAGAAGAAATTATGAGGTAACTTGGGTGGAAACAATGCTCATAGATCATTGAACTTATCGGAGATCTTAAGCAGCCCTTCAGTTCATCACAACGTTCCCTGTCTCTGTCAAACAGTTTTCATGTAAATTTTGTTTAGGAGATGAGGATTCAGGCATAGGCACAAAAACTATCCAAATGGCCCCTGGATTAATATGGGTGGAAAGGTTACTAAGAATGAAGGCAAGATCTTTCTTCAAAAGAATTCTGTGGTTTGTAGAAAGTAAATGGATATTTGTGTAGCTTTTTTTCCCTCTTGGGCTCCCCAAATTGAAATTTATGAAAATGCTTTCAAGGAAGAAGATTCCTTCTAATACTGAATGCCTTCTCTGTCAGGAGATTCTTCCTGTCTAATCTAGAGTCCCCTTCCTCCCCCGCATCCCCCAGTGCAATTTAAGCTCATTTCCTTTAGTTTTCCTGGAGAATAACTGGTTACAGTCTCTCTTATAAATAACCTTTTACTTACCTCAAGACCTACCAGGAAGTTGGTGAAAACATAGTGAAAAGTTTAAATTGATGTTGTTAAGGTTTATTGTAGAAAATGAATGTCCCCAGGGTTAGCAAATTGCCTTCCATGTAATTTAAGCATTTTTTTTTTCCATACTTGCCCTCAAGGACAGAAAGACTTTTAAGGCTGTAAATACTTGGTTTGACCCTTTGCTTTCCTTCTCTCCATTGTGAGAGCCCCAGTTATTCTTCTGGTGACCTTGCCTCTCAAAACTTCCTGTGATGGAGTAATTTTCTAATTATTGACACAGATTTACCTCCATCTACAGATCCAGCCATGCTACTATTAGAGAGTTACTGTGCAGGTATTTTGGCTTTGGAAATACTAAATGGACTTGGAAGCAAAGGTTGTGGGAAATGTGCCTCTCAAAGCAAGAACACTGTTTATTAAATTCACACCTCCTGTTAATAGAATACTATATTCAGTGGTAGAGGGAGATTGAGTTTAGATAAGACACAACCTTGCCTTTGTGGAGCTCATAGGTCAGTAAGAAAATTCTGTATTACACACATAATCATCTCTTTTATTTGAATAAAGATAATCTAGACTTCAGGTGATTTTACTATTGTGTATAGTGACTAATTTGAGTAAATCAGGTAACCTCTCTATGCCTCAGTTTTTCCATCTCTAAAATGAAGTGATTGGATTGTGTGGAGCTAAGTTTCATTCCAGCTCTAAGGTTATGATCCTGTGAGCTATATGTATCCTGGAAACCCCAATTGCCTCTGGGTGTGGGGCCCAGCTGGTTTGGACAAAGCTTCTGAAAGGAACCATGCTATTGTCCTGATCCCAACTGGATTATTTATAGTTATTTATTATTTGGACCAGTGGTTTATAGACTCAAGAGTTACTGCATTATTTTAGTCTTTTTCTACCTACATTTATGTTTTTACAGAGTCCCAGAACAGAAGGGATCATTTAGTCTAACACAGGAGGAAAATAGAACCAAGAAAAATGAAGTAAATTACCTTAGTTCTTATAGGTGATAAAAGGACAGAGTCCAGGTGTGAACCCAAGCATCAGAATTTCCAAACCAATGCTCTTTCCAACATAGAACATGTGTTCCATGTTTATTACTTCCTTTCTTAATACCCTCTGTTTTGTGCTGAAAGCGAAAATTGCTTGTAGTAATCTCAACCCCAAGCCTCTAAATGGTTGCCAGTTGCTTTGAAAAGGCCTTTATCCCCTTTGTCAAATCAATATATCATTAAATTATAAATTTTTGTGAAGAGAAACATTGAGATGATAACAGTACAACTATAACAGTGATATGAACTTAAACTAAATATGCAATTTGAGTTTAAGATCACAGGTGTAGAGCAGCTATTCTTAATTTCTGCGTCATGGACCCTTTTGAGAATCTATGAAGTCTATGAACCTTTTCTCAGGATAATGTTTTTAAATGTATTTTTAAATTTTAAAAATTATTTTTATTTTTAACATTTAAAAAAATTTTGATTCTTCCTTTTTTCTCCCATCCATTGAGAAGGCAAACAATATATCTGTTATACATATGAAGTTATGTGAAACATATTTCCATATTAGCCATGTTGGAAAAAAAACAGGAAAAATAAAGGGAAAAACATATACTTCAGTTTGCACTCAGAATTTTATCAGTTGTCCCTCTACAAGTAGGTAACATTTTTCATCATGAGTCCTTCAGAATTATCTTGGATCAGTCTTGATCAGAGCAGTTAAGTGTTTCAAAGTTGATTATTCTTACAATATCACTGTTGCTGTGTACAGTATTCTCCCAGTTATGCTTACTTCACTTTGCATCAGTTCATATAAATCTTCCCAGGTCTTTTTGAAAATATGCTGCTTGTCATTTCCTCTAGCACAATGGTATTCCATCACAGCCATTTATCACGACTTGCTTACTCATTTCCCAATTGACAGACATACCCTCAGTTTCCAATTTTTTGCCCCCACAAAAGGAGCTGTTATTTTTAATGCATTTAAAATTACATAGAACTTAAAGTAAAATCAAAAGTGAGTGAAAATAAAGATGTATTCTTTTCCATCCAAGTATATGGATCTCCTGAAATCTATTCATGAACAATCTGTGCATCACAGGTGAAGAACCCTTAGCTTTGAATGTGTACTCTCTCTTCCTCCAACTCTGGAAATTTCTCACTCCCTTGAAGGCTTAACTTAAGCACCACCTTACACCTTACCTGGGACCTTTAGCCTTTCCTGACTCCTCTAGTTAGAATGTACTTTTCCTACCAAATTACTTTGTATATACTTTATATTAATTTATCTCTGTAAATATTGTTTACATTCAACTGGGGTGCTTCCCCAGTTGAATGTAAAATCCTTGAGGACAGGAGCTACATCGTCTTTGTAGCCCTGATGCTTGGCATAGTGTTTTGCGTGTAGTAAGTGCTTAATAAATCCTTGGCAGTAGTGATGGTCTGACATTAGGCAGGCAACAGTCTGGACTTATTTTCGTTTTTCATATATAGCATGCCCTGTTTTGTATGGCTTCTTGTCAATGAGTGCTATATCTTTCTATATTTAACAGGTGGAGTTTGAAGTACATGACTTCTTCTTTGAAAAAAGTTTGCCAATCACAGTCCATGTCTCTATCAGAACAGCAGACACAAATGCTCCACGAGTGTCATGGAACATGGGTGAGGTTCAGTATTGCTCACTCTGCAAATTGTACTCAAGGAAACACTAAGGGGTTCCTGGGATCATGCATTTTAAAGATGAAAGAGCCTGTAAGAAATCATTTTACCCAGGCCGTGTGGAGTAATGGATAGAGCGCTGAACTTGGAGTCAGGAAGCCTGGGTTCAAATCCCTCCTCAGATACTTACTAGCTAGGCAGCCATGGGCAAGTTATTTAACCTCTCTGCCTCAGTTTCCCCATCCATAAAAAGAGGGGATTGAACCTGATGGTCTCTAAAATCCTTCCCAACACTAAATCTATGATCTTATTTTACAGCTAAAGTCCAAAGATGTTGGACCCCTAAATTAAAAGAGGTCATCTAGTTCAACCTATAACCAAAGAGTTATGTCTTTTGGTCTCCTTAAAATGGATGTTTTGTATTATCATGTCATGGTCATTGCATTTTTGCCATCAGGACTATTGATAATTAACATAATAAACAAGGCTCAAGTACACAGTGGTAGAAGGGACTAGAAACTTTCAAGCTCAGTTTCATCATTTATGAAGTGAGGGTAAAGATCCTTGTCAAATCCCTCACTCATGGGGCTGCTCTGAAGTTCAGATAGGCTAAGGCATCCACAGTTATTTGTAAACCTTGAACCTCTATGGAAATGTCAGCTATTAGAACCCAGGCCCTTTGCCTCCTGGGCAGGTTCTCCCTTCACTACTACCACACACAGATGAGGCAAACAGAAATTATCAGTGAAGTAAAGAAAAATGATGCATGTCCTTTGTGCTTAAGGGCTTCCTTGAAAAGAAAGATTGTCAATATTCATTCCTAAGCTACATAGGGTTCTAGGGCTCAAATTTCTTATTGGTGTTCATTCCAGTTTGTCCAACTCTGCGTTGACCTCATTTGAGATTTTCTTGGCAGAGATACTGGAATGGGCCATTTCCTTCTCCAACTCATTTTACAGATGAGGAAACTGAGGCAAATAGAGTTAAGCAACTTACCCAGGGTCACCTGGTATAGTGTGTGTTTGTGTTTGTATGTGTTTGAGGCCAAATTTGAATTCAGGAAAAGGTCTTCCTTATTCCAGGTCCAGGACTCTATCCACTGTACTACCTAGCTGCCCCAAATTGCTTGAGAAGGACCTTAATAGTATTATTGATATCAACCCACATTTCCCTGGTGCTTTAGGTTTTCCGAGCACTTTCCTCATTAAACATTAGCAACTCATTTTCATGTCCATTTTAGAGATAAAAAAATAGAGGCACTAAGAAGTGAAATAATTGGCCTAGGGTCATGCAGTTAGTGTTTGAGGAAGGGTTCAGGTGGGGTCTGACTCAGTTATACCATGCTGTCTTTTTGGCAGATAGATTTTAAGCGTAATGGACATTCATTTGGTAAGGAGTGAAAAATAATTTGGAAAGTTTATGTTTTATGCATGGGCAATGTAGGAATTTTTGACTGGATTGTACATCTTTTTATGAGTTTCATTTTTATTGATATTTAATTTGGAAGGGAAGTGGGAGGGAGAGATAACTATATGAAAAAATAAACAAAATAGTTAAAAATAAAATATTTGTTCAACAAAAAAGTGTGTGTTTTAATTAAAAAGTAACATTTTGGAAAACTTAAAAGGTTTATATTATTTCTTTTCCCCACCATCCAAAGTTTATTCTTTCCATTTTATCTTCTTTTTATTGATAATTTTTTTCTGACTTCATATTTATTTTTGAATATATCTTTCTATAATCCCCTACCCAGTGAAATTTTCATTGTTATAAAAGTTTAAAAAAAAGAAAAAAGGGATTCAGCAAAACTAACCCACTTTGACTGA
>CM053769.1:22459209-22483681 GCA_028658325.1 Potorous gilbertii
TAACCCACTTTGACTGACAGTGTACGCAATATTTCATATTCATAGTTTCCTTCAGTGAAGGCAGAAATTGATTTTTTTCAACTGTTCTGTAAGGGGTAACTTGGTCATTATACAATTTAAATTTAATACAGTTTCAACATAAAAGTTAGAAAGTGGTCAGAATGAAAATATTTGATTTTAAGTTTAGAGATTTCAACTGTATGAGCATTAACTGAAACAAGTAACATTTACCTTTGACTAAGGAAGTCAACTCTTTAACACATCCTCCACAAAACTGCCAAAATAATCTTCCCAAAGTGAATCTGACTATGGTTCTCGATTGCTCAAGAACCTTCAATGGATCCCTATGGCTTCTAGTAGACAACTAAGTGGCCCAGTGGATAGAGTGCCAGGCCCAGAGTCAGGAAGACCTGAGTTCAAATCTGGCCTCAGACACTTAATACGTGCTAGATTGGATTGGAGGTATATCTATACTTAATCGAAATAACAATGTCTTGGCGATAGAAATTCCTTTGTCCAGCTACTTAATACCTCTGTGGACAAGTCTCTTCTCTGTGCCTCAGTTTCCTTATTTGTAAACTAACACTGAAGTGCTCAGTGATTTTCAAGGTTCTTTTTGATCTTTAAACCTGATTGTTCCGGGATCTTAGAGAAAATCACCAGCCATCTCTATGAACGCATTTTCTCATTGCTTTCTGCTTCTGTTTTCCCCTTGAAGAATATCTTAAGGATCTGATTTGATAAACAACTAAAATAGAATAAATATTTTTGAGAGGCAAATTGAACCAGAGTACCTTAAAATGCTTTCAAAAATGGCTATTTTCAGACAGTCCTGCAAGGGTAATCTGCTAGCTCTCAATTCTCATGACTTTCTTGAAACAGATCTGTTGGGCATAACACAAAATTTTCAGAAGCTCTCTTCTTGTAGGTCTCAATCTTCTGGAGGGACAGTCGAGGCCCATCACCTGGGAGCAATTTCAGGTAGTAGACAATGATGACATCGATGCCGTCCGCCTGGTCACAGTTGATGGTTTACAGCATGGGCGACTTACTGTAAGAGGTAAGCAGACCATTATCCTTTGCCTCAGTCTAATTTCCAAAACATTTATTGAGAATCTACTATGTACAAGCCACTGAATGAATGCTGTCCTGAGAATACGCCTATGGTAATAACACTTTGGGGGAACCAACCTGTGATTTCTTTGTTGTAGAGTGCTCCTTATCAGGAAATTCTCAACTCATGCCAATCAGCAATTTCTCTGCAATCTAGTCTTTGAGAATTGCCTGGGCATTAAGAATTTAAGTGACTTGTCTGGAATCTACTGTTGTTCAATCATTTCAGTCATGTCCTACTCTTTGTGACACCATTTGGGGTTTGCTTGGCAAAAAAAAAATTTGGATTGGTTTGCCATTTCCTTCTCCAGCTCATTTTACAGATGAGGAAACTGAGGCAAACAGGATTAAGTTACTTGCTCAGGATCATCCAGCCTTTAGAAGTAAATATCTGAGGCCAGATTTGAATGCTGGAAGATGAGTCTTCCTGACTCTAGCCTTGGCATTTTATCTACTCAGTCACCTAGTTACCCCTGTCTGTCTCATTAATGGCATCTTTTTTTTTGTTTTGTTTTGGTTTGGTTTTTAGCCTGTATTTTGAGTAACATTCTCTTATACCTTTCTAAGTTACATATTTTTTTCTGATAGGTTGTGATTCCTCATTTGTCAAGCAAAATATTTCCCTTTCATATTCTTACCCCAAGAAATAGTTGTTCCTTTTAAATGATTTCCAGTGATTAAAAAAAAATTATTTCTGGAGAAAGAACACTCACTTTATTATATGGGTATTCAAAGAATTTGTCATTTCCTCAGCATGAGAAACTCCTGGTCTGAGAACCTCTTCCACTTATATATTTTCCCAACGTACTTTTGATAAGCCCCAAGGAGTTAAATGAGTCCTACAAGGGTTAAATGGTTGGACAGGGGTTACAGAACTGGGAAGTTTCAGAGACACTATTTGAAACTTGCTCTTCATGATTCCAAGTCCAGTACTACCCATTATTCCACTGTCTCAATTATTTGATCATGCATATTAATTATTCTTCGAATGGAATGGGCCATAATATTGTGACATGTGGCTATTATTTCTCTTCTACTAACATTCCTCAGTGGTTCATTTTGTGGTGGAAATGACTTGGGCTCTCAGAAAAGGCATTCATAGACAGGTTTTAACAAGCTATAAAGGCATTTCCTTTAGAACCAGTACGTATGCCTACCTGAAAACCCAGCCTAGTTACATTCAATAAAACTTATCACAAGAAGACTGTCAAACTTATCCAACAAGAAGGTCAGACATTTTTCATGAAACCTGTAGAGAGAGCATTCTTATGAGTGAAATCCTAGATCCCTAAAGTGAAATAAATGTCTATGAAAATGGAAATGTTTTTCTAAAATGTAAATTAATATGGAATGATAAATAAATCTAATACACTTAGTAACAATTACAATCCTAATATTTGTACAGTGCTTCAAAGATTATAAAATACATTAAATCTCCTTTGATGTTTACAGTAATTCCATTAAGTGGGTCCTATGATCCCCATTTTACAGTTGAGGAAACCGAGATTGAGAGTTTAAGTGACTTGTGGTCACAATGGTGAATTACTTTGACCATGACAACTCATAAATCTAAGTGGGTTGCTATCCTCATTGATGAAGAAGGATCAGTCACCCAGTAATTAATGATATTCATTATAACAAAAATAAATCCTATAATTTTTGATTATATGTACTATTCCTTCTAAAGAGTCCAAGGGACTTAACGCAATTACCCTCATGGCAAGTGTGCCTTATTGGAGATTCAGAAGGAAGACCATGATTTGTTTCCATTTTCAAGTAGGAAGTCCAAGGTGACTTTGCTAGTTTCGTACAAAATCTGAAATAATTTTTAGGTCTTCTTCCAATGTTACCTTACATTGTCCACAACCATTGTCCTGCTTCTGTGGAGTTAACGTAAGGGTTGGGATCAGAGAATAACAGATAACTCTTGTGTACACAATGGTTGTTGTAATTTCAAGAAATATGGGAAGCAACATGATCATTCCTTATTGCACTTCCAGTTATCTGCCAAACATAAGGCACCATTTTTATAGCACTCATAATTGAATAGGAAGGAAAACTCATGCTTAAATGATGTCTTGGGTTCTCTTGGTAGCGGCAGCTTTAGCTGTATCATTTTCCTTGATGACCCTTCAAAAGGAGTGCCCAGCTTGAATCCAAACTGGTATTCTTAGTTCCATTATAGGAGAAGTGGGTGAGCCCGAGGCTCTGCCACTCCCGGTTAGACCATTGTTGGCTTAGGTTCCCATGGGGGCCATTAGTCTGACTGTTCAAAGATGACAAACATGAGGGCTTCTGTGTATTTCACTATACTTAGAAACATCTTGGTGTTGATAACCAAGGAAGGAGCCCTAACTAGGGGCAGAGTTTGCTTATAACTCACTGTGACCTTGGACAAGTCATTTGCTCTCTCTGGGTCTCAGTTTCCTTATCTAGACACTGAGGTCTAGATTCAGTGGTCTCCAAGGTCCAGTCCAGTTCTGACTTTCTCTGTGCTATGGATTGCCACTTTTTTTTTTCCTGTAGGTTTTTTAGACTTTTATCTCAGCAATTCCTTTACTTCCTTTTCTTCCAGGAGGGAAAGGCTTCATTTTCACCGTTGCGGATATTCAGGCTGGGGCTGTTCGCTACCATCATGATGACAGTGACTCCACCAAGGATTTTGTGGTCTTCAGGATTTTTGATGGCCACCACAGCACCCGACACAAGTTTCCTATCAATATCCTGCCTAAGGATGACAGCCCCCCTCTCCTCATAACAAATGTTGTGATTGAAGTTGATGAGGGGCAGACTGTGCTCATCCAAGGTTCCATGCTGAAAGCTTCTGACATGGACTCCAGTGATGACTACATTTTCTTTAATATTACCAAACCTTCCCAGGCTGGGGAAATCATAAAGAAACCAGGGCCAGGACTCATTGGTAAGCTAGGGAAGCACTATAGCAGGATAAGGGTCCTTTCCCCTTTTAATTTTTTTCCTGGACAGTTTCTTCCATGTTCACTGAAGGTAGAGTTTCTTAGAAAGTCTCACATCTTGGAATTTTTTTTTCAGGTACTCTCTTATAAACTCTCATTGATTTAGAATGTTCTAGTCAGATTTTTTTTTTTTGATAATTTGGACCTGGGCTGGGCTTTTGTACTTTCTGATAGAGAAGGAAAAAAAAATTTCATAATGGAAATTAATAGTATTAAAAGTATTAATGGGGGGAAGATGTTTAGCTTATGAAAGAAAGCAAATTGATTTCAGATACACAAAAAGGAACTTTTACAAGGTCCATTTGCATGAATCATTAATGGACTAATGAGTCTTATATTTATTAAAAAGGGTAAATTAGAATCTCTACTCAGCAACAACACATTAGCCATGAGAAAAATTAAAATGTTTTTGATTACAATTCGGAGTTTTTCCTCTTGCCCTACCTTGCCTTTCTATCTCACCCCAGCTATCAGTACAGTGGTAAAATTTTACCAGAATATTTACTGAGTACCCTCAGGGTGCATGGTTTTTAGTAGGCAGTGACAGTTTAGTTATCATAGAGTACTAGGCAGAGTGTTGCATAAGTATACTGTGTTCTGTTACCCAACAGGTTATCCGGTACCTGGTTTTCTTCAGAGAGATCTCTTTAATGGGATTATCTACTATCGACACTCTGGTGGAGAGATATTTGAGGATTCCTTTGAGTTTGTCCTGTGTGATAGCCACGATCCTCCCAACCTTTCTGAACCACAGGTAAGAGGACCCCTTGGAACATTCTTTGAAGAACTACTGGGAAGGTATCATGATGTAACAGGGTAGGACTTGGAGTCAGGAACATGAGGGTTTGAAAGCTGCTTCTGACCCTGGCTAGCAACCTTAAGTAGCTTCAATTTCCTCATCTATAATAATAAAAACCCTTGGAATCTGTACTTCATAAGTTTATTGTGAGGCTTAAAAGAGAAAAATGAATGTAAAAAAACACCTGAAAAATTTTAGTTTTGGAAATTTTTGGAAAAAATACTAGGTATTGTTATTTTTTTTAAAGAGAACTAATGACATTCAATCATCAAAGTGTTATTAGCTTATTGAAGAAATCATTAAAATAAAATAAAGAAATCTCTTTGAGTAAATTTTTCTCAAGTGGCAATTGTAAAATCTTAGAAACTGAAGCACATGGAAGTCAGGTCAGAAAGAGTGAATGGCTATGCTCTGAGGTTTAAGACTTTGTTTGTAAAAGTTCTATGTTGCCAACAAGGATCAAGTGAGCTCTCTTTAGAGGAGGATTTGCAGAGAGAGATATGTGACTCTGTAAGAAAAACTCAATTTGGGCTGTCTATAAATGAAATTAGTTTTCCTTAGGAGACAGAGACTTCCCTCACACTTGAGATTTTCAAGCAAAGGTTGGAATACCACTTCGGGACTGTGTAGTAGAAGGGATTATAGCTACGGGAGGAATTGAGCCAAATGACTTTTAAAGTCCCATCCATCTCTGACTGTGACTGTTTTTGTGATTTTTCATATTTCTTTTTTACATTTTTTATTTTAAATTTTATTTATTACATTTTATTTTACATTCTTTCTTGTGTCACATTTGTTTACATACATGGCATCTCCTCTGTTGGATTACAAATATATCAAGGGCAGGAATTATGTAGTTTTTCATCTTTGAATCTCTCTCATCCCCTAAAACAGAGAATTTAATAGAAGCACTAAATATTTAAACATTTCAACAGATTCATATTCTCACCAATCAGCCAACCAACAAGCATTTATTAAGTGCTTACTGTATACCAATTACTTTGCTAATCATTTAGGATACAGAACAGAAGAAAAACATCATATGTGCTCAAGGAGCTTATGTTTTAATGTAGGAGACTGTGTATACAGATTTATGCAAGAAATGAGTGCAGAGTAGAGAGAAAATAACTTTAGAGGGGAAAAATTTCATTAACAGCTCCCAACTGTGCAGATGATGACTTATCCAGTTTCTCATTCTATGTGATTGCTTTTGGTGTCCTCCCAAAAATCTTTTTAGATAGAGGCTCTTTCCTATCCCAGTGGAGATAATCTAGATCTTTTAACACTTCGTGAACACTCCACACTTTCAATAGATCCCTATTACCTCTAGAAACTCCATAGTCTGGCATTTAAGAATCTTCACAATCCATTTCCAACTTACCTTCCCAATGTTATTCACATTACCTCCCTTCCTATACTTTGTGTTTTGGCCAAACTTGCCAACTTCTGCTTCCTGAAGTTAACATTTCATTTCTTCACTTTGATAAATTTAGTGGGCCATCCATCTCTTTTGCCTGGAATGCACTCCCTCCTTAAGCTACTGCTCCAAATATGAATTTAGCCACTGGGTGGCAGTGCTGCCCCAATCTGATCTTACTCACCAAAGGAACCAGGCATTGGAAAGTTCTACTGGGTTTACCACTTATGTGCTCCTCCCAATACCAGGAGCTCCTGGGAAGTGTCAAACTATTTGTAGTTGTCAGAGAATTGATGACTTTCCCCTTCCTATCCTCCTAACCTCCCAACCTCAGGCTCTGTCTTTTTAATACAGTGGTTGTACTCATGTTATTATGCTGAGATAATATATAAGATAAGATAACCTAGAGAAGCGAATTGCTTTCCCCAAGGTCATGCCCCTGTGACCAGGAGAGCTCAGATTCCAAACCAGATCTCTAAAACCGGTGCTCTTTCCAATACTTAATCCTGTTGTTTAAAAACACTTTCTGCAGAACAACTCTACTGAGGTTTTATTATTGAGATTTTATTTTGTGGGTTTTACTCCTATTTCCACAGATTGGGAACTAGGTTAGCCCTTTCGTAGATGCCAATTTTGACTTGGTTTCCAGTGGCAATATTTCGAATATTCAGTGGGAAAGAATGAGGGGAGTAGCTATTTTTTCCCTTCAAGTCCCACTCCTCCTCACAGTTGTAATTTGGGTGGTTCTTCCTATCCGTTTATACCCTGATTATACCTAGATAAGTTTCCTTACTTCCTGTCCCCACCCCAATTCTTCCTAAGAGAACCTTATCAATTCAGGTCTCCCTTAAGATATCAAGTTCTGTATGGCAGACACTGGGCTTGGGTCAATCCCAAGGTGAGTCTAACCACAAACCTGACTTCAAGTAAACCAGCTGAGTTGCTGAAGGTCAAGAAAGTCAACTTAAAAAATCCATATCATATTGTTCAATGAGGAGGAGGCAGCCTGGCACAATGGATAGAGAGCCAGACTCAATCTGGGATACCTAGATTCAAGTCTAAGCCCTAATATAACCTCATATCAGTAGTGGGGGTCATTAGGAAGAGGAGTTTTTCCTATACAGGAGAATAATTGTGAAAAGCAAGTTTGGCATATCCTTTTTCCCCTTCTCTCTTTCCTGCAGATCCTATATTTGCTATCTTCCATGGCTGAATTATCCAATGAAAATAGCTCTCAGTTCCCCAGCTTTTGAGAAAACTCCCTTCCTTTCCCTAGGTCTGCTGTATTTCACTGAATCGAAGCAAGACCTAATGTGCTGCCAAATGTGCTATTGCATACAGTTTTTGCTATAGATGTAGAATCAGTGAGAAAGATCCCAATAGTACCAGTAAGATTCGGTTACCATAAAGCCACACCCTCTCTCAGAGCAGGGGTCCTTTTTTACCCAGACCATGGACATTCTCTAAATCCATAAGTGTAGAAGAGAATACAATTCAAGGTGTTTAGATCCAGATACTCCTGGAGTAGCAGGTATCCTATGTGTGAGGTTCAACCCAAACCAGTAGAGGAATCCAGCACAGAAACTGGCAAATATCCCAGTGTAGCAAATGGAACTCTGGGCTGAGTCACTGATTCCTCTGCCTCTGTGATCCAGACTGTCTGGTTCTGAGTTCTTCCAGATGCCAGATGCCACGCCTGGTGCTTTTTCTCTGGGTGTCCTGTGGTTTCATATCATATGGGCTCATCACACATGGAGTTGGGTGGGGTTGGGGGGGAGAGTTTTGTGTATGTGTGTGTGTATGTGTGTGTGTATGTGTATGTGTATGCGTATGGGTGTGTGTGTGTTGGACTCAAAGGCAGACACTTCCCCTCCCTTCCCTTTCTGTCCTTGAAATTAAAAAAAAATTTTTTTTTGGCTGATGCTCAGTTTTCTATATATACACACCCTCAGAGACTTCATGAGTTGGGATGGGAGCAGGGGTGTAAACTTGAGAAATTAAGCCTGTCTTTTAGATGAAGCATAGATACAACTCCTGTTATATTTATCTTCCTTCAAGGCTCAGTTTAGGAGCCATCTATGTAAAGCCTTTCCTGATCTCACCTTTTTTCCTGCTTGTTCCTTTATCAAATTAACTTTTACTTATTTGAGGATACATACTTGGTAACTTTGTTTTAATTAAGTGCCTTTGATGTTCCAGGTGCTGTGCTAAACCCTGGTAATCCAAAGAAAGTCAAACAAACAAATAAACTGTTATGGGAGAAGTGTCTCCTCTGAGTTTCTGTGATAGGTAACTGCTGCCAAAAATATATGTATCATAACACAGAAATTGTGGAGGTAAAAAACCAGGAATTTTTGGTTATGATGCTTAAGCATAGGTTCAGACCTGAATCTCAATTAGGACCCTTACAAGTGCTCTTAGAGGTGAAACTATATAGAGTGACAGAGAAATAATTCTTTTACCTATTTCAATCTTGTATATTCCTCTTCGGCCATGAAAGTTAGAGAAGATAAATCCATAATCCCATGCTTCTTTCAATGTCAAAATAATTGAACAAACTTTGTTAAACAGAACTAAAATTTCATATAGCTCCTGACCTTGTGAAACAAACTCTTTAGGTGAACTAAGTCAGGTTACAAATTAAGCTACAGTTAGAGGTTTCCCAAATAGGGCTGACAGAGGAGGAAGATTTACATGTTGCCAAGGAATCAGAGACAGTAGAGATTCTTCTTCTGGCTTCTTATCTAAGGAATGTTTAAAGGCTCTAAAGTAAAATTTTACATCTCATGGGATAAGTTGTGGTCAGGCAAGGTTAATATTAACAGAGATTAACCAAAATTTGCAGGAGGAATGGCCTCGAGTACCTAATAATAAAAGGAAATTTAAAATTTCTATAACTAAGCAAATATCAGTTCATGCTGTCACAGAACTCCCAGTCTAATAATGGAGGAGAGAATCAAACAGCTGCGTACACACAAGATAAATGTAGGTTCCATTGGGGAGGTGGTCTCAGAAGGAAGACTTTACAATTAAGGAGGACTGCCTCGATAGAATGTAAACTCTTTGAAGACAAGAACTGTTTAATTTTTACCTTTGTATCTCTACTTCTTAGGCATTGTACCTAGAAAGCACTTAAATGTTTATTGTATTGAATTGAGAATGAAAAGGTATAGAACTTCTATGAAAATCTTGACAGGAGAGTGAAAAATATGTTAAAACATACATACATACATACATACATACATACATACATATATATATAAAGAATATGATAAATAAAATGAAAGAATCCAAAGACTAACCTATTCAGAAGTTTCATATGATATCATAAATATATTCTTCAACCAAAGACATAGTGAGTATTAATCACAGGCATAAAAGAAATGAACTGCTTAGGGGGAATTATTCCTGAAAGCAACTATCCTTGGCCCTACACATCATTAACCAATTATTGTTTCCAACTTTTCATGACTCCATTTGGGATTTTCTTGGCAAAGATACTAGAATGGTTTGCCATTTCTTTCTCCAGCTCATTTTACAGATGAAGAAACTGAGGCAAACAGGGTTAAGTGACTTGCCCAGAGTCACATAGTTAGTAAATGTCTGAGTCTGGATTTGAACTCAGGAATATGATTCTTCCTGATCCCAAGCCCAGGGTTCTCTAACCACCATACCACCTAGCTGCCCAATATCAACCAGAGCAGAGGTCAAACTCATTGCCAAATGAGAAGTAAGGATAAAGATCAGAAGAACATATTGCATATACTTAAAGTAGCTATAACCGGACCTAAGTGAATAGACTGTTGACTCTCAAAAATGGGAAATGGATAAAAGTAAGGATTTTGATTCTCAAGACTGCCTGATTAATAGAAAGAACACTAGATCTAGGGATGCAGCACTGGAACCAAATCCCGAGTCTGCCATTTACTTCTTCTGGGACCTTAGTTAAATTCCTTAATTTATTTTTCATTTCCCTCTTTCTGGAAAATAATGAGGTTGGACCAAATGACCTCTTAGGATCCCACGGTTTTAAAAAAGAGAGTTAAATGGCAGATGAACAACAAAAAAAAAACAACAGGGAGAAGTGGGTTAAAAAATGTAAAAGTTACAATGATTTGGAATGTGAGAGTTAGAAATAACTGGGAAAACATTCAGTTTATTTATCTGCTTAGTAGCAAGTTAACTCTCCTATTTATTACATCCCTTTATCCTCCATCTTGCCAACATTTTGTTTGGGAGTTCTGGTTTAGATCAATGATGGAGACCCCAGTTAACTGGACAGTAAGAAAAGTAAATATTTATGGAGAGAGATACCAGGCTTAACAGGGTTTAACAGGATTATCGCTAATTCTCATGTTGCTTTTACATAGAAGTAATGGTGTAGATGTAGTATTGAGTTCTGTTCCCATGTAGAAGATCAGAATCTTTGCTTTTTAAACAGATTATAATCCTTTTTTAAAATGGAAAACTTAAGACTATTCCTATTCCACTGTTACAAATGGGAGAGGTCATATTTTATACATGTATAAACACATGAAGGGCAAAGCTCATCTCTCAACAGAGAATACCATTACAATGAAAGGTTAATCGTACCCAACATTTATAACTCCTAGCTAAAGGGCCAAAGTAGCCATGCTTTGTAGCTCTGATTACAAAACATCCACCTCAGGGCTCTACCTCATGAAAACTGATACCAAGTAATGGCATGCCTATGTATAAGGAGGATAAATTCATTTATTTAAAATAAAAAGAATCAGGTTGATGTAGCAACATCAGCAATAGAAGATAATGAAAATAGGACTTGCAGGAGACAGAGTAGGGGAGAAAGGACATGCCTAGCTTGCCTTGTAGTTATTCTGTCTGGGAAAAACTACACGTCCCAATGGCCCCCGTTGCTCACAGGAGATTATATTTATTAGAGTTTAAACTTGAATTCAGGTCTTCCTGATTCTGAGTCTGGCTCTCTCTTCATTACATCAGACTTCCTCTTCCTCACTGAACAATATTATACGTATTTTTTTCACTTGACTTTCTTGACCCTCAGCAACTCAACTGGTTTTCTTAGTCAGTTTTTGTGGTTAGAGGGTATAGAACTTGATGTTTTAGGGGAGACCTGAATTGATAAGGTTCTCTTAGGAAGAATTGGGGTGGGGACAGGAAGTAAGTAAACATATCTAGGTATAATCAGGGTATAAATTGACAGGTAGAACCACCCAAATTGTAACTGTGAGGAGGAGTGGGGTTTGAAGGGAAAAGATAGTAACACCCCCTCACTCTTTCCCACTAAATATTCTAAACATTGCCACTGGAAACCAAGTCAAAATTGGCATCTGCGTAAGGGTTAAACTAATTTCTAATAGGAATAAAATAGGAATAAAACCCACCAAATAGAGCTCAATAATAAAACCTCAATAGAGTTATTCTGTGGAAAGTGGGGTTTTTTTTTAATAATAGGACTAAGTATTGGAAAGACCACTGGTTTTGGAGATCTGGTTTGGAAGCAGGGCTTCCCTGGTTACAGGGGCATGACCTTGAGGAAAACAATTCACTTCTCAAGAATGAGATGTGAGTTAGAAACAGATTAGGACTACCTACCCAAAACATTTAAAAAAAACCCATAATGCTATATTATGATACTGAATTTACAATATGTTATTGATGCTTTCTCCCCTACTCCTGGGAAAGTATAAAAAGTATAGATTTTGCCATTTGCCATTGTGTAGATGCTTAATTTCCTTCAATTAAATATTACAAAGATTTATTAATTGCTTGCTATAAACAATGCTTTCTACTTATTACTGGGGATCTAATGATGAAAAATGACTCAGTCACAGACCCTAGTAAACAAGGGAGTAGAGCAGGAATATAGAACATGTACACAGATAAGCATGGTGTGAGGTAGAGTGCTGTAGTGCCAAAGTAAAGATCTGGACAAAGTGTACTCAGAACAGTGCTGGCTACATGATAAGCATTTTATAAAGGCTTGTTGACCTGATAAAGTGGTCATGAAAAGTTTGAGAAGAGAAAGACCACTTTTAGCAGAAGGTATTAGAGCAAGCTCTATGAATCATATAGCAACTGAGATGAGTCTTAAAGAAAAGAATTTCAGTAAATGGAGATGAGTAGCAGGGAGCAAATTTTGGGCACAAGAGAGAGTTTGCTTCCTCACACAGGTGGGAGAGAGTAGGAAAACATTTGGGAACAGTTGGTGACTCCTTCTGGCAATAAAATGTAGAGTGGATAAAAAGGATAAATAGAATGGATAAAAAGTAGATAGAGTAGATAAAAAGAAAACATATGAAGATTTTAAAAGATTTTATATATTCATATATGTATGTATGTAGATGCCATATAAACAAAAATAAGAAATAAAATTTGACAGAAGATGCTGGAAATATATCACCACCATTATACCTTTTTTTTTGTTCAGTTATTTTCAGTTGTGTCTGATTCTTTGTGACTTCATTTGGGGTTTTCTTGGCAAAGATACTGGAGTGGTTTGCCATTTCCTTCTCCAGCTTATTTTACTGATGAGGAAACTGAGGCAAACAAAGTTAAGTGATTTGCTCAGGATTGCCTGGCTAGTCCATGTCTGAGGTCAGATTTGAACTCAGGAAGTTATTCTTCCTGATTCCAAGCTCAACACTTTATCTGCTGTGCCACCTAACTGTCCTTAATAATAACTCAAATGACCTCATATTTACATTTCTTCTAAATATATTCTTTAGTGATAATATCAAATAGAAGGAAAAATATTATTTTAAACTTAAATTCCTGTTCCAGAATGAGATTATTACATACAACAATTATTTTGGAAAATATTTTAACTATCATAATGCCATGAAAGACAGAAACTTGGATTAGAGAATTGGAATTGACTTCAACACCTCCACCCCTCACATCCCAAAGGACCCCTCCCCCCATGCTTATTGGCATATGATCAAGGTAAAATCTTTTAACCTCTCTGACCTTCATATCATTTTATAAGACTATATTTTATAGATAGGTTGTGACACTGAATGTGTGTTCAGGTTTCTGCCAATTCAATCAATTCTCCATTTTGCATTCCAGATAGTGGTGATACACATTACTCCAGTGGATGATGAGCTCCCAAAAGAGGTTCCTGGAGTGGTTCGGCATTTGGTTGTCAAGGAAACGGAGGTGGCTCATCTCAGTAAGAAGCATCTACATTTTGTGGATACAGAATCTCATGATCGGGAGCTTCTCTACACAATAACGACACCTCCATTTTTCTCCTTTAGTTATGGGTATGTTGACTAAAAGTAGAGAGAAGAGGAGTCTTGCTGTTACATTCATTCAGCAAACCTATTTTACCATCTGCCATATGCTAGACAGATACCAGAAACACAAGAGCAAGAACAAAATGTCTCTTCTCTCAAGTCCTTTGCCCTAGGGAATGGAAAATTCTAAAGTCTAATGCTTACCACCAAATACAAGTTCTGGATTTGATAAGACAGCAAACAAAAGACAACTCTTCATTAAGTGCCTTTAGGATGCAGAGTGCTAGATGTTGGGGCAGCTAGGTGGTGAAGTAGATACTGCACTTGGCCTGGAGTCAGAGAAATCTGGGTTTAAATCTAGCCTCACTCAGTAGCTATGTGACTTTTGGAAAGTCATTTAACTCTCATTTGCCTCTGTTCTTTATCTGTAGCATAGGGACACACTGGGGAAGCCAATGGCAAACTACTCCAGTATATTTGCCAAGAAAACCCCACGGACAAAGTCCACAGAATTAGACATGATGGAATAAATGAGCTACAACTGTAGAAGAGGGGGAGTTATAAAGTTTAGATCGGAGAAGCTTGGAGTGTACTAGGGGGATGGACAAGTCATGTACACAGATAACTATATTATATAACATGATACACTAAAAGCATTAGAGATGCCAAACAGTGACAGGTGATCAAAGGAGATAATGCATATAAAAGTGCCAGCCTTAGAGGTATGAATTTTTGTTATTGTTATAACCCCAGGGAGGGGGATGAGGTCACTATGAACAAGAAGGAATCATGGGAAAGGGAATTTGAGTTGGACTTCATAGGATGGGTAGGAATTCAGCAGGCAAAGATAGAAGGAGGGGCATTTATTTCAGGCTTGGGGAACTTCTTCAGCAAGGATATGGAGGAAGGCCAATAGAGGGAATGTTTAGAAAGCAGAGATATATGACATGAACTTAGACTCTGGAGTTAACATGGTGTGAACTCAGATGCGATACTTTACAATGCAGTACCCACTGGTAGCTTCAGACGTATCCTGTGTTAGTCATGGAATAGCCATTTGCATGCAAAAGAAAACCATTGGCACTAGGGCCAGAGAAGGTCTCCAAAAGCATGTTATGTTTGTGCCCTAGACAGAGCAGCAGTCCAATAGTTTTTGAGACGGTAATAACAAGTTCTTTGCTCATGTCAAAAGATGAAGCATTATACTCATTTTCTAAACTACATTTGGATCAGCAACGATGAAACGGCTTTGGGAGTAAATACGCCAACAATGCCATTTGGTTGTCTTGGCAAACTATAACAATCAGGAAATATGTTCACTTCCTGGCCTGGGAAATTTGAATTTTAAAAATGAGATCCTAGATTTGATGGAAAATGCACTCATTGGTGCTAATTTCTCTCCTTAGCCACTCTGATGCTGGGAAACTGTTCATGGCGGATAGCATATTGAATCTAGTGAAGGATCCTGCAGCTCCAGGACTGAGATCATTCACTCAGGTGCGATGTTGTGTGTAAATATCAGGTACACGTTCAAAAGAAGTCTTTGGTATAGGGAGGGGGGGAACCAAAGCTGAACATTTTTTACAGAATGACCTGGTATTTCTTTCCTTTACTCAGTCTTTCCTTCTTCCTTCTGCCCATCCTATTGTCCATGATGAGAAATAAAGGATATATATGCCCAAAGTGGGTATGCAAAAGAAATGGTGCTCAAGGCAGGAAAGATTCAGCAGCTACAATATAGCAGCTGATAAAACTTTTCCCCATGGATACAGATTCAGTCACTTGGAACAAATGTCTATGAAATTTAGTGTGTCAGCAGAATTTACAGTGATGTGTAATGTGAGTGAGGTCCACAGCTCACAGACCATTGGTTACATTTTTCAGAGGACCCTTTAAATTTGTAAATTTATGTTAAGTAGACTATTGGTTATAAGAAATAAATGAGAGAGTAACAGTGAGAGCATTCACAAATTGTAAAGTACTATATGAATACACAGTATTCCATCTCTGACACTTTCTAGCTGTGTGATCATGGATACAAGTTATCTACTCTCTTTGGAGTCTTAGTTTCATCAACTGTGAAATGGTCATAAGAATATCTATTATATCTACTTCTCAAGATTGTTTTGAGGTCTCACTGAGATAATATATACAAAGCACTTTACAAATTTTAGAACACTGAATAAATGCCAATTATTGTTATTCATGTTAGTAATAAATATTTGCGCCTTGATAACAGAGACTATGGCATCTTCACCTTTGTATCTCCATAAAACAATCTTTCACAGTGCTTTGTGCACAGTAGAAGCTCAGTAAATATTTGTTGAATTTTTACTGTCTGTATAAACTTACCCAAATTGGATATAACTTTTTTCTAAAAGTTAATTAATTTATTTGTTTTCAGTTTTCAACAATCACTTCCATAAGTTTTAAATTTAAATTTTCTCTCCTTCCCTTCCCACGATGGCATGCAATCTTATATGGGCTCTATGCATACATTCTTATTAAACACATTTTCACATTAGTCATGTTGTATAGAAGAATTAAAATAAATGGGAGAAACCATAAGAAAAACCAAACCCAGACTAAACTTAACCCAAGAGAAAATAGTGTGCTTCATTCTGTGCTCCGGACATAACTTTTTTAAAAAAAAAAATTTGTTTTGGTTACATTTTAAGTTCAAACTGTCTCCCTTCCTCCTCATTCTGCACTAGCAAAGGCTACAATTTGATACAGACGTATATCTATATCTACGTCAAATGGTAGCATATATACACACATACAGATACACACACACACACACACATATATATGTGATACCACACTATGCTTCCTTCTTTTTATTGGTTCTTTCTCTGGAGATGTTTAGCTTCTTTCATAGGTCCTATGTAGTTGATTCGAGTATTTATAACACTTGAAATGGATATAACTTTTGAAAAAGAATGATATTCAATAGAACCCATTTATTTCTGTCTTTCAGTACTCAGCCATGTTCCCCTTGGTTGGACCTATCTGTTATTCTTTACTGAAATAGCATTTGATAAGTCAGGGCTAGGTCCACGCTGTAATATATCTTCAGAGTAGTCCTTGAGTAGAACAGTATGTAAACAGAGAGAATGGTCTTTCATAATCCAGTGGCATAAGTGAAAATTACACACTCTTGCCCCCCAACCAAAAAAAATTGACAGGGAGCTCCCATGACATCCCAGAAACCATTCCATTATTCAGACACCCTGAAGGAATTTTTCTACATTTGTGGGGGGCTTGAGCATTATAGGAGATTCTTGTACAGTAACTACCTCTGAATTTGACTCCACAACTACTGTGGGAAGATCTTAATGAGAGCCAGTGATATCTGGTAACTGTGAGTGTAGAATTCGAAAAAGAGGGGACTGTGGAGGTGGGAGTGGTGCTATAGGCAGCTTACCAGAGTAAAACCTATTATTAATGAATTTTCAATGTTATCATTCACATCTCAGAATTCAGCAAACTCTACAAACCAGATCTCAATTTATTGTTTTACTGATTGTCTAGACTTACTAAAGAGTTTGAGAAAATAGTAATAAAAGAAATTAAACTTAAAAGTTGATTCTGAATATATTTCCTCCTGGAAAACTGGTTGATAAACATTTACCAGGGCACCCTGGGAATATCTCTCTTTATTCTGATTCTTCTTCAATGGAAGTCCTACATTTGATAGAGCCCCTGACCCCAGATTGCTAGATATAAGTTGCAATGATATATGAGAAAAAAAGTACTTAACTTTCTTTCACACTTCTCTGGTTGTCTTCTTTGTGACTCTTAACCGTGAGATAAAGCAATTAAATTTATTTTGATCAGACATTTATGAAGCTTGTATGGTGGGTAGAACACTGTACTAAGTAATGTATAGATAGCATAGATGTCGTTTTAAGGTTTGCAAAGTGCTTTAAAATATTATCTCATTTTGCAAACTTGGGCAGCAAGCACCATTATTAGTCACATCTAACAGATGAGGCAACTGAGACTGAGAGAGGAATGGCAATTTGTCCAGGGTCACATGACTAATAAATGCCTGTGGTGCAATTCAAATTCAGATCCTTCTGATTCCTGGGTGAGCCATCTATCTACTGTGCTACCTAGATGCTAAAACATCTTTAATTTACTTGCATGTCATTGTATATGCAAGAATCATTGTTGATAATACTCTGCATACTACCTTCACATGCTTTATGTTTATTTTTTGTCCTTCAGGTCACTTGTGATTCTTCTGAGATCTTGGGTGTTTCATGATATATGATAACATAGCATTACCAGGAAAACATTGATGTTAAAAAAGATAGGATTTCATTGCAGGGCACAGCTTGGGGTCATTGCAAATGCTGCACAATTTCCCAAATGAGATCCTGCCCACTTTCCTCCTCCTCATCAACGCTAGGCTCCACTAATTGCTTATCTATAAATAGGTGATGAGACACAAATAACCATCCAAGTATAATGTGAAAATGGAAGAAGAGCAGTACAAGAGGCTCTCTGACTTTCAGATGAGGGAGAGAAGCATTACTATCATCTCATTTTCTTTCTATTTTTTTCTTTCCTAATTTGGGAAAAAAAGATTATTTTACTTCTTGGAGACTATCTCAGAAGAAATTTTAAGGTTACATTTGAAAAACATTCTTAAGGCTGATTGATACCAATTGTCACCAAAGAAAAATCTGTTGCCAGCTCTTGGTCACTACAAACTTGTCTTTCCCTTTGTTGATTGTCTCTGCAGCATGCTGTCAACCACATGAAAGTGGCCTACATGCCACCCATGCAAGACATAGGACCCCATCCCCAACACGTTCAGTTTGTTCTCTCCGTCAGTAACCAACATGGCGGCACTTTGCATGGAATTTGCTTTAACATTACTATTCTCCCTGTGGACAATCAGGCTCCTGAGGTAGGTACAACTTTGAAGGGGAGTAGCAGAGGGAAAAGAAGGAAGGGAAGGAAAGAATTAGGTTAAGGTCTGAAATTTCTCTTAATATTTTATTTGACCTTTTCCTTTGTAGTAATCTCATTCTCCCTTTGAACTATAATTAGCCATTGAGCATCCAGGGTAGGATGCATGTAAAATGCTTTCAAACAAACTTTTAAAGACACATTCATTGAAGGAGGGGCATGGGAGAGACCCTGGGAAAGTAAGTCTTATGAGGGAAATACTCCAGAGCACCAACCCCTGTGAACAGAGCTCCCATTCTTGGATGTGGTGCTAAGCTCAATTGTTTCCATCTTGCCAAAGGAATGTAATATGCTGCCAGTCCTCTTTAAATTTAAGAACCTTGGGGCAAAATCCCAGTTTCCCCAGACCATAGAATTAGAACTGTAAGGGACCCGTGAGATGAGGTAGGCTAACTTCATTTTATACACATGGAAATTGAAACCCAATGAAGTTTAGTAATTTGCCCAGTAAGCATCACAAGTGGAATTCGAACCCAAGTTCTTTGACTCTGGCACCAATGCTTCCCCTCCTCCTAAAATACTCTTTCTCTTATTAAGCAATCTGAGAGCAAGACATATCACATCTCTCTTCTTTTTGTGTCTTATATATAACAGAGTAAGAACTCACTGACTTGAATTGAAAAGATGACTTTTCTTTGGATTTTTTTAGAAATAACATTCTTTAGGTACTGTTAACTGGGAATGTAGAGAACTTTTTGCTTCTCACGTAACCATAGTTCTGTTGTCTAAAAGGTGAGACTTTCTAGTTTTCAAGTGTGGTTATGTTCAAATTTCATCCATATCTCTTTAATTTTATTTTCTCCTGCTTCCTCATGTCTCACATGTTGAACAGTAGAAGGAGATTAAATTATGGGTTTCCTAGCAACCAAAAAGTGCTAATTTGCTTTCACTGCAGGCCAGCAATGCTACCATATAATCTAGATAGGTTTTATAATTTTCCAAAAGAAGCTAAAAATGGATTTATTCTTCCTCCTTTCTTTATCACTCAATGTTTAGATAAGCCTTAAGAAACTGTGGCCCATCATTAAAATGTGGCCTGCCACCTGTACTGCTTCTATAGTTAGGAGAGTGAGATTTTTTTCAAATTAAATTAAATTTCTTCCATTATCAAGAATTTTTTTTCTACCTCCTACCTCTTCCCACACACTAAAGAAAGAGGAGAGACAGAGAGAGAGAGAGAGAGAGATCACATAAGCATAGTCAAGCAAAACATTCCCATTCTCATCCAAAAATATATTTCCCATGTTGGTCCATTCTCTCTCTCTGTGAAATGTTCTTTTTTTCTACTCCACTGAGATCCAAGCTGATCATTAAGTGGATCCTACTTTTAAGTCTTTCAAAATTGTTCATTTTTATAATATTGGCGTTATAGCACAAATTAACTGGGTTTGAATCCTAGCATTGTCACTTATTCACTAATGTGACCTTGAGAAAGTGCTTTAATTCTCACAGTTGTAGTTTCCACATTTGTAAAAATGAGAGGGGGGGGGGTGGACAAGATGATCTCTTCTTTTCACCTCTAAAGACTAGATGACTCAAAAGCCTTAAATTAAGCACTTTATAAAAGTTCTTGTTATTATGCATAGGAATCCTCTTTCAGCAATATTCTCTGCCTCTTCATCCTCCATGCTACTGTGACGAAACCAGTTTTAACCTGTTCAAAGACATTAAATTAAGTTTTGCTCGGAATGTACCTGACCATGTAAGGAATGCCAGTCCTTTAAGCAGACTCATCATCTAGGGACGTTTGTAATTTGAATAGAAAAATGTTCTTAAAGTATCACTTAGGAAAACCAGTGATTTGTGAAAATAACTCACACTTCTTTCCAGATGAGTATGATCAGAATGAGGAAATTCAATAGATGGAATGGAAAAGTGCTTTCTTTTGAACTGGGGTAAGATAGACAGGAGTACTTTCAGGAGAATCATACTGGTAAACAGTTTTATGATGTACTAAAGGGAGAGGAGCCTTGACTGCACAGTCAGAAATCCTTCCTAGAAATCCAAGTTCAGTCACCCACTAGCTGGGGAAATCATTCAGTTTCTCGGAGCATGAATCTGCTCCTAAACAAGATGGTGAAAATAACACTTGAGTAACCTTCCTCATATGTACATTGGGAACGTTAGATGTGAATTAACATTATTAATCTGCTCCGTGGGAATGAAGAAAAGACTTAGTTGAATTAGGCACTGAGAAGCAAAATTCGCTTGGTAAATTTGAAGAAGATAGTCACAGGGATGATTCCCTAAACTAATAAACTAATGTTGAGAGAAGCTCTAAGGGCTTTTGACTCAAAATTGGTTTGAGGTTCCAGTAACCTTACAAACTCTTGAAAAAAGGGATTGGTGACGTAAAGAGGAAATGTATATCGAATTCAAGGTAACACAGGGGATAACAATGAATAAAATATTAATGAAGGAAAGAAACAAGTGTTTATTAAGCCCCTACTATGTGCCAGGCACTGTGTGAAGTGCTCTACAAATATTAACACAACTGATCCTCACAACCCACTTTGCTGTTGAGGAAACTGAGGAAGACAGATGAAATGATTTGTCCAGAATCAGGAAGCTAGTAAGTATCTGAGGTTGGATTTGAACTTAGGTCTTCCTGAATCCAGGACCGTCACTCTATCTACTGTTGGGGGAATGCATAAACCTGACTCCCTCTAGAGGTCTCTTCTAACTCTGAAATCCATTGATTCTGCAGAATAAATTTTTATTTCTTTGGAAATATTGGGGACATCTAGGTGGCACAGTGAATAAAGGATTGGCTCTGGAGTCAGGAGGACCTGAGTTCTCCTTCACCCTCAGACACTTGACTCTTACTAGTTGAGTGACTCTTGGGCAAGTCACTTAACCCCAATTGCCTTGCCTTCCCCCTTCCCAGAAAATATTGATGCTTTAATATATCAATTACTATTCTAATGAAGTGTTATAATTTTTGTTATATAAATTTGATAGATAGGACCTTGATATACTACTCTGTGACAGTGTACCTAAACTGTAGGTTCCATTTTTTAAAAGATTGAATCAGAAAACCTAAATTTATGAAGTGATAGCAAAATATTTTAAGGTTACAGAAGCCAGGGTTCTGTTCAAACACATGGTACATTTGTGGATGAGAAGGAACTCTGTTTTTGCTAGCCAACTTCCACCTCCCTTTATGGGGGAAGAATTTGGCTGATTACTTTTAGTCGTTAGCAACTTAATTGTACTTCACATTTGGAAACAGTTTTTCAGAAATGTATTAATTTCAAGTTTCAAATGTGAAGGACATTATTATAAATATTTATGATGCATAGTTCCCCTATTGCTTTATTATGCAGTTCAATTCAATTCGACAAACTTTTATTTAATAGCTATTATGTGCAAAGCAATGTGCTATTGTATGTTTGTCATATGTCAAATAGAAAAAAACTGCTGTTTTCAGGTTCGTTTTTAACAACCAGGATTTATTTAAGGCTTATTGTAAGTAAAATAAGATATGTGTAGCAGGGTAGACTTTTTTTTGAAGCAGACTTTGGATCTTATCTTTATAGGGAGTCACAGACAAGGATGGCTCACTCCTCCCATCTGCCACCTAGAGTGCTAGTGAGGGCTTAGGAGCCCTGAAAGGTTGTGATTATCCAGGGTCTCACAGACAGTAGGTACCAGAGGCAGATCTTGAACCCAGATCATCTGAATTCCCAGATTAGCTCTCTCTCCTCTATACCACGGGTGGGGAATCTACAGCCTTGAGGCCACATGTGGCCCTCTAGGTCCTCAAGAGCAGCTCTTTGACATGTGACATGTAGTCTATACTTTCTCCTCATTCTGTTTGAATAAGAAGGACTCGCTTAGTGTCCATTTTATATTCTTGTTCTTAGCCGGTTATTTTTACTCTAAATTTTCACTTCCATGAAAAAAATATTTTAAACAGTGTTGTTGCTGTTGAGTCATTTTCAGTCCTGTCTCACTCTTTATGAGTCCACTTGGGGTTTTCTTGGCAGAGATTCTGGAGCGGTTTGCCATTTCCTTCTCTAGTTCATTTTACAGATGAGGAAATGGAGGTAAACAGGGTTAAGTGACTTGCCCAGGGTTACACAGCTAGTAAGTGTCTGAAGCCAGATTCGAACTCAGGAAAATGAGTCTTCCTGACTCCAGGACTGAAACCCTATCCACTGTACATTCTAACTGCCCTTTCAAACAGTATCCCCATGTTTTTTGACTTAGAAATAAAATTTTTAATGGATATCATTTCATTTATTTGTTTCTTTGAGGAGAGCCTTTAAGCTAAAGTCTTCTGAATTTGTTTATAATGAGAATGTCAACGTTGGGGGTGGGGGACTGTCAAGGGACTAAAGACTAGAGGCAGGTAGCACATTATGTAGAAGATTGGCCCTGGAGTCAGGAAGATCTGAGTTCAAATCTTACCTCAAACATTTAGTAGCTATGTGAAACCCTGGACAAATCACTTCACTGTATCTGAAGAAAATATAAGAAAGGAATGGAAGTGTTTTTAAAAATATATTTATTTATTTTTAATTTTCAGCATTCATTTCCACAAGATTGTGAGTTGCAAATTTTCTCCCCATTTCTCCCCTTCACCCACCATAAGAGAGAGTGTGTTCTCATTACCCTTTCCCCCAATTTGCCCTTCCTTCTATCACACCCCTCCCTTCTCTTATTCCCATTCCCTCTATTTTCTTGTAGGGCAAGATAGATTTCTATACCCATTGCCTGTATATTTATACCCCATTGCATGTAAACAATTTTTAAAATTCATTTTTAAAACTTTGAGTTCTCCCTTCCTCCCTCCCCACCCATCCCCACTGAGAAGGCAAGCAATTTGATATATGTTTATATATTTGATATATATTTTATATATTTGATAATGTTATACATGTGTAGTTATACAAAAGACTTCCATAATAGTCATGTTGTGAAGGACTAACTATATTTCCCTCCACTCTATCCTGCCCCTCATTTATTCTATTCTCTCTTTTGACCCTATCCCTCCTCAAAGGTGTTTACTTCTAATTATTCCCTCCGCCCATTTGCCCTCCCTTTTATAATCCCCTCCCCATTTATCCCCTTCTCTACTTCCCTGTAGTGTAAGATAAATTTGTATTGCAAATTGAGTGTGCATGTTATTCCCTCCTTAAGCCAAATGTGATGAGAGTAAGGTCCACTTTTCCCCTCTCACCTCCCCCCTCTTCTCTTCCATTGA
Organism: Potorous gilbertii; assembly: GCA_028658325.1. NCBI lineage: Eukaryota > Metazoa > Chordata > Mammalia > Diprotodontia > Potoroidae > Potorous > Potorous gilbertii. The sequence goes on from CM053769.1 coordinate 22,482,947, forward strand.
AAAAGCTTTTCCTTGCCTCTTTTATGAGAGATAATTTGACCCATTCCATTTCTCCCTTTCTCCTCCCAATATATTCCTGTCTGACCCCTTAATTTTATTTTTTTACATGTCATCCCTTCCTATTCAAATCACCCTGTGCCCTCTGTCTATATGGATATAATCTGTCCAACAACCCAAACACTGAGAAAAGTCTCAAGAGTTACAAATATTATCTTTCCATGTAGGAATGTAAATAGTTCAGCTTTAGTAAGTCTCTTATGACTTCTCTTTCCTGTTTACTTTCTCATACTTCTCTTGATTTTTGTGTTTGAAAGCCAAATTTTCTATTCAGCTTTAGTCTTTTCATTAAAAATGCTTGAAAGTCCTCCATTTCATTGAGTGATCATTTTTTTCCCCTTAAGTATTACACTCAGTTTTGCTGGGTAAGTGGTTCATGGTTCTAATCCTAGTTCCTTTGACTTCTGGAATATCATATTCCAAGTCCTGTGATCCCTTAATGTATAAGCTGTTAGATCTTGTGTTATCCTGAATGTATTTCCACAATACTCTAATTGTTTCTTTCTGGCTGCTTTCAATATTTTTTCCTTGACCTGGTAACTCTGGAATTTGGCTACAATACTCCTAGAAGTTTTTCTTTTAGGATCTCTTTCAGGAGGTGATTGGTGTATTCTTTCAATATTTATTTTACCTTGTGGTTCTAGAGTATCAGGGCAGTTTTCCTTGATAATTTCTTGA
>CM053769.1:22484181-22508955 GCA_028658325.1 Potorous gilbertii
CAGAGGGTGTTGATGGTTTTGGGCCACAACAACTTTTAAAGATCATCTACTAGTGATGGGAGAGTTGTAGATGGTGTAAGAGAAAGAATGACTAAAATGGACAAAACTTCAGATTCTTCAAGTATCAAAGTAGCATAGTCAAGGCTATTAGAAACTTCTTTATAGTTGAGTTTCTCCTTATTTTCATGTGGATGTGAGTCTCTTTTGAGGTAAATGATATTTCATTCAAGGGAGAAATGAGGATAGATTATGACAAGAGCTTTTTTTCTTTTAGCATTCATTTTAGCCCCTCTCTTCCTAAATCATCTTACTTCCTTAGTAAACAGTTACTAATTGCTCTGGATAAAAAAAAAGTCACCCAATGGCCAGTCTTCTGGTAATGAGCTTTCACAAACTTGGTGGTCCTGGGGTTAGTTTAAGGATGAAAACATAGAGTTAAATATGCTCTTGGGTTACAAAACACAAAAACAAAACTAACCTTCAAGAGAAAAAACACTTTTGGAATAAGAGAGTCTCTGAGCTAACTTCTGAGGCATGTTTACCAGAGAGGTGAGAAATATTGTGTCTGAAATGAACTATCCTGACATTTACAAAAGTTCACCAGGTGTCTAATGAACACCTTAGTGGGTTTTGCTTTCTACTGATCCCAAATCAGTGTGTAAGTAACAAGCAATCAACCAGCATGCATTTATTAATTGCTTGTGATGTGTCATGTATTATATGAGGTACCAGGTATACAACAGACAAATGAAATCATTCTTGCCCTCAAAGAGAATACATTTCATTGAGGGAGACACCATATACGTATAGAAGTTTATACAAAATAAATGCAATGTAATTAGGCGACAGTACTAATACCTGGGGGAATCAGGAAAGGCTCATTGTAGAAGAATTTTAAAGGAAAAAAGAGAGTCTGAGAGACAAAGATCAGGAGGAAGAGCAGGTGCAAAGACGGGAGGTGGAGTTTTGTGTGAACAAAAGTCATTTAAATATTCATTGAAGACAGCTCTCATTTCTCCTCTCCCCCTTATCTCCTCCATACCCATTTTCTTCTTGTCCTTATATATCATGAACTCAAAGGCTTTTGCCATCTGTTTGCTGTCCTCTGGAATCTCTTCAGCTTATCAACGTTCTTCTCATATAAGGGTGCCAAGAAAGGACAAGGATAAAGTCTGATAAGGATAAAGCACAGTGGGATTATTCCAATGGTTTTTAAAATGGGTTAAGTTTTGGGAGTCTTTGAACTTGAATGGGGAAAATGACATTTTTATCTTCACTCACTGCTAACTCATTAAATATAATATTTTTTCAATTGCTTGAAAATGTTGTTCTGTCAAAGGGTCAAGGAGTTTCCCTAGACTACCAAAGGAGGTCACAGCATAAAAAAAAAAAAAACCGAAACAAAAATAAAATGTAAAAATCCTTGTCCTAAAGAGAATAGATAACCTTTGAAGTTTATTGAGTAGGGGGGTGATATGGTGAAATCTGCTTTAGGAAAACCAGTTAGGAAGCTGTGTGGAGCATGAATTGGAGTTTTCAGAGATTTAAGGCAAGGAGATCAATTATTGCAGTTGTCCACATGAGAGGTTTAGAGGTAACTAGATGGCTCAGTGGATAGTGCTGGGCCTGGAGTCAGGAACACCTGAGTTTAAATATGACTGCAGACACTTATTAGTTGTGTGATCCTGGGCAAGTCGCTTAACCTCTGCTTGCCTCAGGAGAAGAAAATGGCAAACCACTGCAGTAATCTTGCCAAGAAAATCCCATGGATGGTACTGGTGTGCCATGGTCTATGGGGTCCTAAAGAGTAAGACATAAATGAACAACAATGATAGTAACAAATAAAAGGTAATTACAGCCTGAACTAGGGTAATGAGAAGGGGAGAGATGTGAGAGAGAATGTAAAAGTAGAAATAGTGAGATTTAGCAACTAACTGAACATGTGAAGTGAAGAATGAGGAACCAAGGACAGTGAGCCTCCATGATTAGAAGGACTGTGGTGCCTTTGACAGAAAAGGTAACGTTTGAAAGAGGGGTAGGTTTTGTGGGGAAAAGCAATGAATTGTGGTTTAGATGTGTTGAGGTAGAAATCCTTACAAAATATCCAGTGTGAAATGTATTGGAGTTGTAGTTGGCAGTTGGAGAGGCATCACTGGAGCTCGGGAGAGAGATCAGGAATGGATATAGAGAAGAAAGATAATAAGGATATATAGATATGAGAGAGATTGAAAAATGGATTTAATTTGGGGAAATCTATTGGAGGAGATGAGATCAAGTATGTATGTAGAGGCACCAACCTTGGCAAGCAGATTTGAGACAATATGAAGGGGTTTTCAGATATAAAGAAGGTGACAAAAATATATTCTTGGAGAATGGTCTCTATTTTCTTGGTAAAATATGAAATAGTGTTCCGTTGAGTAGGGGGGAGTTGTGAGAGAGTCTTGAAAGGAGAAAAAGCTTGAACAAAGTATGTGGGAAGTGGGATAAAAATAAACTAGGGAGAAACAAAAGAATATCATTGCAAATTTTTAGTGGTCTTGGTGACTTAGTTGCATAATTTACTGCTGCTCTATTAAGCAGCAAATGAGTAAGAGTAGTAGAATGCATGATGGAAGCATATAAGGGTGTGGGTTTGATGTGTGAGTCAATAGGACAAGGAAACAAGGGATTTCAGAGTAGATGGGAATGTGGTGTTGAACGGGTTAATTTATAGGGTCAGGACTGCGAAGGTAGGAATGTGATGTCACAGCAAGGGGGATGGCCTGAGAAAGCCCTGAGGGACAGAGGGGTTCCAAGGCATGGTGGTGACAGAAAAGGTTTCAAAGTGGTAAGGCACTGGGAGGGATAGAATGATAAAAGGTTATGATTGTGGGAGTAGAACACTTATGGATGATGATGAGATCCATCCCTACATATGGCTGAGGTGGAGTTGGAATTGTAAATCAATAGATTTGAGGAGATTGAGAAAGTATTAGAACACATGATGAAGCGTCTTATATAAGGACAGAACTGGGATGGAAAGGAAATCTGTGATCCAGGTATGAAGTTCCTTAAGAAAGAAGGTATTTGGATTAGGAGAAAAATATGGATAGAGCAAATTTCAAAGAAGGTGAGACTGTTGCGTGACAGTGGCAAAGGGAGAAGCAGCAATGGTCAACAAGGAAAATCCAACTTCCTCTCAAGAACTGATGTGTTGTTGCAATGGTCAGGGACAATGACTGCAATATGAGAGAAGTTAAAGTCGGTGTGGGCAGCTAGATGGTTTAGTGGATACACTATTGGTCCTGGAGTCAGGAAGACTCTTATTCCTGAGTTCAGATCTAGCTTCAGACACTTATTAGTTGTGTGACCCTGGGCAAGTCACTTAACGCTGTTTGCCTCAGTTTCCTTATCTGTACAATGGGCTGAAAAAGGAAATTGCAAACTACACCAGTATCTTTGCCAAGAAAACCCCAAACGGTGTCATGAAGAGGCAGAGAGCTGCAACAACTGTACTAAACAGCAAAAAAGTCAGTGTAGGAGGGAATGACAATGCTGTAATGTCATGGAGAGCTGAGTGCCAGAAGATACAAGGAAAATGAGAGTAAGGTGTCTAAAATGAAGGCAAGTTTATTAATTATGGAAGCAAAGTCCAAAGGGCACAATGAAAGTGAAAGGCAGAACTTAACTGGCCTTAGTCAATTTGCCAGTTAGACCAAGCTAGTTGTCTGGCATTATGTAGTTAAAATACTTGGTGAACTACTAAAGGTTTCACTTCTTCTTGGGCACCTGCTCTGACCTTCTAAATGCCTCTGTACGAGTGTAATAAGAAATGCTTATTTAAAGAGACTTATCTGAAGCAAATCGAAGTGTTCTCTGCCATTTATCCAAGGCACATGGATACCTTCCCATTTATTTTTCTGTTCAGCAGTCTATTATTGAGAACTAGAGGTTTTTTATTGAGTTTGGTTTTAATGTAATTCTTATGTGGTCTGCTGTTTCTTTGTGTGTGCTCCAGCTTCATTTCGGTGGAAAGACATGAAGGCTTTGCACATAAACTATGTGCAGTCCAGGCATCTGAGGATGGAGCCAACCGCAGATCGATTTGCGATTTACGTCTCAGATGGAAAACAGCATTCTCTGGAAATCCCTTTTCACATTCTGATTAATCCCACCAATGATGAAGTTCCTGACTTTGTGGCACAGAATATCACTGTAAGAAAGAAAGCAATATTTGGTGTGGCTGTCTCTGAAGTGTTAACATGTATTTTTGCTTGATATTTCAAAATTCCCTCTTGCCTTCACTTATTCACATGAGCTTACATGGGGTGTTCATGGAACACTCCAGGGTTGCAGAAAAAAAATAATTCTATGGTATGCAATGGAATCTTCTGAGGACTCTGCCTAATTGAATTGTTGAAATAAAATGTGCTTCAATGGATTTTGCTTCATCAAGGTGTTCTTGGGAGCAAGACTAATTTTCATACACAAGGTTTGTTTTCTGATATATTCTGGTTTAGGTTTCTGAGGGCCAGATGAAAGAATTGGATCTTTCAGTCATCCAAGCAACTGACTTAGACATACCAAAAGATCATTTGATGTTCACCATTACCCACAAACCACAGCATGGCCTTCTCTTCAATGGGGTACATAGAAATGACATCCCTCTTTACAAGCAGTTAATCAATATCCACAAGAACCATGAACTTCCTGTGCATGATTTTTCAATGGAGCTTCTTAAAACAGGTATGTCTTCTTATACTATGTCTGGCTAGTTTAAGGATTAAAACCATCTAATACGATATTGGCTAGCAAAAAGATGAAATTAAAGGTGATTTTTTTTTTTTACTTCAAGGCTATAACCAGAAGGGCCTAGTGTAGCAAATACTGTAATTACATTAATCATTTATAGAAAGAGTTTCTTAGTTTAGCATAAGCCTTTTCTGACTCCTAGAGTCTATCAGGGAATATTTTCTTCTTACCAAGGTATACTCGGTAAACTTATCAAATTTCTTCTAAGGTCTAGATTAACCCACAACAGGAAGTTAAAAAATAGAGATGACAGTTGATGGGGGAGATTTAGAGGAAATATGAAATTTCTTCTTTTGTTTGCAAATGAGATAATACTTCCATAATATTTCATAATATTAAATATTTTATTTGGGTATCTTGGACATTTTAGTGCCAATTTTTAATACCTGTTTAAAATATTTTTCCTCTTTTCAATGTGTATAAATTTGGAGACTGAAAAGTTAATTTTAAATTCAGTTTAAAAGTTTTTTCCGCAATAAAAAACTACAAATGTAAATCAAATATAGAAGCATTATTCATGATGTGCCTTTAAGTCAGATGACATAGCAGGATATTAGCCTGTGAATCATTTTTTGAAAGTTCTCCTCTTCCTTACCACATCCACTCATGCCAGACTTATTATTTATCATCCCCTGTTAATGCTTGAGAAAACCTTCAAGAAAAGCTGTATTTATTTGAATAATATTTCTATTCAAAGAGAATTGTCTCTAGGATTTGGAGATCATTAAGCACTACCTAGCGTACTTCTTTTGGCTTGGGGCGATGGTTTCTTCCTCCTCTAGTTTCTTTTTCAAAAAGCACAGATGAAACACCACTATCCATATTTTCATTTGATAAGTTAATTAATTTTCTTCTCAGCTTTTTCCATAAGATCAGCTCTTCCTTTATCCTTTCATTCCTTCACAAAATTTTGTATCCACCTCTTACAGAGTCCTGGAATCTAGTATCTTATTGAAACTAACAGTCCATAGTGAATTAAAGGATACATGTTTCATATGGTATTTTCCCTTTCAACTTTAAGACTCACAAAGTGAAATGTGATCATCTCAACTCTCCCTCTCAAGAAAACCATACTTTTGATTGACAAAACAAGTTTTGTTTCACTTAAATCCCACTGAACAAAGCTGGACTGTGGAAGGAGAATTATCTTGAGTTCCTTGAATAGGCAGACATCAGGAGTGTGTCTTGGAGTCAAGGCTGGTGCTGATGGATTAATAAGCTGCTACTGATGTCTAGACCTTTTCTCCAGAGGAGACAAGCTGCTGGCAACTTGGATTGGTGTGGCTGAGGTAAAGAAATGTGGCGGCTTAAAAGGAGGCAGATTTACTTTCTCTCATTTTGTCCCTTTTCCAGGAATGAAATTGATGTACATACATGATGATTCTGAAAGCCTTGCTGATGACTTTACAGTCCAGTTGTCGGATGGGAAACATAAAATCCTGAGAACTATTTCAGTAAAGATCCTGCCAGTCAATGATGAGAAACCAGTCCTGACCAAGTAAGCCTTAGCCTCTTTATATGAAAGAAATAATTTATGTGAAAGAAATCATTAATTTTCCATATCCTCTTTTATGATACAAGTTACCTTTGTGATATTCAATGCAAATTCATTCAATAAACATTTATTATGTGCCTACTACATGCAGTAAATTGAAAAAAATATTTTGTGTCTTTTATTTTAGTCATTATGGAAGACTACTGGCTTCCGTAGCAAGTTAGAAAGACTGGCTGTGTCCGTCAAAATGGTTTGAGATGGATGGGATATATTGAACAAAAATATTTTGGATTAGAGCAATGAGAATAAGTCTAATCATGAAAAGTGCTTTACATCTTAAGCATATTTCTGTAGAATGCATGCTGGCTTAGAAAAAAATGAAACAAGTCATCTCTGAATTTAGGTCACTTCCAGTGCTTGAGACCATGGTGGGGGGAGAGGCGGGGGGGCAGGTCTCCCCTGGCAAAGCAATTCTGGTCTCAGTGCACCCTCTGCTGGCCCTTCTGCACACAGGCATTGACTTCAGTCTTTGGTCTGACCACTTGGCCAGAAGAGAAGAATGAAAGAGTGCTTGTCAAAATATGTTCTTTCCATGTCCTGACAAACCTCTTCCTCTTGTATTGAGGTGGCATTACCAGTGGGAACCTTGAAAATCACCAAGAAAAGATAAGAAAATGAGTTTCTGTGGCCTTGAAATTTGCATGAAAATAGAAAGGAGTTTGAGGTTTGAGAAGATGCTTCCATTCTTATTATCCCATCTCCTTTAAAAAAACCTACAGAATTATACAGCAATATACACTCTCTCTACCTGATTATTTTTCTTTGTTTTCTCCCATCCTCTCCTCTCCTTTCTTCCTCAGTAGAAAAAAGCATCCCTCTTTGTGGATCCTCATGTCCTTGATCTGATTTCTTCTCTTCTCATCTCTTCCAGGTTTTTACCTGATTATTCTTTCTTTTACTTGTATTTCAAGGTCTCTCTCTCTCTCCCCCCCACCTCTCTCTCTCTCTCTCTCTTTCTCTTCCCCCCATCATCTCCATCCTTTTTGCACATAGAGATACCAAAATCTTCCTTATCTTAAAAAATTCTTTCCTTCATCCTAAAAAATCTTTAAAAAATTCTTTGAATATATATTCTTTGAATAATAACAACTTATACCAGTGTAGTGTTTAAAGATTTTCAGCTCTCCTTTTCATAAGTCATCTACATTCACTGCATCCGCTTCTTTATTTGCTGTGTATAAGAGTCTTAAAGTACTATCCCTAAAGTTACCAATGACATTTAGATCTAATAACTTTTTTCTTAAGTTTTCCATAATCTTTGACCCTGTTAACTACATCCTGACATGGTTTTTTCATAAGGTTCATGACCAGTTTCCCCCTCCTGTCTCTCCGTTTCTCCATGTTCTTCATCCTTGCCTTTCTTTTTCTCCCTAACTGAAGGGTATCCACAAGGGTTCTCTTTGAGCCCTCCTATCTTCTTTGCTGTCCTTCTTAACAAGCTTGTCTTTTCCCATAACATCTGTTTCTTTATCTCTAATCTCTCTCTGAAATGCCACAGCTCAGAGTAAAATCTTTGCTATCCCTCCCAGCTTTATCTATATATTTAAAATGTGTGCCATTTATACCTTAATCCAAAGTCATTAATAAAACTGTCAAACAGCAAAGGATTAAGGAAGATCCTTGGGGACACTCCCCTCCCTCCAGCCCTCCAAATGAGCATGTCTTTTAATGAATACTTTTTTGGTTCTGGTTATTAGATCAGTTCTGAATCTATCTAGATGATGTGCTATATGATTTAGCTCCTATTCTAATCCTAAGAATAGCATGATCTGAGGAAATCTGAATATATTTTATCTTCAGCATTTTATTGATCCAACAGTCTAGTTAGTCTGTGAAGAAGGAAAGCAGAGTTAACCATGACCTCTTCTGAATGAAAGTCCCTTGTCTTCTGTCCCTCCCTGATTCTTCAAATATATGCACTTACCAAGGGTAGTTTGGTAATCTTACCATCATCTCACTGATCTTGGGTTTGAATTCCCTGTTCACCATTGTGGGTTGGTCTTTCCCAGTCAGAAGATTATTCTTCTTTGTAGTAGAGAAAAGAGATGAATTACCGTAGTTGAGAAACCTCTTCTTTTCATGGCTACCTATTCCCTTTTTATCCATCCCAAGCAGGGGTATTGTCCCTTGATTCATCTCTGTGGTCTCACTGTAGTACAAAAAGTCATTTGGTTATGTTTAGCATTTGTGACCAGTCTCCCCTCCCATGGGGCTTTTGTTTTCCTATTGGCTCTTCTTATGGGACCTTGCTACATTTCTGTATTCATCCTTGTTTGCTAACTCACTCCACCATTTCTTGAACATGTCCTTTTACAATGTGAGTTCTTTGGTAATGAATTCTCTATGCTGCCACTTTAGTATCGTTGCTATGTTCAAATTCCCCTGGTTGAACACTGTGTCTGTAATGAAGAATATCATTGTCTTACGGCATCATCTCCCCTTCTAAACGACTCCTAAAGGTAAATAGGACTGGTGAGGTAGAGACAGGATCTAACCAGCTCTCGTTGGCTTAGTTATTTAGAATCACCCATAATGATGTTACGACTTATATGATCCATAAACCTTGATATAAAGAGAATCATAGAATTTTTGAGAATTTTGTTGTATATTTGAAAGAAATGGCAAGTTGTGCATAGTAGATTTGCAGTTTCATGTGCAATCATCCTTTTTTATTGTACTATGTTATGGAAATGTTTGTTTTATTCCGTAAATTAAAAATTTTTAAAAAGAATTTTAGTGCTGTAAAGGACCTTAAAGGTCATGTAATTAACATAATTCCTTAAATTCATCTTTTCTAACTCAACGTTTTTATAGCTTCAGATACCATTGAATGTCATTCCTCCTTTTGTAATCTGTGATAAGGTGATAGTGACTACTGTGGGAGCCATATTCTAAAGATATTCTATCTTTAAAGAAATGTGGGTATGTTTCCATTCACAGGAAGGCTGAAATAGAATTGAATATGGGGGAAATTCGTATTATTTCTAGTGCTGTTCTGTCAGCTACAGATAAAGACACACCCAGAGAGAAAATTTTCTATTTATTTGAAAGAATCCCGGAAAATGGACAGCTTCAGCTCAAGGTGAGTGGCCTTTTTTATCTTAAAGATGAATACAAAAAGCAAATAGCATTGTCTTCCTTAAACTTAGTAGGTCATGTGTCATAATAAGAGATAATATGGTATAATAAATGGAATGTGAGCCTTAGAAGCAGGGAGAAAGGGTTGAAGTCTTATCTCTAATATATATTACTTATGTGACCATGGACAAGTTATTAACTTTTCAGTGCGCCAGGCTATTGTTTAAAACTGCAACTGTAGATGGAATGGCTTGTCATGGAGTATTTCCATACAAGGAGTTGCCTACATGTATCAATGAATTAACCTTTTGTTGTTAAATTGTTTGTATGTATTTTGAGAACTTTTAGGGTGAAAAAGTCATGCCCATCACGCAGTTGGAGGATGAATGACTCAGGGCATAGTACCTCAGGACTGAGAGTGAAAAAACTCAGGTTCTTTCTCAAGCTTTGCCCATAATTTACTTTCGAGCTTACAACACCTCTATTAGTATTGTTTCAGAAAATGCAATGACAGAACTTCTCACTTCCCAGACTGTGTTTGTCAACATGACGCCTAGCAACTGAACAGCCATTCCGTGAAAAAAATCCATCAGACTGTTTATTTGAATGGTAGACAGAAAAATTCCCAACAACTTGCAATCCAAAAATGCTTGCTTTTTTTAAAAAAAACCTTTTTATTATGATAGATGAATTCCTAGAATATAGAGAAATTCTATTCTAAGTCAAGTTAATTAATATTTTTGAATGGTAGGCACCAAATAGAATCTAAATAAAGATAAAACACTGATTTAAAATGAGGTAGAAGAATGCCCTTATTTTGTTTGCAAGGATAACAAAGCAGAAATATGGTAAAACCTCACAAATTTAGTTTTCTTAGGAAATGGAGGTTCTGACTCTGGAAATCTTGAGAGTCCAAAGTTCCTACTATGAACCTAAGTGTTCCCCACCTAGCTCCTTTGGAGATCCTCAAGCCTTTCTGTCCAAGGATCTTGTTGGACCACCTCCTTATCCTTTCATGTGTCTTATACGATTGATTCTGAAACCTTATATGCCAGACCCTCTACAACACTTCCGGGTCCTTGGTTTTCTTCTCCTCTTTCTTCTCCTCATGTCTCTACTGCCTGTCCTTAATTCTGACCTCTTATTTTCTGCTTATTTCTGAGTCCCCACATAGCGCTGATGAACTCCATGTTGCATGGCCAGGGTACAGATCAAATATCCAATCAGAAGCAGCTAGGTGGATAGCACGATGCATCTAGAGTCAGGAGGATGTGAGTTCAAATCCAGTCTCAGATGCTTCCTCTCTGCATGACCCTAGGTAAACTGCTTAATCTTTGTATGCCTCTTTTTCCTCATCTATAAAATGGAGTTAAAATAGCACCTACTTGCCAGGGTTGTTGTAAGGCCCAGATGAGATAATGGTTGTAATTCACTTTTCAGACTTTAAAGCACTTTGTTAAATGCTAGATATTACTTTAGGCAAAATCCCACTGTATTTACTTGCTTTCTAAGAGAAAACTCAATGTAGAATTTGCAACACGCACATACACACACACACACATACACACACACACATACATAACCCAAAACATTTTTTTTCAAATGGTTAATCTAAAGGAAAAGAAGGATATTGGAGGTGAAGGGAAATATATTTGGAAGAGGTCATCATGTGAGAAAAGCAACCAACCAAACCAATCCAATGAATGGATAAGACATGTCAGTCTATAAGGTTATCATGGGCATAAATACCAAGAAAGAAATAGAATGAGGTGGGTGGGGACAGCGTATGAAGAATGCTAATAAATTAGAAGAAAAAATTCTTCTTTGCCAGGAACTTCTGGCCCTACGGAATTCTGCATCAAAGGAAATGAAAATATGCAAAAGAGATCATTCATTATTTCAGAAATTTTTAACCAAGTGGAACAAATTTAATTCAGGATTAATTCAACATTTTTCCAAACACAATAGTTTATCAAAACAAAAGAACCAAAATTTTCTCTCCTATTCCAAGACCCTGCTCAGATTAGTATGTAGAGGAGCTAGGGTTGGAGCCAAACCACTCTATCCTCTGAGTGGAAGGTATGTGAGGGGGAATAGTTGCCACATCTTCTGGTGGGATTTAGCAGTTTTGAGTTCAAACCCTGACTGTCCACTCCCTATAGCTGGAGCCCAAGAGATCTAACCCTACCACCACCGAAATTCAGAGATTTAAAAATCCGCCATCTTCCCTAATTATTACAAGAATAACTAACATTTATAGCATTTTTACTATGTTCTAAGAACTTTGCAATTATTAAGCACTTTACAATGATTAACTTATTTGATGTTCACAATAGTTCTGGGAGGTAAATGCTATCATTATTTCCATTTTATGCATAAGGAAACTGAGGCAGATAGAGGGTAAGTGACTTGGATCACTTAGCAAATAAATGTCTGAGGCTTGATTTGAACTTAGGTCTTTCTGACTCAAGGCCCAATGTATCATTGTGTTACCCAGCTGCCTCATAAGAGTTTAGAATATCACTGAGCACTTGCCATTTTTTGGGTAATAAATATATAGTCAGGTTTTTGCTACTCCATCAGAATATCAACTCTCTGGGACAATAACCTAATTTCCTTCACTCTGCATAGGCTGGGTGTTTGCCCAGAAAGCTAGAACATTCTGGAAGAATTCAAATGTTACATTTACAGATTAAATCATTTAATGATTATTAATGTCTGGAGCCATGGAGATCTCAGAGGTTTTCTCTACTAATAGTTCTGGGAATGATGCAGGGGAATGGGAAGCGGGGATGAGGTATCCAGAGGTTTTCTTTTTCCTTCTAGTTATAATTAAACCAGTCATCAAATTGAAGATATTTTGAATAGAACAAATAAAAAATAAAAATGTAGAAGGATCCAAAATTAAGAAATATATATACATATATACAGACATACATATACGTGTTTATATACATATAATTACACACATGATTTGTTTTGCAATTTCATTAATGTTTCATGTATTAAAATTTTCTCTTCTACTACAGATAGTAACTGGCCTGTGTCTGGTCTTAGAGAATTGCTTGGGCTTCTCAATGTGTCAGGGTCTTACTCAAGATCACACAGTCAATATGTGTCAGAGGCAAGACACGGATCTTCTTGACTGACCTTCTGTTCAGTGTTTCTATTCTATTCATGCTGCCTCTCATATAGGCAACTATGTGTGTGAATATGCATTATTTCTGGATATTCACAGACATGCACATATATTGCCAGTTCCTCCTCTGATGTCCAATCTTGGTCATGGGGTTGGGCTATCCTGTGTTTTCAAAGGTTATGCCAACATAGTACAAATTCCATCAGTTTCTGGCAGACTGGAAAGCCCAATCCTGGAAGCAGTTTGTCATCTGAACACCAGCCTAGCTAAGTTCTCAAAGGTTCATCATCAGAAACTTGGCTACCAGATGTTTAGTTTTTTTTGGGCCAGAAGCTACCCATAAAGACAGTTTATTGAAGGTGTTTACAGAGTTACTCTGTGTGTTAGTGAAGGGATTATCCGCACAAATGAAATGGCCTCCTGAAAGTATGAATGTACAACAGCCATTAAAAGTTAAATTGCCCAACTTGTTAATTAGCATAATTAATTGGTTATGTTTTGTAAGTTATGCAGTGCTGGGAGTTCATCAGTATAGGGCATTCCTGGTGTGAAAATTCTAGCCACTAGTATAAACAGACAACTCACATGCAACTTAACAGCTTTAGTTCCCTGGATACAAGAAGTGCTTTGCCCAGTAATATTTGTCAGGGACAGGACTTGAATCCAGATTTTTCTTTCTCTAAGGTCTATCCCCTGACTATTGTGCCATGTTGTTTCACTAGTTATGATGACTTGTTTTAAGTCAATTTGAAAAACATTAACGTTCTTGTTCAATTGCACAGATATAACCTGATTACAAATCTTTTCTGGGCCTGATTCAGTATTCTTCAAACTAGTTTTGTTGTGATGGCTGCTTCCCTCTACTCCAATCTAAAGTTAATTTTGAGAAATTTCTTTAAAAGTACTGAAATCAATCAATTAATTCACATTTATTAATGTGTACCAGGCGCTAAGTTAAGTGCTGGAGATACAAAAAAAAGAAAAAAGATAATTGTTGCTCACAAGGAAATCATAGCTTGGTGGGGGAGAAAACAAATGCAAACAAATCTATGCAAAGAAGTTGTATACAGGTTAGATGGGAAATGATTTAGAGTGGAAAGGCACTAGAATTAAGAGAGGTTACAAAAGGTTTCATGTAGAAGATGGGGTTTTACTTAAGACTTGAAGCTAGGGAAGCTAGTAAGCAAAAAAGAGGAGGGAAAACATTCCAGGAATGGGATACAGTCAGAGAAAATTCCTGGAGTCAAGAAAAGGAGTGTCTTGTTCGGGTATCACCAAGGAGGCCAGTGTCTGTCACTGGATCAAAGAGTATATGGTAGGGGGAGTAAAATATAAGAAGACTGGAAAGGTGGAAGGGGGCTAGGTCTAATGAGAAAGGGCAGTCATCTTTGAGATTCTCCTGCTTAAGTTGAAAGTGTCTTTTGAGTAGAGGGAAAATCGACAACTGAAAGGAAAAATACTCAACCATTCTAGAACAGCTATCTGATTTCTCTGCCTTTCAGATAGGGAGGAACTGGGTCCCTCTTCAACCTGGCATGAAATGTACACAAGAGGATGTAGATCTGAATTTTGTGAGATACATCCATACTGGGGCAATGGGCTCCCAGAACCAAGATAGTTTCACCTTTCACCTCTGGGATGGAGACAACAGGTCACCCGCACTGGACTGTCACATCAGCATCAAGGACATCAAAAGGGGTAAAAATAAAAAATTGACTTGTTATTACGGGGAAATAGTGTGATTGGTTGTCACCCTAGCCTGATTCTCATCTTCCTTGTTTCCCTATAATGTGGGTGTCCATCCAGCTTCTGTTTTACTCCTTCACTTCTCTCTCTACACATCCTCTTGCTCAGCCAATCTACTCCCTTACTTCCAAATATCCCCACTTACACGTGGCTCCTAAATCTATCTCTTTTCAGCCCTAACTCTACTCAGAGCTCCAGTCCTATATTTCCAGTTGCTTTCTAGGTTTCTTCACATATATGCACCGCCAAACACTTCAAACTTACTATGTCTAAAAACAATATTATCTCCCTCCCTCACCTCCCCTGTTTTTGTTCATGTCACTGCTTTCATCATTTCAGTCATTCAGACTCATAACTTTGGAGATCTCTTTGTCTCTTTCTTGTGGCCGACTCACTTCCAATATCCAACTAATTATCAAATCCTATCACTTGTGCCTTTGTAATACCTCTCAAAATATGTCCTCTCTTTTCCACTTTCATGGCAACTACACCAGCATGGGACATCATTCCTCCTCACCTAGATTATTATATTAGACTTTTAACTGATCTTCCTACTTTCAATATCTTCCCCTCTTTAATCAGTCCTATGTACCATTACTTGAGTAATCTTCTGTTTCTCCTCTACTGAATATCCTTCAGTGACTCCCCCATAGAAGAAATCATAAATTCCTTATCTGAGATTCAAGGCCCTGAACAACCTACTTCCACCCTATCTTTCATGCCTTTCTTTGGATTACTCTTCCCATGTTCTTATTTTCTTACTGAAATACTCTCCATGTCCATTAACATCCTGTTCTCTCCTATCTCTATGTTTTTGTCATTAGGTCTCTTTGCTTTCTTCTATTCCCTTTGTTTTGCCTAGGATTAGTCCCAATGATGGACATGTGTGTTATTCTTCAGAAAGCAAAAAAAGAAATACAATCTGTACAATTAATACCTGAGCCATCAAAAAAGAGCATTCAATCAATCAGTAGACACTTATTAAGTACTTACTATGCGCCAGGTGTTATGCTGAGTGCATTGAATTTCAGAGCTGAAAGTAACCTTATCACTTATCTAGCCCTCACTTGTGTGTTCATCCTTTGTTGCCGAAGAAGATCATGCCATCAGAGAAATGATGGCATAACTTGCACTTGATTTTGTTTTGAGTGAGGGAAGGCTATGCAGGTCACCAACCTCACTTCTCCTCCAGAGCCATCTGAATCCAGTGATCAGATAGTCATCACGATGACCCAGGATAAGGCAGTTGGGGTTAAGTGACTTGCCCAAGGTCACACAGCTAGTGAGTGTCAAGTATTTGAGGTGAGATTTGAACTCAGGTCCTCCTGATTCTTGCACTGGTGCTTTATATGCTGCACCACCTAGCTGCCCCCCAGCCCTCATTTAACAATTAGGAAAGAGATGAAGCTACATTTTTTAGGTTACACAGTGGTAAAGCTTGGATTCACATCCAACTGTCCAGAGCTCCAGATCAGTTCTTATTTCTAGAGGTTAATGGCCCCTTAAGTAGACATGACACTGTTGTCTCTTCTCTCCTGGTTGTCTTTTCTCTCAGCCTTCCCTCACTCAAGACAAAGTCAAGTGCAAGTCATGTCATCATTTCTCTGATGTCATAGTCTTCTTCGGCAATGAAGGACGAACACACAGACACACACACACATCTTTTCTCTCTGAGTGTTCATGATAGTACTATCTCCTGGCTCTCCTGCTGCCTCTGTAGTCAGTCATTTTCAATTTTCTTAACTGTCTCACCATCAATATCACACCCTCTCACTGTGATTGTGCCCCAAAACTCTATCCTGCCCCTCCTTATCATCTATATCAAGTGACTATAGAACTATATATCCAGTCCCAGTCATCCTCCTGAGCTTTAGTATCACATCATCTATTGCCTTTTGGATATTTCAAAATGGATCTCTCACTCATTATGTATAAAATAGAACTTATCAAATTCATTCCTCTCTTAAACTTTGCTATTCCTATGAAATAAGTCACCATTCTCCCAAATCTCTCAGGTTCATACCAGTGGGGTTATCCACCACTCATCATTTTCCCTTATCCCACATATCCACTCACTTACAAATCTTGCCATTTCCTTCTCTTCCAACATCTCTCACATCTGATCTCCTCCTCTATTGACATAGCCATCACCTAATTCAGGCCTTCACTACTTCTCATCCAGTCTTTTGAAATAGTCTCCTAATTGATCTCCTTGCCTAGGGTTTTTTCTCAATCTAATCTATCCTTCACATAGCTACCAAAATGATTTTCCTTAAACATAAAACTGAACCATGTCACTCCCCTACTCAATAAACTCTACCTGATCCATACTTCCTATAACTTCTGTCTTGGCTTTTACAACTTGTCTCACCCTGGCACACTTCTATCTTTCTAGCCTCTGTATGCATTACTTCCTTCTCCACAATCTGCTCCTTACACATGGCCCTTCATCTCTCATCTACATGCCTTTGTATTAATCATTCCATATGTCTTTCTTCCCCACCTTTAGGTTATAGAATTTATCACTTTCTTTGGGAAGTAACTCAAATACCACCTTCAATGCATAGACTTTCCTGATGCCCCAGCTGCTACTACCTTTCTTTTATAACTACTTATATTTAACTACCTCATTTTTATTTTCTGTTTACTTTCTATATTTTTATTCTGTTTTTACTTTCATTTTGTGTTATATATTTTGAATATGCTGTTTTCCATTCCTCCTCCTCCTCCAGCGTATTGTAACTCATTGGGAATAGGGACTTTTTATTTTTTAAAAAATATTTGTATCCAGCACTTGACACTTAGTAGTAACTTAATAAATAACTATTTATTGACACAACGGGCAATTTTCTAGAATGCAAATTAAGACCAGAGAAGGGGGCAGAAAATAGCTTATGCAACCAAAAAGGATATCCTATAATGTTTACAGCTCAAAGAAGCACATTCACTATACTCAAAAGGGAGTGTATCAGGACTTCTTTACTCATATTCTATAAACAATTCAAATAAGCTTCTGGAGGTCAGAGACTGATTTCTTTTTGTCTTTGTATGCCTAGTATCCATCAAAGTATCGGTACACACTAGATGCTTAAACTAAAAGAATCAAGCATGTCAGTTAACACTAAAATACAAATGTTTCTCCAAGGCACCCTCAAATTTTTATTCTTTTGTTAATAAATGCTTGTCTATTGACTGATGGAAAACTAGAATACCCGCATTCTGGATTATAGGCTGCAAACCAGGAGAAAGAAAGGAGGCTGCTAGAGACAGAAAATGGCACCTGAGAGCCTAATTGTGAAGAAAACAGAGAAGCAGACAGAAGAGCTCAATAACAGCCAATAATCTTGTGATCATACAGTCCCAATATATCTCAGTAGACCCTGAGATAACCCACCATCCACAACAATGGGTGACCTTAATGAAAAGCCTAGTTATCCAAAAAAAGTTTCTGTCATATTCAGTTTCAAAAGGCAGGCATGTTTGTGATCTATTTTAGAATTTTCTATTAAAATGGTTTAAAATTTTAATGGAATAAAATTCCATTATCTTGAAAATGCATTTGGTTAGAACAGTTTACTCCCTGGCAGTGCCAGATAAATGGCACATTACCGTAAGTCCATTAGCTAATAGTGATCAAGAAAATAAATCAGACAATGGGGAAAATATACTAAACCTTGTTTTTAAAAATATTATGAAATTTATTGATATCAATCATGCCAGCCAATGTAATAATTTCAGAAATTATTGCTATAAATGGGATACCTGAATAATGAAACCCTTAATGGTTCTGATTTATACTCATCATATCTGAAGTGTGTAGCTAGGCAAGAACACTTTGTATTCCATTTTGAATAATTTAACCCCCTACCTATAATAAAACCAGCAATTCACATAATTTATACTTCTAACCTTTTTTCTTGGATTTGTCAAGAAACTAAGTGCTCTTTGGGCCTTGGTTTCCTCACTGTAATATGAGTGAATTGGATTAGAGAAACCCCTAAGTTTCATTTTGGCTCTAAATCCCATGATCTGGCTTTGAATCCTGTGACTGAATTTTAATAAACTCAGTTATTCCCTGATTTATTTGGGTTTTCTATCCTAATGATTTTCAAAAGGAATGAGGCAGATACCAGTTAAACTAAATGTGCAATATATTATAAAATCAAAGAGAGACCCTCTTTAGTTTCCTATATGAATCAGAATAAGAATTGGTTTTATTAAATATATAAGAGAAGCAGATGACCACAGTTTAAATTTGATTTCAATTTCCTGACACCTACAAGACAAAGGAAGATGGGTTGGGTTGAATAGTTTTCATTTTGGGGGGAAAGGATACTAAGACAACACAGAAGCAAATTATTTTTTTTCTGCAAGATAACTTGCACAGGAATGTTCCATTGTATGTTGGTTATTAGTTAACCTGTGATCTCTGCTTTATCCTCTACCAAACTGTAAGCTCCAGGAGAACAGAGTTTGTATCTTGCCTGAACTTTGTCATTTCCACAGTACCTAGCACGATGCTATGTACACAGCAGACACTTAATAAATGTTTATTGAATGCATGCGTGCATGCAGAAATGAATCAAATGACTGAAGAATAACATTTTCACTGCAGTTTTACAAAAGTTGAAAAGACAGGGTTCACAGTCTATCATCTTGAGGTCCTTCACATTTTGGCCACCCTCTTTGGAATGTTCTCCAGATAATCAATACCCTTCATGAAATGAGGCATCCAGAACTAAAAACCACATTCCAGGTGTGGCAGCAGAATTGTTGTCTCCCTTATAATGGACACTCCTCTTTTAAGGTAGTCTAACATCCTATTTGAGTTTATTTTTTTGATCTACTGGGTGACACTGTTAAAATCTACTGAGCATTCATACCTGAGAAAACCTTCAGATCTTTTTTGGACAAACTATTAGATAGCTGTCCTTGCCCAGCTTGTTGCTTTGTAAAACCTAATTGTAAGATTCTTCATTTAGGTCTATTAAATTTCACCTTATTCTCTTTTGCCTAACATTCTAGCCTGTTGAAATCTTTTTGGATTCTAATTCTGGCATCTAGTTATTTTGTCCAAATGGTTTTTAGTAAAATCCAATGACAATAATGTCTCTGTTTTGCCTACATTGATATGCATCCAAGTGCTTTCCATCATGTTTCCCTTGACTGGTTCTTGAACTTTCCCACAGAAGTATAACTTTTTAATATACTCTGAGTGATTTTTACTTAATCAGTTCTTTTTGAATCAAGTATAACTTTCCAGAGTCATATTACAGACATAAGCCCCATCCTACCAGGAAATTTGCCTCCTTGTGTTAGACTCTCTAGTGCAAAGAATTTCTAGCACATAGAATTCTAGGGCATAGAATCCTTGAAACAGGGAAGACTTGGGTTCAGATTCCATATCATTCACTTACTGGCTATATGATTCCAGGCTAGTCAGTCATTTAAAATCTTTGAGATTCAGTTCCTTCATCTCTAAAATGAGAAATAAATAAAACTCTTACCTTACCTTATTTTGAGAAACAAATGATTGAATGTATAAAAAATACTTTACAAATATAAAATCACTACATTAGTATCTATTATTAATCCATACTTTCTATATTATATTAATATTTCATTTATCTGTACTTTGTGCATAAATTCCTGGGGCCAAGAGTTTTACTTTCTCAGATTTGGTGTCCTATGAATTTATTGGTGTTTATACTGCTATTCATCTTATTCTATTATTTTCTCTATGGTATCTAGATTAATTTATATACATACACACACACAGATATGTATATATATCTGTGTGTAAGCTTTCTTTTCTTTCCATCCTTTTCAGTTTAAAATAATCTTTTTTGATTAGATTTTCAAGACTCTCGATAAATGAATTTCTCCAGATCTTACTTGATGTGCTCCTTTCCAACTAAGGGCCCCTCAGTTCTACATTTTAAGCCATGATCAAGAAATCTAAATCCCATTCTCAGGCACCATCTTCTTTATCAGCTGTTTGCTTCACTATTTCAGGCTTAGGAGATGCACAGAGTTGAGAGAGGGCAGCATAAGACCAGATTTTGGAGAGTAGTTCAGTTTGTGTTTAATGTATAATATATGAATAGTATGAAATAAGCTGAACTGATAGCCTGGAGTCAGATTATAATGGATGTTGGATGCCAGAATTTGGAATTTGTACTCTATTTCTAAACAACATGGAGCTACTAAAGGATTTTCAGGAGTCTAGTGACATGATCAGAGGAAGGCGTTCAGATTATTACCTGGGCAATAGTGTGAACTATAAGGACAGGAAGGCCAATAAAGAGGCTATTCACATTAGTCTAGATATTTAGAGGCAAAAATGAACACCTGAATTAGGATGATTGATGTCAAAGTGAAAAGAGAAAATAAATTCGAGACATTGTGAAGACAGAGTCAAAAGAATTTGTATTTTGACAGATTGACAATTTGACAAATTGACTATGTAGAGACTTGGAGAGGTGGAATGGAAGAGGAAATAATCAAGGATAATGCCAAAGTTATGAGCTTAGGTGACTGGGAGGATAGCGGTACCATCAAATGAAATAGAAGAATTGAGTGGAACACAGACTAGCAGGGGAAGAAGAAAAGGGGTTCATTTTGGGGCATGTTCAGTTTAAAGTGCTGGCCAGACATCTAGGGAGCAATCTCCAAAAGGCAGTTAGAGGGCTAGACGTCTTGAAGGTGTCTGGTGGGGAGACAGAGACATGGGAGTTTTCTCCATACTCATAATACTTGACACTGTGAGGTAAGATACAACGACCTAAGGAAAGAGTGAACAAGAAAGTACAGTATTATCAAAACCAAGGAAGAAGAATGGACATATAGATGGCATCTTAGCCTTCACAAGAAGAAGGTCTAACTTTCCTTTGAAACTAGAGGGAAGGGGGATAGATGGTGGATGTGGCTACTGAAAAGTTTAGAGGAGTGTAGAGAGGAGAACTGATAGAATTCTTGTTGCGATGACCCTAACCTTCTCAGTAGAAGGCAAAGTTGCTCACTGAGAGTAGGGAATGAAAGAGAACATTGACGCTATAGTATTTAATAAAGGCAAATGTAGTAGGGCATACCTATTGAGTGCAAATAAACTATGCAAACACAAGAACAAGCATGTCTTGAGTGCTCTGTCCTTCCAGAGGTACAGATGGGGGTGGCAGGGAAGGGCAGATAAAAATGCAAAGCACAATACCAGGATGAATAAATAGAGGTAACTCTAATGCTTTATACTCAACACTAGCCATATCCTAGACTACCATGCCCAGTTTTGATCTTCATAATGGAAATAGAGGATATGTAAGCCTTGGAAAACACAACTTGCCTGGTCCAGAACTCTCCTTGAAATGCTGAAAGAAAAAACAAAACTATACAAAAGGTGAACCAACTTCTCTTTTACTCAGACAAGTCCTCATGGCAGAGAAATGTTTTGAGAACTGTTTTCTTTACGAATGTTTTTGCAATTCTCAAATCTCTTGCTGCTCATTCTCATCCTTCTTAGAACTCAGGTTGAGTCTCTGCCATTCCACTTTATAGTCTTACAGGTTTGACTTGATGCTCCAACCCCAAGATTATTTAATTCTTTGTAAGAAAAAAGTGTTTCATGCCCAAGATCCTTTGAAAATGCACAGATCCTATGTTTGAGAGTTTTAAAATAGAGTTCTTAACCCAGATCTCTTACATTGCAGGTGATATTGTGGTCTTTACCAAACCACTGGTAGTGTCTAAAGGGGACAGAGGTTTCTTGACCACCTCTACCCTTTTAGCTACTGATGGAACGGATAAGGCAGAAGAGCTTCTCTTTGTAATCACCTCCCCACCTCAGTATGGCCAGATGGAATATGTCAGCTATCCAGGAGTCCCCATCACAAGCTTCAACCAGATGGATATTGCAGGTCAGAAAGTCTGCTATGTATACAAAAGCAAGGCAGCTGTTTCCAATGACATGTTCAGGTGAGTCCAATTGAAGCTTCATTATATCTATTCCCTAGAGAAAATATTTTTGAGATCCTTTCTCAGGCAGCTAGGAGTGGAGGCACCTAGCTGAAATCAACTAGGTAACGTAGTGGATAGAGTGCTGAGCCTAGAATCTAGAAGATGTGAGTTCAAATCCAGCCTCAGACACTTACTAGGTGTGTAATTCTGGGCAAATCATTTAAACTCTGTCTCAGTTCCCTCAAAATGGGGCTAATAACCTACTTGTCAGGGTTGTTTGAGGATCAAATGAGATAACATTTGTAAAGTGCCTAGCATTGAGCTTGGCATATAGTAGGTCCTTAATAAAACTTTCCTTGCTTCCCTTCCTTCCTTCCGAAGTTCAGAGGCTGTTACAATAATCCAAGAGTGGGGGAAGATGATAGGTATCTAAAGTAGGGTTGTGACAGTGTGTGGAGAAAAGGGGGCAGGTATAAGAGATGTAGAAATTGATAGAACTTCCACATGTATTGGATATAGGGGATGAGACAGAAGGCAGAGACAAAGATGAGGTTTTGATCTTTGGTGCCGAGGAGGATTGTGGTGTCAAAAACAGAAAGAGTGAGATTTGGAGAAAGGGTGAATTTTAGGAGAAAGGATGATGAGTTTTGAGCATGCTAAGTTTGAGGTGCTTGTGGGGCATTCAGTTAGATGTGAAATGATTTAAGGGGAAGAAAGATTAAATCTGGGCATGAAGATTAGGGACTCATCTACATGGAGGCAATAATTTGAACCCATAGAAGTAGATGAAAGGGAGAAAATAGAGAGGTAGAAGAGAAAGCCTAGGACCCCTATGTTTAGAACATAGGAGAAAGATGAACTAGCTTTAGAAACCAAGAAAAAGTAGTCAGACAAGTAGGAGAAGAACCAGGAGAGCAGCATTTCCTGGAGAAAGGCGATCAATTTTATCACAAACTTTATTGTTTAGAAACTTCATAAATATGTTTAGAGGTTATCTTTTGGTCACTGGAAAAACTTTGAGAAGTGAACTCCCTGGGGTCTTGGAGTCCTCATCCTTAAAATAAAGGGGCTGGGAGTAGATGACCCTTCTTTAGGCTTCTGGCTCCAGCTCTACGACCAAATGTTATCTAGTAACTTTCTCTTGCTTGTGTGGTTGAGATTCATTTGAACAGATTTCCCCAAGGCATTTATAGATGGTTTAAAGTGGTTTTTTTAAAGTGTTTTTAATTATCCTAGGAAATAGATTAACTTATAGATATTACTTCTGACTCTTGGCCTGACCTAATATAAAAAAGGAAATAGAATTCTTGGTTTCATGGAAACTTTTCTTTTGTTACTTACATAATTATCAGAGTTTTAAATATTTCATCCAGAGGTGTTAGCAATGACATCTCTTTCACAGCTGGCACATGAAATAGAGGTGTTCAATGACCACTGCTTCGATGCTCTCAACTGGGAGGAATCGGTGGTCTGGTCTGATGACTAGAGTGGGTATTCCTTCCACCTGTGCAAATGGAAACCCCTTTACACAGCATGATCGAAAGGAGGGCAAGAGAACGTGGGATCACATCTTCCCTTTGAGATCACATCTTGCCCTTCGTTCAAGCTTGTCTGAGTAAGTTTGGATACATTGTCTTTCTTCCCTCAACTTTATTTCCTCATCTGTTTGAAAAATAAAAAGGAAAGGTTAGAATAAGATGCTGCTGAGGTCCCCTGTAGCTCTAGACCTTTGATCTTATGTTCTTCTCATATGGTACAATGAATGTGCTGATCTTTTTGTAAATTGTCCAGTGTGCTGGAGGCCCTACTTCATTTCGTTTTGATTTTCAAAATTTTGTGGATATCTGTGTGGCACACGGGTGATCCATCTGTTATAGCTCACATGGCTCTAGTCATGTCCTCGATGATGTAATTTACACTTTTTCTGATATTTTACACCCCATTTATAAAGCCCTTCTTGCCTTGCCTCTACCTTTCAAGATGCCTTTTTATTCCCCTTTAGGTCACTTAAAATTTTGATTCTTCTGACATTGTGGCATTGCATGAATTCAAGTCATATAAAATTGCCAGGACAAGACCAATGTTAAGTTATAATAGGATTTCATGAAACACTTAATTAACAGTAATTTTGCTCAATACTTGAGAATACGTGAGGACTTTGGGGCAGGGATGATTTGGGCCACCATGCTTTTTTTTTAGAAGGAAGTTTGAAGTGGTACTTTGTGCTTTTTCTCTTGATAAATTTCCCTCTGACAAGCAGAGATAAAAGCATTATATTGGTCTTGCTCGTTAAAACAAAACAAAAAAACAGACAGACTGTAGCATGTAAGCATTTGAAGGCATCGCTCAAAATTTCCAAGATCAATCTCTTGAATTTGCTTCCTTTGTCCACATTCTTGTCTTTTGATCCATTTAATCCTGCCTTCCCCTCCCCCCGCCCCCACTCCAGTCCAGAGAGCAGCCTTGAAAAGGAAAAGAAAGTCACAAAAGTGTAGCCTAAGGGGGTCTGCCCAGG
>CM053769.1:22509455-22536089 GCA_028658325.1 Potorous gilbertii
TGAAAAGGAAAAGAAAGTCACAAAAGTGTAGCCTAAGGGGGTCTGCCCAGGCTGGAGAGAGAGGACTTACCACTTCCTTTGCTGGCGATGGTGACTGATGTTTCTAAGCTGATTGAATGTATCCTCAGCTTTAGAGTTTCTCTCTTTAACACCAGCTGGTAGAGCCACCCCCTCCTGCTGCCTCTCTGGGTCATTGCCCATGTTGAAAAGTGAAGCAAAGGTGTTAATTAGACAGCGTTAAATTATAAGAATGGTGAAAAGTTCAAAGCCTTGCAAAATAGTTATTGCCTATACCATAAATCGTTAATGAATTCCCCTGCTACTTTCTGCTAGGTGTGACTTTTGGGTGAATCACGGAAACTTTCTGGGCCTCAGTTTCCTCATCTGTAAAATGAGGACTTTAAACTAAATGATCTTGAAGGCACATTCCAACTTTTAAAATCTAGGATGCTGTGATCCTATAAATTCAAGCAAATTAACCGGGGAAGGTAGGGAGCAGAATATTTTAAAACTAACATTATTGCTTTTAAGTTGGTGTAATTATTCAAGCTATACTAACAAAAGAATTGCCTAGTAGGCATTTATAGGAGCCTCATTATAATTAATAGAGCAAATGATCTTGAGTTAGCAAATTTTGTATGTAAGTTTGTATGTAAGTTCTGAAGTGATGGAAAACATTGCGGGGAGGTTTGGGGTAGTTTAAACAATCCCCCTATATGCCGGTCTACACTATTAAACGGGCTCTCCTGTAGTTCAGGTTAAGCTGTCTGAACGATCACCAGTTCTGGATGGATCAAGTTCACATTAAATAGGCTTTACTCTGAAAGGTTAACGTATTCAATAATGATGACAAAAATAAGAATGGTTAAATTCACAAAGTATTTTAAATATTGAAACTTTAAATTTCAAATTAAATTTTAACCCCTCCCATATCTCCTGCGATCCTCTCAGCCACCGTGTGGGACTGATGGCAAGTACTGTTTCCTTCTCTCTGAGTGTACAAAACTCTGGCTCTGAGATAAGACGATCTGCCTACTGTCCAGCATCTAGTAAGTGGCTGATAGGGCTTTGGAACCCATCGCCTCTGGGTCCTAAGCCAGTATTCTTTCTTCTTATGCTAGTTTGTCCTATTTTCTAGCTATGGAGACTGAGAATTAGATGACAGTTACCCAGCTCGGACACAGCAGCTCTGTCTTCAAACATTCAAAGGATTTTCATGAGGAAGAGGGATTCCACTTGGTCTTCTTGGCCTCAGAGGGCATAATGATGAGTAATCCCTGAAATAGGGCAGATGTTGCAAAAAGGCAGATTTAAGCTTGAGCTAAGGAAATGCTTCCAACAAAGAGTTTATTATACTTGAGTAGGATGGATGACTTAGGAAGGAGTAAATTCCTTACTACTAAAGAGGTCTTCAGATAGGGGCTGAATGAGAACTTCCTGGTTTTTTCTTTTCTTTTTGAACAGAAGTTTTTGTTCCTCTTTTGTTTGGACTAGGTAGCTTCTGAGATCCCTTTGAACTCTGAGATTCTATATAACGTGACATGGCATGTTATGTTATACATAGTCTGGTGCCATGAAAGGCACCAGAAGTGTTCTGTAATGGAGAAACAGGACAAGTACTTTAGAGAAACAGATCCAGCAACAAGACAAGACAGGAAATGGGATGGGGGGGGGGAGATTGGAGGATGGGACCAGAGATAGGAGTAAAGGGACGAGCAACAGGGACAGTCAGATTATTGACGCAGTTACCACAAGAGAGGGGATCATCAGTTTGACCTTTACCCCTATCGGGGTTGGAGAGGCAAGATAACCCTATAACAGATACTTGGAACTGGAATCTGGACTCCCAGTGGTAGGCACTGAGCTGTGAGCCAAGAAGCAGAGACAGCCCCTCCAGGGGAGGCAGTATTAAATGTTCCCCACCCCCAAGTTCATGAACATGAACAAGGCCCTAGAGACAGTGTGGTGTAATGGATAGAGCTCCTTACTTGTGTTATAGGAAGTCTTTTCTCAGACACTTGCTAGCTGACAGATCCTAGGCAAATCACTGACACACTCTGGGCCTCTTAGTTATAAAAAGTGGGGTTTGGATTCTATGACCTCTGAAATTTCTTCCAGTTCTGAAGTTAGTATTCTGTGTCCATGCTAGCTGCTCTCTAAAGGAGAGCAATTAGATGTGGCATCTGTCTGTGCTTGTTCTTCTCTCTGAATCTCAGGTCTGACTTCTTCTGACTACAGTGACAACAAAATTTCACTGGTAATTTTCTATTTTCATACTTGACTTGTCTGTTAAGGATCCCATGAAATGGACTTTTGATGAGCTCATACTCGGAAATGGTGGGAGTTGGCCAATGAATAATAAATACTTTGCTGCTTTCCTAAGTCATAGGGTTGTAAGAAGAGATGGATATGATGTCTAGACATAAAGATGTCAAAGCACTTTACAAAAGGATGTAGCATAGTATTGGAAAGAGCACAAGATCTGGAGTCAGAGGACCTGTGTTACAATTCTGATTTAACCACTTGTGATTTGGGCAAGTTACTTCTGCCATTTATGGCTCAGTATTTTCTTCTGTAAAATGAAAATTAATGCTGATGAAACATTGAACATATCAGACTTTTTCAATATACTGATTAGTTTTGCTGAACTTTTCCTTTCCTTTAATTAATTCTGGATTAAAAGAGATGGCTGTCTGAAAGGAGGAGGCGAGAGATACATTAAGAAAATGTTACAATTTCGTTTTTTCATTGAACTCAAGTGAATAATTT
Source organism: Potorous gilbertii (assembly GCA_028658325.1). Lineage (NCBI taxonomy): Eukaryota > Metazoa > Chordata > Mammalia > Diprotodontia > Potoroidae > Potorous > Potorous gilbertii. The sequence goes on from CM053769.1 coordinate 22,512,225, forward strand.
CTAAGATCCTTTCCAGTTCTAAACCCTATAGGCCTACAAAGTTTGGGCTTAGGGTACACAAAGGAAGATGAAACCTATATTTAGGTTCTATTATCCAATGAGAAAAGTGATATATAAAGAATAGACTTATGTGTATGTCAGGGGTGGGGCAGGAAAGGTTGGGAGTTGAAAGAGATGATGGAGCAGGGAAGGAGAGAAGGATGTTGGGGAAAGAGAAAAAGGACAATTGTCTTGAGAAAAATCTACAAAATTTAAAAGTTAATAATGAATTTTGCATGCTGAAAAAAGTTACTTTCATAGTTGATTGAGAAGCCATAAGGGAAAGAATATTGACCTTGCAGTCAGGAGGATTGGATTCCAATTCCAGCTCCACTCTTCACTACGTGGGTGACCTTGTGCTGCTAACTCCTCATATAAGTCACTCAGCTGTCTCATCTGTAAAACAAGAGGGCTGAAGAAGAGCATTCTCTAAGGTCTAGCTTTAAAACTTTAAATCAGTCTTTGGCGATTGAGAACATCTCAGAGCAAATAGCTCTCTGTTCATCTTCTTTCAATTTCTTGACTTTTCTCCCATCATTTTTGCCCAGGATGCAGCATCTATCTTATAGTCAGAGGCAGTAACAGTTTTATTTTTTCTTAAGTTGGGGAGAGAGAATTAAAATGGAATCGTTTGAAGGAACATCTTCTACATCTCACTTTGATGTTTGGTTGGTAACCTTACATATTTATAATGGAAGAGTCTAGCATCTGCCCAATACTCATATTTTTAATCTTGTTGTCTCACTAACCCAATAGTGCACCACCATGCTGTTTGTCAAGTGGCACTAAACCAAAGCTGAAAGCCTGTTTTAATGAAAGTATGATGGTGATGCTTTTTAAAAATTAAATATATGCAACTAGTCTAATCACCCAAATTTATGCTTCTTGCTGTTAAAATTTGGCAAGGAATTTGGGTGGGTAGAGGATATAAATTCTGTGGCAGAGAGTTTAGGATTTTTTTTCCTCATCTTTTTAGCGTAAGGAATGGCAACATTAATTAAATAGGGGAATTTAATGATCAGATTTTGCCTTCTGCAAAAATATTTTTTTGAAACATAAATTTCTCCTGCATTGTTTGGTGCTGCTGGCCTGGAAGAAAGATTTGGCAGCATGCGCTGGGACAGATGACACCGAGTGATTAGCAACCTGACTGCAGATGCTGGCAGCCGGGCGCTAAAAGAACATGCTAATGTCCTCCATTTTGACATGCGGGCTTTACTCCTTTTTTTTAAGCTGGCACTGTTTATGATTCCATTTTTATCTTCTAAATGCCATGACAGATGGCAGATTCTTCAGCCAATTCCATTGCCAAGGAAATGTAGAAAGCTTGAACGCTTTACCATGGTAATGGTGATATCAAACCATGCCACAAACCCTAACTAAATCTGAGATTCATCCCCCAGATTTCATGAGAATGATGGTGAGCTTGGCTGCTGACTCTTTCCCTAGGGGGGATAGAGAGGAGGATGAGTAGTGAATGGAAATAAATAAAACGGCCATATAGAAAGAGATGTTGTCTTGACACCAACCAATACATTTTCTGGAGAAAGGAAGATAATTTTTTTAATGACCTGCTTTCTTACTTTATGAACACTTCATAAATGTGTTTAGAGGTTATTCTTTGCAGTCATTGGGAAACCACTGGGAGATAAAATTGACTGAGACCCCAGGTTTCTTGTCCATAAATTAAAGGTCTGGGATTAAATGACCCCTGTCTAGGGTTCTAGCTTGAATCTTCAATCCTAGGATCAGATCTTGTATTGTAACTTCATCTCACTTGCATTATTTTACACTGTAATCCTGAGCAGATTTTCCTCAATATATCTATAGAGACTTAAAGAAGAGGGTTTAAAAATTTTTAAAGTTAATAATAAGTTGACTGTACATATTACTTTTAACACTTTTAACACCTCCCTTGGTATAAGAGAAATAGCATTCTTGGTTCATGGAAACTTTTTGCTGTTACTTGTATCATCATGGTTTTATACTTGACCTAGCAATGTTAGTTATCACATCTCTCTCACTCTTGGCACATGAGCTTGAGGTCAGCTCTGACAGCTGCCTTGATGCTCCCAGCTGGGAATACGGTCCTCAGTAAACATATTTCTTACTCATATATGGTCTCTGGCCTGCCTACGCTCGTTCCCATCTGTCTGATGGCAGAGTGCCTGTTTACAAGTTGGTCAGACCCTGATCATCAAGCAGTGATGCCAGACAGTGAGAGGAGTTTTAGATGGACAGCCTGTATAACATAGGAACAAAACCTCGGTGACCTCCAAAAGGTCAGGGATGCACAGAGTAGATTTGAGTGATCTCAGGACTGGCCCTTTCAAGATTTTGTTATTTTTTTTTTTGGTTCAAATGCCAACACTTCATTTCCTGTTGCAGAGAGCCCAAGTCAGACATCAAAATAAAAGCCATAAAATGGTAGCCTTTGAGTAGAAGGAAATGCATGGAAAATTTATTGTTTAATCTTATCAAGCTAACTGGAATGTGTTAAGAATGTCATTATGCAATTGTTTTAGTGACCTCAAATTTTAGCAATAATTGCTAACGTTTATATAGTGCTTTAAGGTTTGCAAAGCACTTTACATGAAGGATCTCATTTGTTCCCCACAACAACCCCATGAGGTAAGTACTATTGTAATCGCTATTTCACTGATGAAGTAACAGAGGCAGACAGAGATTAAAATGTCTTGCCCAGGACCACACAGTTACTAAATAGCTGAGGCTGTATTTGAACTCAAGTCTTCTTAACTCCAGGGCCAGCACTTTGTGCAAGCTAGAGGCCACTTAAATAAAGGCCCACTTTTTAGCACCAATATTCTTTTAGGGATGCCATATGCCCAACTCATGAAATTCCATGGTTCCCAAGGATCAAGGCTTTCAGGTCACCTAAAGAGCAGCAGAGGGACACAGAATGCATATTAGAAAGTGGTAACACCTTACTCCCACTAGTAATTTGTGCAGTGAAAGTGTCAAAAAGAATTTTATTAGAGAAATATATGACCAGAAACAGAGGTGGGTTAATCATGAGCAAAATCATGGTATGACTGATGGACCATTCATGTATTCCTTCGATATTTAAGAGATATAGAGAAGATAGGTGATGTCAAAAGAAATAAGAAAGATCCTCAATGAATGTCCCAGAGAGGATTTGTAGAAAGTCATGGAAGTGAGGAGTTGCACAGGGTAAGATAGAATGGTTGATTTGTAGTCTATGATTTGTGGGATTGCCCACATCAATAAAGTCCTATCTCCACCGGAATATCAAAGGTTGCAGTAATGGTGGCCAGGGTTAGATTCTTTGTGCTGTGTTGGTCTATGGGAGGCTGGCTAAGATGGGAGCTCTGCATATTCCAGCCAGAAAAACTTGTACCAAGGGAAAATAATCATATAAACCACAAGGGAATATAGTCAGAGTTTTTTGAGTCTGACCAATTAGTTTATAGGTTACTCAGCCAAAAGGGTGAATCCAAAGCAGGGTCCAAGGTTCCAGGAAAGCTAAAGACTGAAATATTATGGAACAAGTACTGAATCTGGAGTCAGAGAACTTGGGTGGGATTGAATTTTGGCTCCATTCCCTTACTCCTTGTGTGAGCTTGGGTAAATAACTTTCTCTCTCTGAGGCTTTGGTTGAGAGGATTGGATTAATTCTAAGGTACCTTCTCATTCTAAATCTATGTAATATGAAGGCATGCTACCCTGGCAGAGGGTTTAGCTGAGATGATTTACAGCAAGCACTTATAGACTGCCATGAGGTCAAGATGGCAAGCATAATTTACTATAAATAGTATTTAATCCCAATTCTGTATTTATGTATGTATGTGTGTATATGTGTATGTGTATGTATATATGTGTGTATGCATATATATATATGTGTGTGTGTGTGTGTGTGTGTGTGTGTGTGTGTATCTCTTTATCTCTGTCTGTCTATCTATCTATCTAAAGAAGCCAAGGTCAAGGAGGATAAGTGACTTGACCTGAAATCACACAGCCAGTAAACTTTAGAGACAGGATTGGAATATAGGTCTTTAGTCCACTATGAAATTCTTTCTCCATGTTCTAGACATTTCTCAAGTAAGGATTAAACATGGTTCTTGCCCACAATGAGTTTATAGATGAATTCAGTTTGATTAGTTTAGATTTTAGATTGGTTAGAACACAATGGGAACAGTGAATTAGTTAGATTGACTGTTGATTACCTTTCTGATTTTAGCCCCAACTTGAGTCTACTAGTGGTTTATTAAGAATACCCAGGAGACGAAAAAACCCAACAAAACACAACCACCCCCACTCCTACCCTCACTAAGAAGATATGAGTGTGCTTACCTTTTATTTGTTTGGTAGAATAATCTGAAAAATAGCATGGCCAGAGAAGTTTATATACAAGTCTATATTCACATGTTCTAAGTTCAGTTCCATTCCATTCAGTTCAACACACATCTACAGATGTTCATTATACCTTCATATAAATACTTTTCTGTGTAGAGCATAGCATCATGGATCTAGAGTTAGATGAGTTCTCAGAGGTCATTTAGGCCTAACTTATTTTATACATAAGGAACCTGAATGCCAGGAGGTTAAATAATTTCTCCAAGGTCGCATAAGTGGTAAGGGGTCATAGGTGGAATTTAAACTTCCTTACTTAGAATCTTTGATCTTTCCCTTGTACTTCAATGAATGAGACTCTTCTGATGGGGCTATGAGTTTAATAGTGAGAAGGCTTCTTTTGAGAAGAAGTCTTTGATTTTTTTTCATTTTAGAGTCACTTCAAGGCAAATACTTCAGTAAAGGTGTGTATTATCATTTCATTCCAGTAGATGGTGAAACAAGCATCCATGCTGAAGGCTACCTTGCCTCTCTTTGCCAGATTCGTCGTGAGTAATGGATTAAGGACAAAGCATGGAGTGTTTGAGATCACGCTGGAGACTAGTGACCAGGCCTTGCCTGTGGTGACCAGGAACAAGGGGTTAAGAATAATGGAAAATTCCACGGCACTCCTCTCTCCAGACATCCTTCAACTTTCTGACCCAGACACTCCAACAGCAAACCTCACCTTCCTCTTGTCTCGGCTCCCCCAGTACGGACAGCTCTATCTTCGGGGGGTGGTTCTCACACAGTACAATTTTACACAACAAGACGTGGACAACCTGAATGTGGCCTACAGGCACCTGGGAGGAAACTCACATATTGATTGGTTTACCTTTATGGCTACTGACAGGACAAATCAAGGCTTTGTTGTGGATGGACGAGTGTTGAATGAACCTGTGTCCTTTACTATTCAGGCAAGTATGAAAAGCATTTGAATCACTTTCTGGTAGATCCATGCCTAAATCAATACAAAAGAAAGCTTCCCTGTCTTATGGTATGATCCAACATGGGAACATAGCCTTGCATTTTATTAGTTTTTGGTCTGGTTTCTAAAGAAAACATTTGGTGATTTAAGAGTTATCCATGTAAGAATAATGGATATTTGGGTTCACATCACTCTCAGTTTTGTACTGTGCACAATACACATGTAAATGAATGAAAAAATTAAAATGCTTCATATGTGCCAAACATTGTGGTAAGTGCTCAGATACAAATAGAAAAGGAATGCAATCTCTGATATCAAGGAGTTCATACTCTAATTGGAGAAGACAACATGTAGAGGAGTTATAGAGTAAATGGAAAGATCCAAAGGTCCCAAGGGTATAGCTACAGGATGAATGGCAATGCCTGGGAATCCATAGGATTTATGACATCGTCTACCAGTACTTAATAAATGTATGATGAATGAAGGAATCTAGAGTTTATTTTAAATGCAGTTTTTATTTCATTAGTCAAAGAGCAGCAAATATAATCTGGTTCTCAATTTTATTCATCCCAAGCCTTTGTTAAGATGATGCTCCTATTATCACACATCACTCTACATGAAAAAGAAAAAAATTTGAGATATGCATTATGTATATCAGAGTTTCTTTGATGTTCAAAAGGAGAAAACTAGTTATATCACCTTCCTTAGTTTGACTTTTCCTTTAGTTTGAATATTTTGAAACTAATACAATAATTCAACAAATACATACTAAAAATAAATAAGTCCTGTACACTGTGGATATAATGATGGAAAATAATCAATCTTTCCCTTAAGGATCCTGTAGTCTAATATGGAAACTGTGGCATGAATATAAAGAAGTATGATGCAAGGTAGAATGTGATGGGAGAAAAGGACAAATTTAGACAGAGCAGTTTAGTAAATTGTAAGGAGGTAAAAACTGCTTTCATCGAGGAGAAAAGGAAAGAATTTATTTTGTTTAATTCTTGCCTAATCTCTGGTATATAAAGAAATTTGATTCTGATAGACAGGAAGTAGATAAAGACAACCTTGGAGTTCTCATTAGAAGGATTACAAGTGAAAGGGGATGAAGGATCATTAAGTAGTATATAATAGGAATGGAGGCGGTAAGATGGAGTTGACATTGTTGATGTGGGGAAAGGCTTTGCTGATTAAGCCCATCTAGAACTGTGGTCTGCTAATGACTCCTCTAAGATACATCATCTCAATCAAAGACACATGGATTCTTGGTTTACCTTAATGATAATTTCATTGATTTGGGCAAACCAAGAAAGGGAAATTCTGTTCTGGATCTCATTCTCACCAACAAGGAAGAAATGGTTATTATGGCGAAATTGATAGGAAAGTTTGTGAGAAAAGTGACCCTTCATCTTAGAATTTGTGACAGAGAGAAAAAAAGCTAGGAATAGACAGACATGCATGATAGACTTGGATGTAGAATGGACCAAAATTCTCATTGTCAACGCTATGAATGAGATCCTTTTTAAGAATGATATTCTGAAAACACAAATAAAAATAATTCTATCAAGAAGGGAAAGGAAGAGTAATCTAAAGAGAATATATATATATATATATATATATATATATATATATATATATATATATATTCACAGAAAACTGATCATCAATTTCGATTTTAAAAAGAAATATACATAAGATGAAAGTGAGGATAGGTAATGGAGGATAAAATAACCCTTAAGGACAGGGGAATGGTCGGAGACTTTTGGAGAATGCTAAGAACAACAGTTGTTTTTTACTTATTTTTGGTTTGGGAGGGGAAGGGAAACTGAAAGAAGGTTAAGAACTTGATGTGGATAAGATAATGAAATGGGTGATGGAGAAGAGGCAGAGGCATTCAATTCTTATTTTGTTAGTTTCCTCTGTCCCCCAAAACCTAAGTCCATATCATTACCCCCCTAAGGCAAGTGAGAATGTATGAATAACTCCCACTTACATGCCTAAGTTCCTGTCTCTCTGAAATTTTTGAGGCTAGTCTACATATGCATCAAGACATATATGAAGGTAGGAGAAGGGAACAGATGGGCTTCCACAAATTATACAACAGATACCGAGTAAACTTTAGAGACAGGATTGGAATATAGGTCTTTAGTCTGCTATAAAATTCTTTTTCCATGTTCTAGACATTTCTCAAGTAAGGATTAAACATGGTTCTTGCCCACAATGTTTCATACATTTCATAGTTTCATATGTTATTTACAGTTTCATAGTTATTTAATCGACCGAAAAGAGGGGATATTACAGAATTTCCATTTTGATTATTGTTTACTAAAACAATTCATGTCAGTAGCACCAATGCTACTTTAAAGACTCTCCTCTAATATATTATTTGCCATACATGTTAAAATTTTGTGAAATGTAACAAAAGAGATTTTTAATTAATTGAATGGTGTCCCTCTGGTTGTCAAAGGAGGCATAAAATGGGGTGATGTATACTCACCAAAGGTTTTCTTCATTGTCAGGAAGAGTATATAACAGAGTCCAAATGGAAAAGATATTTCCCAAAATCATGAGATGCTAAGAAACCAGGAAGATGGTGGTGACTGTCATATGGGAGCTGAGAATTGAGGAAGGTTTGGGAGAAAAGTTGGACTCTATTTTGGATATGTTGGATTTGAGATGGCTTCAGTACATCTTATTTGAGGTGTTCAAGAGGTAATTGGAGGAAGGATGATTGCAGATCAGAAGTGAGATTAAGACTAGATATATAAATTTATAAATCAGCATGGAGATGATAATTGCATCCATGGAAATTGATGAGATCACTAAGTGAAATACTATAGAGCATTGGGAAGAGGGGCCAGGATAGAGATTTAGGAGGTCCCTGGAGTTAGCTGATATGATTTGCATGAAGATCTAACAAAGGAGACTAAGAAGGATAGGTAGCAAACACTTGTCAGATGCCTACCATGTGCCAGGCATTTTGCTAATAGCTAGCTATATAAAAATGAAAAATATTCTCTGTCCTCCATCAGCTCATGGTCTAATAGGGGATACAAAATGAAAACTGGAGCAAATAGTGTCATAAAAACCATAAAGTATTGAGGAGGAGATGATTAAAGGTTGCAGAGAAGTCAAGAAAGCTGAAGACTAAGTAAGACAAGGCCATTAGATTTGGCAGTTAGAGATCATTGGTAACTTTGGAGAGGGCAGTTTCAAGTAAAAGGAGAAATCAGAAGCCAAGTTGCAGGAATTAATAAGAGAGTGAGAAGAAAGGAGATGGAAGCACTGTGCATTGACACCTTTCTCCAGGACTGTAGTCAAGAAAGGGAGATATATAGGAAGAACGAGCAGGGGTGATAGTATCGAGTGCAAAATGGTGTGTTTGTAGGCAACCACTGCATGTTACAGATTAGGAAACTGAGGCCCAAAGAATGGAATTGACTTGCCCAAGAAGATACAGGAAGTAACAGTGGCAGAATTTACATCCAGATCTTCTGACGTAGGGCTCTTTCCATTACTCCAAATGAATATCAGCTGAAGGAACTGGTAATAACCTGGAGAAGAGTTAGGGTAAATAAAAACAGTCTTTGAGTACTTGAAGGACTGTCAGCAGGAAAGGGACTAGATTGTTCTGATTTACCCCAGAGAGCAGAGGTTGCAGAATGGCAAATATAGATTTAATGTGGGGGAGGGGACTTTCTAACAATTAAAGCTATTCAAGAGAGATGGAATGAGCTGCCTTGGGAGACAATGTGGTTTCTCCTTCATTCAGGTCTTCAACAAGAGTCGGATTAACATTTGCTGGTGGAGAAGGGATTTTTGTTCAGGTATAGATTGGACCAGGTGGTTCCTACAATTTCTTCTAATTCTGAGATTCTGTGATTGTCTCTTGACTTTGTAGACTTTTTTTGGCCAAGTAACTCCCACCAATGAGTGATGAATTTGGTCCAAATTAATCTCTTGGATTCTGGAATGAATTCATTCTTTCATTTGCTCCTTTAGCCAATGAAAATTTTCAGATCACTGTATTAAGTGTAAGGGAAATGCAAGATTTAGTTAAGATATGATGCCTGCCTTCATAGAATTTAGAATCTACTGGGGCAGGGGAGAGCAAGAAAAACACAAAATAATATTCCACAATAAGTACATTAGGGTGAGGTACAAGGGGCAAGGTCATTATGCTTAGAGGAATTAGAGGAAACCATGGCTTTTGAATTGGGACTTAAAAGGTGGATAAGAATTCAACAGATAAAGAAAGGGAAAAAGAATATTTTGAATATTAGGGAATAGTGAATCAAAGGCATGAGAGAGAAGGGCACAGAGCATTTTCATGGAGCATAGATTACGTTAAGAAATAGGAGATAAGGTTGAAAGTGCAAGGAGACCTCAGATTGTTGGGGGCATTGATCATCCAGAAGAGAAGTTTGCTTTCAATCTGTAGGTAATGAGAAACCATAGAAGATTTTTGAATAGATGAATAACATGGCCAAATATGCAAGGATTAAGCACCAGTGGAACCCTGAGCAATGCAGCCATCATGGAGCCCTCTCCAAAGAGGAGTCAATATTTGGAAATGCTGCATGGTTCTTTGGGGTCCCCAAGACCAGAAAAACCTAAGAGCAAGTGCTCATTGTGCCATTCTGTTGACATGCTTTTGCTGTGGAGTATTATTTTAAGGAGCAGTTTAACTGAGGGGAGACTTGGTGGATTTGCCAAGAAGAAGAGACAAATGTGCTTTACGGATACTGGCATTTAAAACCACACGTTCTTTTATAGGCATTTTGTATTTGTCTTTTTTGGATGCCATAACTGATTCCTATAGTCATCCTTTACAACACACACACACACACACACACACACACACACACACACACACACGCACACTACATAGCTGCTTTCTTTGGATTTGGCATTTCTGTGCAGATTTCCAGGCAAGCCAACATGAATCATCACTGGGATACAGGCTTCCAAAGAAAGTCTTGTTTTCAAATATTTTTAACTGGGTCTGTTATACTTACAGACCTCCACTATATTACACCTGGAAATTAATTTTTAAAGAATTGTGCCCTCCAGGACATGAAATTCAGTAAAACCAAGAAGCATTATTAATGATAATGAGGAGATATAAAGCAAAAGAAAGAATTCTATTCAATTTGTATTTATCTTCTTTATCAGTTCTCTTTATGTTCAGGGTTTTTTTTCCCCCTCTAATACTCTTCTTTTCTTTTGTCCTTTCCTCCTACCTCTAATATCCCCTCTGGAGATTTCCAATGACAAGTTATCTCCCCACCCACCACAAAAGCTTTCTCTCTTCTAAACTGCACAATTGGAGAAGTACTAGTACATTTTGTTTTATTTCTTACTCTGCTGTTAATTGCTCATGTGTTCCAGTCCCTTGTTGGTCTTGGCATATTAAACTAACTATAGTATTTTTGTGTGGCTCCATGATTTATTTTTTTGTTTTTTAATTTTTAATGAAGAAAAATCTATTTTCTCTCTCTCTCTCACATATACTCTGCCCTTCCTGTTGAAAAAGAGAAAAAGCAAAACATTATGCATTTGACTATAGTATTTTTGAGATATCAGGGAGATGAGAGATAGGGAGGGGCTAATGTGATGCTCCTAACCCCCTACTGGTTATGAATTTTTGGCTAATACAGCCACTCTCTGCTCCGACTCGCTTCCTCTTGCCCTACCATTTTCATTTCCTGAAAGCCATATGACTGGCCAGCGTTAAAGCTGAATTCTGACTGTAGATGAAATACATACTAGAAGAAAATTCCATCTATTGAGGTAACCAGTTAGAAATAATAAAACATGTAAAATACATAGACCAACTCTCCTTTCCCTTTTCCCTTTTTAAGCTGACCTATAGAAAGAGAATGCAGACCTAGAAGATAGGAAGAAATAGAAATCTGTATTCCTTTTCTGTTCCCTAACCTGCTTCTGGTCTTTGGAAGGAGAAATTGGGAAGGAATGATCCAGTACCTTCGACCTGCTCAGGATAAAAGATACTTCACAGTTATCATTCATTCACTCGGTTATTCACTCGGTAAACATAGGTGAACACCTTCTGCTTTCCCTGTGTAGAAAGCACACTGCTAGATAAGTGCTAGGCAAGGGCAAGAAAAAGAGATTAAAAAGTTGAGATAAGATTCAGTTGCAGCTCTCATGAAGCTTGTCATCTTATAAACTATTAGAGCTGTCAGGAAATATTCATAACATTAACTGTACTAATTCAGGTGGGCCAGTTGGATAAAAAGGCTCCACGCATCATCCATCTGAAGTGCCCTTCCCAAGTGGAGCTTCTGAAAAATGGTTGCTATGGGATTTACATAACATCTCGAGTCCTGAAGGCATCTGACCCTGACACTGAGGACAACCAAATCATCTTTAAGATTTTACGACGTCCCCAGTACGGACATCTGGAAAATACAACAACAGGTACCGGGTTTCTCAATCCTCCTAATTGCTCATTTTAAAATACCCAGTGGCTCACATCAAGGATTGGAGTGTTAGAGAGTAATTTAATTAAGTGCATGACCATTTGGTAAACAGCCCCTGAGGCTTTGTGATAGATGCAGTTTATAAATCAATACTAGGACTGAAGAACGCTTCAAGTCAAGCTTCCCTAATCCATCTTGAATGGGAAAACCAAACGCAGAGTCACAGCTGTTTATTGTTTACAACTTTTTTTTTAAGGTGCCAGATTGTAATCTGTAACAAGTAAGGTATGCTGTCAGACCTAAATTCATATTTGTGACTTATTTTCAGTTCTATCATTAATTCCAAATGATGTCCATTCATTTTAAAATGTCATTTTTAGTTCCCCAATGATTTTTTCCAGTAACGTAGGATCTTTGCCTTGTGGAGACAACAAAGTACTAAGCTAAACACAATGATAATACTAATGTTACAGAATGGCAGATTTTTCTGGGATGCTCTTCTGTGCCCTTTTTGCCTGCTTTTTGTTTTTAACAAGTCATCTCTAGGCAAAATATTCCTGAGGCAAAGAAATGAGATTCTTTCAGTCAGTCAATCAATAAACATGTATTAAGTGTCTGCTTTATGCCAGGTGCTATGCTAAGCATCGGATATATAAAGAAAGGCAAAAGACAATCCCTGCTCTCAACCTAATGAGGGAGACACATGGGAATAACCAGAAATATAAAAGATATATGTGGGATAAGTTGAATATAATCAAAAGAAAGAAGGATAGGGAAAAGTTTCTCATAGAAGATGGGATTTTAGCTGGATCTTGAAGGAAGCTAAGCCAGGAAGCAGAGATGAAGACAGAATTCCAGGCATGGGGACATCTGGTGAAAATATCCCTTGGTAGATATTAGGAACCCAGAGTATTATGATGAAAATTTTTTGTGTGATCTATGGCTCTTGAAGTAGTAGGAACTTCTTGAGAGCTGATATTAATAACAATGGTTGACATTTCCATAGATCTTTCAGGTTTACAAAGTCCACAGTCACTCAACTAATAAATGTCAGAACTGGAATTAGAACTCTGATCTTTTGACTTCAAATCCAGGGGCCTTTTGCACTGTATCACAGCTTCCCTCTTTTATTGATCTTTAATACCTTTTTGTCATAAAATCAAGAAACCATATCATTTTATTAATTCTTATTGAACTGAAATGTGTAAAATTGGTTTATTCTTTACTTCCAGGTGAATTTATTCAGGAGACATTCAGTCAAAATGACCTAAACAGAAAATTCATTCTTTATGTCATCAATCCATTGTCGGAAATGAATTCGGATAACTTGGAGTTTCAAGTCACAGACCCAACCGGAAATACTGCTGCCCCTCAAATGTAATTTGTTTTCATATTCAATAGGTTAGCTTGTCATATATGAAACCCATAAAACCTGAAGTCTATTTCAGTGTACTTGATCAAAAGGTTTTAGGTGAGAGGTTAAGCTTCAATAGTTCATCCCATAGCATATTCAGGAAATGTAGAGAAAAGGAATAAAAAGGGGTTTCCTTTTTATTATGTCTCATGGTAGGAAGAACATTAGCTCTCCAAAGTAAGGAAACATAAAAATCATTAAGCTATATCTGGTGGTTTGTGCCATGCATAAATTTGAATACATCCCCACCCCCATGGCTAGGATCTTCTTGTCTTGGCAGTACATAAAGGTTTGGAATTATGAGTCAGCCAATCTCTTGTATAACATCTTGCAGCAAGAGGTCACTCTAGGACTATGGTAATTACAGTCTTTCTAAAATACCCAGGCCAATAAGAATGAAGGGGAAAATGAGACATTGTACATCATGCTATAAATATATTTTAATTTATGTATTTAACAGTTTTAGCAAGGCCTATTTGACAGCATTTTATCCCATTTGATGGAAACTTCCCTCCTTCTTCCCCTTGACAAACTCCCCACCCCCAAAATAAAATCGAGTGCAACAGCCAGACACTGCTTCTGTGACCCAGGGTATTGTGAGAATTGAGAGGAAGAAAAAATAGAGGGACAAATAATTTTTTTTTAAAAAGTGTGACATTTAGAATGTAGGTAACATCACACAGTTAGGTGGTGCAGTGGATAGAGCATTGGACTTGGGATCAGGAAGACTCATCTTTATGAATTCAAATCTGGCCAATCACTTAACCTTAATTGCCTCAATTTCCTCATCTGTAAAATGATCTGGAGAAGGGAATGGCAAGCACTCCAGTATCTCTTCCAAGAAAACCCCAAAATGTGGTGGCGATGAGTGGGACATGACTGATATGATTCAGCAATGACAAACAGCTCCTTCAGAGCTAACAAAAATAATACTCTTTAATTCTTTCTTGACCTCTCTATGATATTAGACATGGTTGACCATCCTCTCCTTCTTGACATTCTTTCATCTCTGGGTTTTTATGACATTGCTGTTGGTTCTTCCCCAACCTGTCTGACCACTGTTTCTCAGTCTCCTTTGATGGGTCCTGATTTACATCATCATACTTCCTAACTGTGGGTGTACCCCAAGGCTCTGCCCTGGACCTTCTTCCCATCTTTTTCCACTCTTTCTTGATGCCCTCATCAACTTACATGGTTTTAATAATCATCTTTATCCAGATGACTCACAGAACTGCATATCCAGCTCTGTTCTCTATTTTGAGCTCTCATCTTACAGCACCAATTGCTGCTGGACCATCTGAAACTCAACATGTCCAAAACAACTCATCTCTTCCCCTCTAAACCACACCTATTTCAAATTTCCCCATCTTTTAGGTCACCAAAGTTCACAACTTCAGAATCATACTCAAATCTTTACTTTTACTCTGTATATTCAATCACCAAATACTGCTGTTTTTATCTCCGCAACAAATACATTCCCTTCTTTCCACACAACTGCCACTCTAGATCAGGTCTGCTTTTCCTCTCACTTTGATCATTTTAATTGATCTTTCTCTATCTCTGGTCTTTCCACATTCCAACCCATTTTGCAAACAGCTATCAAAGTGATTTTCCTAAAACACAGGTCTGACCATGTTAATCCCCTACTTAGGGAACTCCAGTAGCTTCCTACTGCCCCTAAGATCAAATACACAAAGTCTTACTTGGTATTTAAAGTGCTTTACAATCTGACCTCATTATTTTCTGGCTTCCTTTCACATACTCTGCGGTCTAGCCAAACTTGCTTCCTTGATGATGCTGATATATGGCACTCCATTGTTATGATTTTATATTGGCTTGACCTCCATACCTGGAATGTACTCCCTCATCACATCTACCACCATCTCTACCTATTAGAATCCCTACTTTACTTCAAGGCTCAGCTCAAGTGTCATCTTCTATATGAACCTTTTCTCAGTCCTCTCAGTTGCAAGTACCTTTCACACAAATCATCTTAGAGCTTTTTTTGTATATGCCAAAATGTTTCCATGTTGTTACTTTTAGCAAGACTATAAATTCCTTGAGGAACTTTTTGTTTTTGTCTTTGTATGCCCAGGGCCTAGTATAGTATTTGGCATATAGTAGATATTTCATAGATGATTTTGAGTTGCTTGATTGACTTAATTTAATTAATCAAATATTTTTAAAGGGTCTACTCAGCACTAAGGATGGAAGGATTAAGAAATGACACAGTTCTTGCCTTCAAAGACATTCTAATAATATGATGGGAGGAGGGGAGATAGATATATGCACAATTAATGTAAGAGAGATAGACACTGATAGGAGTATATTAATAGATGCTTAACAGCAAATTTTCTGAGAGCACAATGCACTTTTAAATTTAATCTGAATTATTAATGTTTTTTTTCCATCACTTGCTCAAGTCTATACCAGGGATGGGAAGCCTGTGACCTTGAGGCCCTCAAGTGTGGCCTCTTTTATTGAATCCATTTCCCACCCCCCAGGTTATACAATCATCAAAATAATAACTTATGCTCCGATTGGCACATTTGCCAATTTCTGAGGTATAAATTCTCGTATTGAAAATTTTGTAATGACCACCTCCAGCACACCCCTGGATTCAGGTCGTAGGGAAGGAATTTTGGATGATTTTTACTATTTGATTCCCATTCAAAGTTTTATTCTTAAGTGCGATGTAAGAATTTTATAGGTCATTGATTTGGTTGCCTCATTATACAGATGAGAAAACTAAGGCTCAGAAAGGCAGGTTCCTTGTTCAAGGAGAAGTGACTTGACCAAATTCATACCTGGAGTAGATGACAGAGCCAGGATTTGGAATTAGGTTCTCTGCCTCTGGATCTGCCACTCTTTTTCTTTTTATTCTTTTACTATTAGGTTCAAAGTTAATCACAATCCAGTTCTCTTTGTGCCTGATACTTCCCAGTTACTTTTGCCTTAAAAAAAATTCTCATATTAGTTATTTATCCCAATCAATTCCAGTCATTTGTCCTAGGTTCCTTCATTGACCATCAGAGAAAAGAGACCTCTGATCATCTTCCTGTAGGAAAGAAGGCTCTAAAAATGTCTTTGTTTAGTTGAGATGAATGCACTACCCTGCCCCTTAACCCCCCACTTCCACTACCTTTTCTTTTGGAAAAAACATTCAATCCATGACTTGCAATCTTGGGATCTACCAGGAGATGTCTCTATAGACAAGTGGAGAAATAAAGTCTACACCTAAACGAAATCAACAGTAATGTGTATTGAGCATGCCACATGGTGGGACATACCCTAGCCAACGTTCCACAAGTTAAACCTTAGGGGTAGGAAATGAGAGACTTTCCTCCCTAATTTTCTGTGTGTATGAATGTGTGCTTTAAGAAGTGCTTGGGGGAAGGGGGGTGTATGTGTGCATGTGTATGTTTTTAAAGAAAACTGTAGGTAGTTTCCAATCTAAAAAAAATTGTCAATAAGTTATTTGTTTGGCATGACAGACATAATTGCCCATAGAAAGGGAGTATTATAAAAGGTAGTTAGGCTCCTGGGTTAATGTCAATTTATGTTTCTATGACTTTTTTTTTAAGGTTTACAAAGCATTTCCATTAGTCAACCTTATGAAAGAGAGAGTACAAAAATCACTATTCCCATTTTTCAGATGAGATATGAAGTGACTTTCTCAAGGTTACCCAGCTAATGGTTAGAGTTGGTCTTCCCACTGAGAACATCTATGTCCACATCCAGCCCTATTTCCACACTCCCATGCAAACACCCTGATGTCTATTTAACTTAACCTCCAATGTGGCAGAAATACCAAACGTCTTCAACCATATTGTTTTCCGTATTTTTCACTGCCGATGTATAGCATTTATATTGAGAAAGTACATTCTGCCTGCTGTGCACAGCAAGGAAAGAATAGGATGGCATTAGGAACATACCTCCTCTCCTCCCCTCCAGCTGCTGGCCACCCATTTGGGAGCAAGACAGGAACCATATGGTGTGGGAAAAATTCCTTACTCTTCTGTGGATTGGCTACTCTTGCATAAAGAACGTTTGTAAGTCAGGTATCATGGAATGAAAGTCATAGAATGACTCAACTTTCAAGCATATAGCAATTCAATTCAAATCTACAGACATTTATTTAAACATCCATTGTAAGCAGAGCAAACCTGTCGATAAATTATAACATGAAATGCTATATGATGGGTGCATTGGAGAGGTACAAAGAAAAGTATTACATAAGGGAAATTTGAGAGGGAAAGATCTTTACCACTGGGGAGGGGGTTAAGCCAGAGAAGCTTCATAGATGTTTCTTTAATTGAATTGAACCTAAAAAAAGATGGAAAATAATTCAATAAAAAGAAACAGCACATTCAAGGCCTAGGCAACAGCATTAGCAAAATCACTGTGGCAGCTTTTGTTTCAGGAACAGAGGAGAGTATGTAGAAGGGAGTGATAAATAATGAGTCTAGACAGATCCTGTCAAAGGGTAGAGGGCTTTTCAACCCAGGAGGAGTTGGAGTTTGACATGGTAGGCAATAGTCTGCCATGGAAGATTTCTGAGCAGGACAGTGTCAGGACTAGATCTAGGCATAAGGGAGAATTACTGTCCAAAGCACTGAGTGGCAGGAGGAAACCCACCTCTAATTAAAAATTTGCTCGGGACTAATATACAAAGGGTGTAATCCACATAGCTAATAATCAAAGCAACGTGTAAATGCTCCTGAAATTTGTCTCCTTTGGGGAGAAGCAGTGCCCACATCAGCATTCTAAAGACATGATGTAGCAAACAGCCTTTCTAATTAAAGGGGAAGGGATTTGGAGGAGACAAGCTAGAATAAAAAAGTATTTAAAAAATAAAAAACAAGGATGCCAGGGAGCTTTCAAAAGAAAGGGAAGGATTTCTGTGCAGTAGGGAATGTCTGGGGGGCCTGCTTCTGCAATGCTAATGAGTTAGTGGTATAATGGAAAGGGTTGATTTTATTACTTTGAAATCAAGGCAAATTTTGCTTAAATAAAGCTATCAAACCTTGTTGGTTAATGATTCCACATGGAAGTTCACATACTTTTTGATAACTCAGAAGGCTTTATCTGTCTTATAATAAAAATTGGGTATTTAAGACCTGTTTTAAAAAAGAAAAAAAAACACCACCATGTCAGGATGAGAATCTTTAAGGTTTTGGAGTTAGAAGGACCTAAGAATCAGAATTTAGAAATGGTATAAACCTCAGTGGCCACCCAGGCCAACCCGTATCAGAAAGGAATTGCAACAAAATCATCTTTTCCAAGCCCTTTCCTTACATACATGAGGAAAGTTTAGCTTCAAAGAGTTAGGGGACTGATTCAAAGCCATCCAGATAATAAAGACTAAAGCCAAGATTCAGACTCATATCCTTTGCCTCCAAACTAATGCTTTTTCATATATCAATCACATGGTATTAGAAAGAAGCACAACTAGGATCATTTTGCTAGATTTTGAGTTCAGTTTCTGGCTAAAGTCAGAAATGATGCATGTACAAATGGCACAAATGGTCCATGTGCAAATCCGGTGATTCGTCGGAGCTGATTATCTGATGCAAGATAATAAATGAAACCATAGATGCTTTTCTTTCAGGTTGCTTTTAAAAAAAATTATTAACACCCCTCTACCAGGAGAAATGAAAGGAAAAAGAAAATCAAGGTGGTAAATCTTGAAACATTTTAGAAACTCTTACAAAACTTCTGACAGATCTGGTGATTGAAACCCTACTCTAAAATAAAATTTTCGGATTATCACAGATGGCAATTATCCCTTCTGATTTCTGGTCCACATTCCTGGGAAAAAATCAAATGCTGACTCTGTATGAATACAGGGTTTAACACACAGACCCACACATACCAAATACTTTGTGGGGCCTTTTTGTTTTTATTTTGAAGTTCCAACTTTATCCTTAAGGCATACACTCCTTGCATATAAATGCACTAGTATTTATGAGAATTATAATATATACTTCCCTATGACCTTTCATTGAGAATCTCAAAGTACTTAAGCATTAGTTAAGCTTCATGTAATCTTTGAAGTAGGAGGTTAAATAAACTTTGGAAAATATAGAAACTGAGGCACAGAAAGGTTAAGTAATTTGTACACAATCACCAATCACTTTTGACTGATCACTCTGAATCCCATACTAACACTTTAATCTTGGTAAGCATGTCTTTCCCTTATTGCGATTTTGCTTTCATCAGAATCTAATATTTGTTTATCGTAGACATAAGTACAAGAATATATTTCAATGAATGGAAAATCCAGAAAGAGATTCTCTGCCTAAACCTTCATGGTTTACCTTTTTTATGCATATGCATTTGTCAAGAAATGAACCCTCTCTGCAGGTTACTGATCTATATAGGGAGTAGTGAGTGTGGATTAACATTGAGTGCTGGATTTGGAGTCACTAAGACATTGGCTGAAGTTTGACCTCAGATATTTGCTCACCATGTTGTCCTGGGCAAATCACTTAACCTCTCTGTACTTCTTGTTTCTTCGTCTGCAATATGAGGGGTTGGACTTGAAGTTCTGTTAGGTCCCTTCCAGCTTTTAATCTGTGACCCTACGCATCATTTTCTGAGGAGTCATTCTTCAAAATTCTTTAGTTCAGAAACATGAACCAAAATATCTACAGCACAAACTGAGTACTGTATATATCACTCAATTTAGTAAATACCCAGTAAGTACTTATGATATAAATGGACATGTAAAAAGACTGAAAATGTGGAGATCCAAGGATGATAAGCATGGATACTGCTCTGCCTTTTAATTAGTGGTGGGACTCCAGGCAGCTAAGTGTCTAAACCTGTTTCTACTTCCTCATGTAAAATGAGAGGGTTAAAGGAGACAGCCTTCAAGGACCCTTCTGACACTAAATCTATGATGCAAACAGATTCATAGGAGTATGAAAGTACGCTAGATACTTAAACTGTTTTGGGTGCCAGAAATAAAAAGAGCAAGAGTAGTAGCCCCTGCCTCAAAAAGTTTACAGTCTATTTGAAGGATTTAGACCCAGTAAGGAAGACACATAAATGATATTTCTGTTAGAAGTAATACAAATGGAAAAAGAAAATTCAATTTTGTTGTATTGTGTCCTTTCACATTTCTATCAGAATGTTTCTGCGTCATCTCTAGAGGCAGCTAGGTGGTGCAGAGGAAAGAAAGCTGGACCTGAAACCAGGAAGATTTGAGTTCAAATCCTAATTCAGGCACTTACTAGCTATGTGACCCTGAACAAGTCACTTAAGTTCTGTCTGCCTACTTCCTCATCTGTAAAATGGAGTAAATAATAGCACCTACTTCCCTGAGGAAGTAAAGAGCCAATGAAATAATATCTGTAAAGTGTTATGCAGTCCTTGAAGCACCGTATAAATATAATGTCATTACTGTTATCTACCACCAACTTAACAAAAACGTAAGTGCATCGAATCCCTGAGTTCAATCCATCAAACGTTTATTAAATACCTCTCAGTCCATGCCACTTTGGATAGAAAGACAACAAAAGAAACCCCAAAAATAGTGTGGAGAGGGGATATAACATATAAACAAGTAAGTAAATTTGAGAACATTTGAGAAGGAAGGAATGCTGGGGAAATCAGGGAAGACCTCAAAAGACAGGTAGCCACACCCTGAGTTAAAGGAAGCTGAAGATGCTACCAGGACTAGCAGGATGGTGAGAACTGACATTGCCAAGATCAGCAAAGAATAAAGAAGTCACTTTGGCTAGAGGGTGTGAAATGTGGCAAATCTGGAAAAGCACGACAGAGTCTGGAGTCAGATGGTGAAGGATTTTAAATGCCAAACTGAGAAATTTGTGTTTGAACTTAGAGGTGAAGGGTCATCATTGAAGTTTCTTGTTAGGCTCAGGTCAGTACTTTAGGAAGATTATTTTGGCCACTGCATGGAGGATGGATTCCCATTAGATCGTAAGGTCCTTGAGGGCAGGAACTGTCTTTTACCTGTCTTTATATCCCCAGTGCTTAGCAGAGTGACTCGTAGTAAGTGCTTAATAAATAGTTACTGAATGAAGAAATGGATTGGAGAGGGGAGAGACTAGAAGTAGGAGAACCAAAGAGTTGGCTTGATATAGCAGATTAAAGTATACAACTTAGAGTTGGGAGCATGTGGTTCAAATCCTGCCTCCAATGCTTAATGGTTGTATAACTCTGGACAAGTCTACTACCCAATCTGTCCACCAGTTTTCTCACTTGTAAAATGAGGAGGTTGTATTTGATGGCCTCTAAGCTCCAATAATCTATGGTTAATCATCTACTCCAAACCCTTTACTTTATGGAGAAATGAATTGAGGCCCACAGAGCCAAGTAACTTGGTGGTTCTACCCTTCTGAATTTAAATAAGAATCTGGGTAGTCACTTGGCTGTTCAGACTGCCATTAAAGAAACTGTGGCTACATTAGTAAGGAATAGATTCCTAAAAGAATTCAATATTGAAAGGCATTTGTGACTTACTGAGACTTTGTTGAAATCTATCCAAATCTGTTCCTTTTCATTCCTTGTTCCTTCCCTACCCTAGAAAGAGAAAATGAATTGGAGTCAGAGGACTTGATATCAAGCGTTGGCTCTCCCACTGACATTCCTGACCTTTAGCACATCCCAGACTCCGCACCTCAGTGTCCTTACCTGTATAATGAGGGATTTTGATTAGATGATCCCTAAGGTGACTTTCCACCTTTCCTTCATCTTATTTCTGTCTTTTCTACCTGCTTTCCTGGCTAATATTTATATTTTCTTCTTCTCCTCATTCTCCTTACCTGTCAGAGGTTGTTTGCCACATGTTGTTTCCACTGGCATTGTAACCTTCATTACTACCCTTTCATCTCAGAACTCTCCAAGCCTAGGGATTCTTTTCTTCTCATATTGTTTTGTTTCATGCCAGATTTGAATTCATCTGCATCAAAAATTCATCTTGAGTTGCAAAAGTTACAGAGTTTATTTTTCAGCAGAAGTATTTATGTGACTGTGGAAGTCTTCAAACCTTAGTATTTAGTGTTTATTATGGTGTATTATTAGACTTTGATAATAGCCTTGCTCTAACACAACTTCCAAAATTAATTCCCTCCTAGAAATCTGGGAAGGTCCTATGTAATTTTGAGAGCATTATGTTTATAATGCTGGTAACCAGACTTTCTAAAGCCTATGGAAAAGTTAAAAAGAGAGATCTGGGAAGAAACAATGGAATGGAGAGGAAGGGAAACAGAGATTGAATTGGAAGGTCTGGGAAGCAACAGTGGCCCCCTTATAGGTTTATGAGAAAGGGAAGTTAGTAGCAGGTACAATGGAAAGAGAATTATGTCTACCTGGATTCAGGAACTGTTCCTACTACCAACTTAATGTGTGACTTTAGACAAATGACTTAACCTCACCAGTCCTTGGTTTCTTCATCGGCAAAATGAGAAATTTGGCCTAAATCTAAGATCCTTTCCAGTTTTGATGACCTACAAAAGTAACTTACACGTCTATGGGAGGGATCACAGTGAAGGATAATGGGTAATGAAAGTGCTGAAATCAAAATGGGGACTTAAGGAGAAAATGTTAGAAGAAACAAACCCAAACTCCTGTTCCAAGTGACTTGTAAAAAGAAAAACCAGCTGTCCATAATTTCTCCCATATTTTTTTGCTTTGACATCAATAAGAAAAATCAAGTTGGGCTTCTGTGTCAACTATTGAGCTATACCTGCCATGATTATGTGTTAATAAATGGTTACAATATCATAGTCCTCAGGAAACCCATGTGTCCTACAAGAATTAATGCTACATTTCTCAAGAATATCTTTCTTTTTCCTCTTTCCATGCATAGTTTGGAATTGAAATGGTCACACGTTCAGTTCCTCCAGACTGAATATGAGGTGTGTGAAACAATGAACACGTTGCCGCTGAAAATCACCAGGACCGGCCATTCTGTGGAATCAGCCTTTGTTGGAGTGAAGGTAACTTTAAAATGTAAAATTAGAAACCTGAGTGTAAGGTTGCTGAAAGTGCCTGGTGAAACCTTCCTGTACCCTGGAAACCTTCCCAAAGAATCAGTCTGAATTCACATTCCACCCTCCTCCTGGGATTTGGACGGCAAATTCTTCTGAGGTCACGCCAGCCTGGGTTCTTGTTCATTTGGATATGACTGAAATGTGCTCTGAATGAACCCGACCTATAGAGCTTCAGGTGGTTATTTGCATAAAGTCTTAGAGTTTTGATTTCATAAGCATATTGTTAGGATTAGTTTGCTGACAACATGCGATTTTCCTTCCAGTAAGACTAATAGGAATAAAGAAACCTGCCTATATGAAGGCATAGTGAATTCGATATATTATTTACTTTGTGGATTATGTGCAAGAAGTTTTCAATCCCAAACTAGTTTCTTCCTACCACTTAGCACACTTAAAAGCTTTCCTCCTTCCTTCCTTCCTTCCTTCCTTTCTTCCTCCTCCCTCCTTCTTTCTTCTCTTTTCTATCTTTCACTCCAGGGGCAACTAGATGGTGCAGTGGATAAAGCACCAGTGCAGGAGTCAGGAGGACCTGAGTTCAAATCTCACCCCAGACACTTGACACTCACTAGCTGTGTGACCTTGGGCAAGTCACTTAACCCCAATTGCCTCATCCTGAGTCATCTCCAGTCATCCTGAGGAATATCT
>CM053769.1:22536589-22562756 GCA_028658325.1 Potorous gilbertii
TAGGCCCCAAAAGAATTGGAAGGTTGAACTTTCCACAAATCTGTGCATTTTGGGAACATTCCAAAGCCAAGTAGAGATGATTTTCAGATTATTTGCTACTTTGATTATCTATAACACCCTGCATTAGTATGTATAGTCAAGAGTTAATCATAGTTAATCCTTTTCACGACAGAAGTTCCCCCAAAGGGCTCCTGAAATAAGATTCCTTTAAGAGAAGAAAAAGGCAGCTTTGGCAAAATTGAACCAAGAATGTTCTTGCCCAACCTTACTCTTAAAAAAAATGACCAATATTAGGCTCTACGAAATCATATCTGTTTTAAGCCTTAATTATAATATGTCAAGAATATATAAAACATTTACCTTCTAATAAGGTCAGAAGGTAAGGTGAGGTTTCCTATGACTGTTGCTTCACTGGCATAATAAACATTCATCCATTAAAATTGCCAAGAGCACAGAAGCAATATGGTGTATTGGAAGGAACGCTGGTTTCAGTGTTGGTTCAGAAGGTTCAGAAGCCTTTGATTCACATCTTGGCATGGCCACCAATTATTTCTATGCACTTAGATCAGTTTCTTCTCCTCTCCAGGGCCTCAGTTTCCTCATCTGGATAATGAGGAGATTGGATATGCTCTCCAAGGTTCTTTCCAGCTTTAAATTTGATAATGTTCCATATGCGTGTGCAGTTGATTATTTACAAAAATATCTGATGATGTGCCTTTGTCTTTTCACATATTCTTCTCTGCCTATGTAGAAAATGCCATATGTTCCAGAGTTTCTGCCAGCGCCATTATCCACTTTGCCAATATAGAAATAGTTGATGTGATTTTGTACTTAATCCTATTTTTGACTGAGTAAGCAGTAGTAGCTCCATCATGAGCTATAGGATCAGACTCAAAGAATGGCAGAGTTGAGTTTTTCAAATCCAATCCTTCATTTTACAGATATGGAAACTGAGGTTCACAGGAATGAAGGGGCTTGTCTAAATCCACATAGCTAGCATGTGTGTGAGACAGATCTACAATGTAAGACAAAACTCTCTTGGCAAATCATAAAATATATTTGCAAGCTTCAACGTGCTAATACATACTAGTTATAATATTTTATTTTTATTGATGCATTTTTCCCACTATGCCATGATCTCTATTTCCTTTCAGCCTGAGTTTGCAGTCTTTCCTTCTTCAGGCAAGGACACCTTGTATTTCTGTGGGAATTCAAGGCTCACATAAATTTTCTTCTTTACATTATTGGCCATAGGACAGAAAAAAAGGAGGAAAAAGATGATGGGCTTTTATCCCATATTCTTGGCATATGATGAAATCATTCTCCCTAATCTAACAAACCTCTCTACCTGCCTTGATCTGTCCTATTCCTTCGCTCATATAAGCTTCTGCACACTCCGTGGTGGTAAATACTAGGTAATTGCACATGCAGGTCTCATGCAGGGACCCAAGTGTAATAGAACTTCCAGCATATGGTAAATACAGGTGTACAAAAGCCCGCCACTTCTCAATAAGAGGTTGTTCCGCAGGAGCCTGGGCATCACAAATAAAGAGGGAAGGAAAGTGATGGAGACACTTCTAGGAAGAACCATCTAACAAAAGTTCTTCCAGTTCAGACATATTAAAACATGCCCATTCTCCTCATTCCTCTCAGCATTTTTTTAAATGGAGTATTATTTGAGGTTTTACAGAAAGACTTGCTTTTTAATTTTTAAATATTGACTTACTAGTTACCTTTTAAACTACCTTTGGTTGGGGAGGAGGGAACTTTAAACTTGTCCTGAATACCTGATAATTAAAAAAATTAAACAAAACAATGAACAAAAATGACACTTTTCTGCTTCCTATTCTTAACTGGGGCTCTAAGATTTCCCAAGACAGTCAAGGGCTCTTCCCATGACTTCTCTTTCATGTACCCACTTGCAGAAAGGAGATAGGTCCTACCCAGAGCATGAGACAACCTGTCTGGTTTTCAGTCCTAGCACTTTGAGTCACTGGGTAATTTTTATTTTTTAGCAATATATGGCTTGAGAACTCGGCAAAACTCTCAATTCATGGGACATTCTTGGTGAGGATGGAATGTCTTCTTGAAACTGTTTTCCACCCAACTATCCCCACAAAAATCTCATAGAAGAGCTGTAGTTTCATATAGATTGAATGGCCCAGATTTGTTAAGTAATGGAGTCTAAGGCTTTTTAATGTTTTTTGGCTAGCAAGTCAGTCAATTGATCATCACCAGGGTGTCAAGGAGAACTTTCTTGTTTCTCTCCTTCCCTTGGCTTTCTTTAGAAGAGAGGTTCTTAACCTTTTTGCGACATGGACACTTTTGACATATGGGTAAGCCTATAGACCCTTTCCCAGAAAAGTGTTTTTAGAGCATAAAATAAATAGGATTACAAAAGAAGCAAATTATCCTGAAATACAATGATCAAGATATTTTTAAAATCTCCCAAAACAAATTTATGGACCTGAGTGGAAGAACCTGTGCTTTAGAACACAATTCAAAAGAAAGAAGGTGCTATAGTTTACACCTAATAAAATAAAAATACTTGTACATTTCATTCCATTTTATTTCTATTAAGGAAACATACTCATTGTAAAAGAAAAGAAAAAAGAGTCTATTTTCCAGTAAATTAGCTTCTGAGAAGATTCTTGCCTACAGAAGCTTCAGCAATTCCATTAAAAATATGCTATACCTATACACAAAATGAATAAACTCAATATTGAAAACAAATCCAGCATCATGGATTTGGGTAGGCAGGATGTAGAAAACATGAACCCATCCAATTTATCTGTATTTCCATCACTAAAAGAAAGCTTTTTCCCTCTCCCTTTCTCTCCCTTTCCTTCCCTGCCTCCTTCCCTCTCCCATATCTTTTAAGGTCAACCAAGTATCAGCTACAATTGGAAAAGATTTCACTGTGAATCCATCTAAGCTGATTCAGTTTGATCCAGGTATGTTTTGTCATGACAATTTGTTTTGCTTTTTTGGAGGGGAAACTGGGAGTTTGTGAAGAGGTATGTACATTGTGTGACACTGTATGATGTATGATGGCCATGGCCAATTGGAGACTTTCTAACACCCATGGATTCTTCATATTCCCCTTTCCCATCCTAACTTAGTTCCAACAAGAAAGAAGAGATCTGAAATTCTAGACCTCTCCACTGATACGATGGTGGGTTTCTCTCAATAGCATGTTACTATTTACAAAAGATCAGTCTGTGACTCAGTAATCAGATGACTGATAATTTTCCTTGCCCTCTGCATCCTAATGGAAACCTTCCTCTCCCAGAGGTTAGAAATGAGCAGACATTCATCTCATTGGATGGGTTTCTGTGTTCTTTCAGGCTCGGGAACTGATTTATTCTTATTATTTTAGAGCAAAGGGCTTTAAGTAGATGGAGGCCTGAGGATGAGAACAGGGGTCTAGGATCACATTAGAGCATTAGCTGCTACATGATGCTTCAGAAGAAAGTGGGGGCAGAGGAGGAACCCCTGTTCGTCCCCAGAAAATTGACCAAACCTGTATGTAAGATGAGGGGAGGCTATTTCTTATTCTTACCTGAGCATAAAACATGGAGTATGAGGATTTGTTACTTTTATTTTAATATGTAAAATTCTAAATGTAATTTGGTCCACAATTATGCAGCTCTCCTATAGTATTTAACTTTCTGGCATTCTTCAAGCTGACTACATACTGCCTAAAGAATGATTGCAGTTTATTTTTCATCCTAATTCAATGCCTCTTGATTGGTGGGCCTGTATTCTCCAAATCTATACCATCAAAGTACAAGCTCCCACAGACTGTACTACTCCGAAAGAGTTTGGGTTTCAGTCTTATGACCGACTATGGGTCTGTGACTGAAGACCAACCTACCCTAGTTAAGGGAGGCTCATCGCCAAAAGGTTGTCCAGAGGGTGATGAATTTTTCAGGTGTAGTCATTCTTAAAGAACATTTATTACGACAGAAAGAGCTGCAGATCTGCATTGTTGGAGCCAAGTCAACAAGCAATTTTTATTAAGTGTCAGGTACTACTCTAAGCAGTGAAGGGGATATTTACATAAATGAAATTCTTAAAGTACTGAAAGAATTTCTGATTGCCTTCTTCTGAATCGATTCATTGGCTGTTGACCTTCATGTAAGGGTCAAACAAAATGGAGGATTGAATTGATTCCACTGTGCCTTGTTTTCTACCTCATACGAAGACAAATTTTACCTCTCAACTTTCGGTGGACTTTAATAGATTGTCCTGTGCTTCAAAATGGGTTTTGTTACAAATTTAAGCTTGGGTTTGGTTTTTCAGTAAATGCTCAACAAGCTAACTCTTGTTCTAGCTAGATTGAGAGATTCTTGAACAGGAAATTAAGGGAAGCTCTGGAATGTCCTTCCCTGAATATTTAAAAGAAAAGGCTAACTACTTATCTATCTAGGTGGGTCTGGGTATAATTTTTTCCCCAAACACTAAAGATTTCTGAAGGTCTGAGTCAGCCTTAAGTTTTAGGGATTCTTTTGAATGCTTTAAGAAATAATATGGATGGAGGAGGAAGGTGGTTTGGTAGACCATGATAGACATGCAAAAAAAGTATTAAGTATCCTCAAGGAATTTAAAGTCTCCTTGATCCCTTTGCCTTTAAGTACACCTCTCTCCAACTCACCCTTCATGGAGCTATCAAAATAATCTTCTTAATACATCTGTCCATGGCATTTCTTTGTTCAAAAGCCTTCTCATTTCCGGCTATTAAAATCTCTCTTTCTTCAAGGACCAGCTTAGGAATCACATTCAGTGAAGCTGTCCCCATTTCCCCCTCATATGAAAATGATCTGTCCTTGTTCAGTATTTCTTCCTAGATATCTTTGTCTGGATATCATTTTTTTACCTTAACACGTTCTACCTTGTACAGTACCATGCTTATTTGATCCCTCTTTCCTGTCTTTTTTTTTCAAATACATTTTCCACACTACTGTCAATATCATCTTCCTAAAACATAATTCTAATAATGTCACTACTCTGTTTTAAAATGTTCAGTAGTTCCCTGTTTCTTCCGATATAAAAGTAAAACTCAGGCTACAATTGAAGTCCCTCCACAATCCGGGTCCAACCTCCCTTTCTAGCTGTATTTACCATTGTTCCCCTTCACATACTCTTCTCTATCTCCCCACCTCTGCAGATATTGGGACAGTCAGTGACAAGGCACAGAGTGATGAGATGAACAGGCCAGTGTAGCTAGGTCATAGAGTGGAGGGAGGGGAGTACAGTGTAAGAAAACTGGAAAAGGAGAAACGGACCAAGTTAGAAAGGACTTTAAAAACCAAACAAGATTTGATATTTGATCCTGGAGATAATAGTCATTTGGTATTTCTTGAGTAGGGTGACATGAGCAGACCTACACTTTGGCAGGTGGGTGGAGGATGAAATGGAAGGGGAAGAGAACTGAGGCAGGAAAACTAATAATTAGAAGACTACTTTATCCAGGGGAGAGGTGATGAGGGCCCCCCTAGACTAAGGTGATGGCTGTGTGAAAGGAGGGAAGGCATGGTAAAGGAAAAAATGACAAGATTTTTGACAACAGATTGGATACATGGAGTGAGTTCAAGTGAGAACTAGAAAATGCCACTGTGGTTGTGAGCCTGGGTGACTGGAAGGATTATAGTGTTTTTGATAGCAATAGGGAAATTTGGAAGAGGAGAGGTTTGGGGAGATTTAGTGAATTCTGTTTACAACATGTTGAGTTTTAGATCTAAGACTTCTACTTTGATATGTCTAAAAGACAACTAATGATTCCAGTTTAGGAGCAAAACTAGGGCTATAAATATAGATCTAAGAACCATCTGCATCAAGATGGTAATTAAACCCATAGAAGCTGAAGTGATCACTTAGCGAGATAGTATAGTGGGATAAGAAAAGAGGGTCCAGAACAGATTGCTGGGGGGACACGTATAGTTAGTGGACATGAACCGGGTGAAGTTCTAGCAGAGGAGACTAGGAAGGAATGATCAGATAGGCAGAGGGAGAATCGCTAATCAGCCTTTGTTAAAAAACCCTGGAAAGGAGAGGGAATTCAGGAGGAGAAGGTGATTAACTATGACAGAGTTTTCAGAGAGGTCAAGAAGGATGAAGATTGAGAAGAGGACATTAGATTTGTCCATTAGAGTGTTTTCTACTAAGAGTTAGGAACTCTGTCATTTTTTCATCTTTCTAACATGAGCACCAAACATAATACTATCCATTCTTTCCGAAAACACTTATTAAACATTTACTGTGCACCAAGCACTATGCAAGGCACATGGCATGTGCCTTCATGACATCTATAGTCTAGTAAAATATACAACTAACTATAATATACAATATTATATGATAATACCATTAAGATATAAAAATGCTATATGAGGGCTGAGGGACAAGGTCATTACCAATGGACTTTATAAGGGAAAATAGTAATAAAGCAGAGTTTGAAATTCAGTAGGGGAAGATGAGGGGGGCAAGATGTAATATAGTAAGTGTTTGGTAAATGCTTTTGAAATTGAATATACCATAGGAACAATCCACTAAAGATATAATCTACCACCTTGAGTATAATAAGTTACCAATAAGCCAGGATTTTTTGAGTATGAAATAATTTCTCCCAACCCCTGCCAAAACCAGTTTTTTCTTTATGGGAAGCCAAGGATATATCCTAATTTTCTCCTATACTATACTGCTCATTAGCAAGACCTTAACTGAGAATTTGATGCTCTGTGGTAGCTGTCAGAAATATGGTACTGGTGAAACACACTGCAATCATCAGAGAGCTGTGGAATACTGAGTACCAGGAGAGTATATGAGAGAAGGATTTTTTTAGGAAAAAAGACTCAGAAGAACTTAAGCATCCTTCCAAAGGGGAACTATGGCTGAAAACTATTGAAAATGAACACTGAATAAAACAAAGGAGTTAATGAATCAGTCAATTAACATGAATACAAAAATGAGACACTCCCTACCCTCAAGAGGCTTACATTTTACTAAAAGAAAACAATATAGTCATAGAAAAGTAAATACAAATTATATGCAAAATAAACACTAAGTGATAGGAAGTGTGTGTGTGGGAGATATTAACAACTGAGAGAATCAGAAAAGTGATTTGGCATAGGTGACCCAAGCTAGGGGTTGCAAGAGATAGAGGTGGGAGAGCTAATATAAATTCTTTCTCTAAGAAAGCTTTTGTTAGCTCCACAGGGGCATCACAGAAACCAGATGAGATGATTGTTCATCCCACCATAACAGCAGAGCATGTCTGGGGTAGGGAAGGGGGAGGGGGGGCGGTGTGTTCAGAGCATCAAAACTGCTTTTATTGAGGTCACAAGATTACTAGGAGCCAAGCTTAATTGTACCTCCACAAGCAGAGGCAGACAGAGAAAGAGAAATACTGGCTTGGGTTATTTCTGTCTCCAGTAGGATGTCAAAATCTTAAGTATGACATCATGGTGGAGGGGGGCGAAGGCATTTCTTGGCTGGGAAACACCCTGGATATCAAGGCAGAGTGTCTATGGAGACAGCCACCTTTACAAATAAGCCATTTCTAGATCCCTCTGCACTCCCCCTACCACAAACTCCTACCAAACCATCCTCCTAATTATCTCCAGCACCAGCATTTTGAAATTTTTTTAAAAAGCAACTACTAAGATTTTAATACTTGTTTATTCTCAACAAAAACAGAAAGGTGAGGTAGGTCAGTCAAGAGGAAAATGGAACCTCAAATATGGTTGGATATCCAACCATATTTGAGGCTCCATTTTCCTTCTCCAGCATAAGGTGGCCAATTTTTTTGGTTACAGCATTTGCCCTTATAGGGAATCATCCTTGTCCAGGAACAAATGTGGTCTTTTAATGTTATTTGGGGGAACGGTAGGAGTGCAGTCAGTCAGAAGGAGTACAATAGATCACCCAGGCTACTCCAGCCTCGCTGTAGACATGTTAATTAATATATTTCTCTGACACTTAGGTTGATTGAAATAGCAATAAAGAGTAATTAAAATGTTTACTTCTTGTAGGAATGTCAACTAAGATGTGGAATATAGCAATTACCTATGACGGATTAGAGGAAGATGATGAGGTCTTTGAAGTAATTCTCAACTCCCCTGTGAATACTGTTCTTGGCACAAAGACAAAAGCCAGAGTGAAAATTTTGGACTCAAAAGGAGGTATTCTTTTGATTTTCATCTTGAAATCAGGGCCGTCTTGGCTCTGCAGTCCACTAGCTTTCAACAGCCAATGTGCTTGATAACACCTTCAAATCAAAATGCTTAATTTCTTGTCAAGAAAGCAACCTGGGCCATGGTAGGCCCTTTATTCTGGCATCAACTTCAAGCTGTTTTCCCCCTGCTAAGAACTTTCATTGTAGAAAAGTAAAAAGTCAGAACCAGGGTGGCTGTTGTTGTTGTTGTGTGTGTGTGTGCATGCGTGTGTGTGCGTGTGTGTGTTTTCTCCTCCTACCCGTTCGCTATTTTCACAGAGGGGACAAAAAAATGTCATTGAAAAATCTATCGATAATTATTTTCCCCTAGAGATCGCAGAGTTGTAATTATCCTCCTCTGTCAAAGATATCTCTGAATGCCTAAAACCCCAGCCCGTATTACAGCAGGACCAGGAAAAATCATGAGAGGAAGCAGTTGAAGAAAATTACAAATGAAAGATGCAGCTGCTTTGGGAATCCAGGAGCAGCTGGAGAATATTAATGAATTACCTTGGGCCTACCCGAGCCAACTAGGTTCTGCATGGCATACACTGTAGAACCGAACCATCTGAAGAATCATGTCTGTGTTTGGTGTTCAAGCCTTTTAATTTTCTTGGACTAGCATGGCTCACTATATTTTAGAGATTCTGTTAATATCTAAGATCCTAGTTCTCCTTTCCATTTGTGTACTCCAATTTTTGCTTCCCTCTTATGTATCATATGCCTAGCTCTTCTTCTCTCCTTTTGATTCAGAAAGGAAGGGATGGAGAAAGAAAAGAAGGAAGGAAAAACAGAAAGGGAAAGAGAAAAGAAGAAAAAAAGAAACAAGATGGAAGGAGAAAAAGAAAGAAATCAGACACTTGTCTTTTTCCTTCACAATATTCTTCCCTAAATTAATTTCTTTCTCAGGAGGATTTTTATAAACCTGAGAATCCCCATATGAAGCATGAAACACCCTCAAGGAAAATATTTTGACCTTAGACATTCAGGCACTTATTTCCCCAGATATCTGTTAAAAAAAAAAAGAGTTTTTGGACTTTATGCAGAAGTAGTACCTTTTGGATTCAACCTTTTTGTTTTTATAGTGACTATTGAACCATACATAAAGGAATGGTTTCATGCTCTTAAAAAATCTTTAAGCAGTCTCTGTTTCTGTTGCATGGCATCAGGAAGGAGTGTCAATATTATGTATTGTCTTTGGAATGACAGTTATCAAAAAGAGCTCTCCAGAAATATTTTAACACTAAAGAGAGATGGAGGGTTTTCCAGATTCTTAGAGGGGTGAACTTAAAGAAGTAAAACCAGTTTTCCTATATGACTTTTGAAATTATTCCTTATTATTGGCTAGTCATACTTTCCATGTACCCAAGGGCACAGATCTCCTGTAGAGAAACTGATGGAAAAGGAAGGCGTTACTGGCAAATGACAAATAGGTAACATCTGGTAGAAAATTCATTCATCCACTTTTAGTGATAAGCTGCTCCATGAAATGAGTTATCTGCTTACGTAAAATGAACAAAACTGACCATCTGCCATCTTGTGTGATTTCAGGTCAGTGCCACCATTCACATTCCTCTGGCCAAAACCAGTATAACTCACAGGGGAAAGGCATGTGGTTCCCACTTTCCCCAAGCTCATCATCAACCTCCATTCCTGATGGGATCCACTTGGAAGGAAGACACCCTTCATCTTCCAAATCTTTCAAAGAGAGGATAACACACAGCAAAGGGGACAAGCTTCGAGACTTTGACTTAACTGATATTCCCAGGAAAAGGCTTCAGACAATAGAAAATGGCAAAACAGTAAGAACCATGCAATTTAGAAGTGAGACGGACAATTCTCTGGGATGTTAATGGCAGGATTTGTCAAAAGAACCAAAATATTCTGAACTTTCTTGAAACAATTAAATGAGATATTCTGAATCTTACAGTGGTCTTTTAAGGGTTGCCCAATATTCTGAACTTTGCATAGTGCTATCCTCGTCAAAGTGGTATGTCATTTTCCACCTTTGGGCTTCAAGTCTTTTTCCTCCCCCAGTAATGGTGATTCACTTGCCTCTTGTCATTCATAGTCATTTACCTGGCTCCTCTTGATTAAGGGAATGCATTTTCAAGACAGAGGTACATCCCATTGCCATGAAGCCAGAGGCAGACTATCTGAGTTATAGTGGTCTCAAACCTATAAGTTTGACTTCTAGGGTGATATATAGTACTTTCACTCTGACCAAGTTAACTGGTCACATTGTCATATTCATGTGTGTGTACTTATATACATTCTGCAAACTAAGCTACAAAATATGTTTTCTTTCCTCATTAGGGAATTCAGATAAACAGAAAATTAATAAGTTGTTTATAGATCTGGATCCCCTCTGAATTTTTAAAAAATTCTAATGAGCTGGGTAAATTTGTGTCTTTAAAAGTATGTTTTCTTAAATTTGTTTTTCAAGCCCAAATAAGATTTAACTTTCAAGTTGTACAATGGAAAGAGTACTACATTTGAAAACAAAGGATCTGGGTTCAAAGATCCATTGTGTCACCACTTGCATGGTCTTGGGCAAGTCAATTACCTCCTATGGATCTCAGCCACATCATCTTTCAAATAAGACAGTTGCACCAGCCAACCTCTAATGTTCTCTTTCACCCTAAAGTTCTGATAATATTTATTGCCCCAATTAACAATTTTATGCCACTGGAAAGAAGTCTAATGTTATTTTACTATCTGTTCTTTTCAGGTTCACCCCTCATCTGTTTACAGAAATGGAACAGACACCATTTTTAGAGTATGAAAATTTTTCTATTCTATACTTGGTTATATGTCATAGGTGATGGTATGATTACACTTAGGGGTAGTGATTGTTTCATACAACAATCATTTCCTTTTTTGTGTGTAGTCTAGGTGAGTTTTCTTGAAGGACTGTTTTGAGTTTTATCTTGTAGGGCTCAGTAGTCAGAACTTTAGAAAATGAATTTTTTTTTTTTGCTTTTAACCAAATAAAAAATAGCTGATTTTTTTTCTCTTTTCTGACTTTTGTTTTCTATCTTAATGTTAAGTACCATGGTATGGTTGCTCTAAGAGTAGAGGATGAAAGATCTACAATAAACATGGGGAAGCCCAGAGTGTCTGTCATTAATCAGAGACCACAAAAGAAGAACAGGAAAATAGAACCACTACAGGCAGATAAGAGGGAACGGATGCCCTATTTACACTCCTCCAGTCAGGTAGGACTCACTTGGGACTCTTCATTAAGCATTTGACAAACTATTTGTTAAGTCACTGACACCTATAAGTTTCTAGACAGTCCCAAGATTTGGGGCAGTTTATTTAGCATAAAGTCATACAAACCAGAGGGAAGATAGATGTGGTCTTTTAAAGATGTGGTCTGTTTTTTTAGAGCTAAGTCCATTCCCACCTTCTTTTGTCATCATAGGACCAGTCACCATCCTTTCCAAAGAACTGCACATTAGAATTAAAGGGACTCTTTCATTTTGAGGAAAGCCTCCAAAAATTATATCACTGCAATGGAACTTCATGGAAGCCTTGGAGTCCAAAAGACAAGGTGGGATGCATGCTTAGCTGAAGAAGGTTCTTGCTTAAATCTGCTTTGGAAGTCTGTGCTTGTTCGGAGTGGGAGGAGGTGCAAGGAAGGGCATTAATAGGATAGACAATGTCAACATTTAGTGTCAAAGATTATGTGAACATTCATTCATTTAACAAACATTCATTAAAAACACACCATATGCCAAGCACTGTGATAGGCACTGGGGAAGACAGGAAAGTTAAATGAAGTATGATTTCTGCCCTCCTGGTACTTAGACAAGGAATAACACACAGATACAATTACACAGCACACTCTTATATGAAGAGTCTGTCAGATTCAGAACAAAATCCCCTGTGAGGACCACAGTAAATATTGTCCTAGCAGATTTTTGGAAAAGAGGTAACTGAGTTAAATTAATCAAGTTGTTTTTTTTAAAGGAGACCATGTATTCCAATGGGGAAAATACTTCCCCTAAAGTGTTTTTCAATAATTCACCCATTATTTGATTAAATACACATTTAAACTTCTGTATTGGTGATAAAAACAGCCAGAGGAGAAAAGTTACAACGTGTAAGACCCTGCCAAATTTGACGGTGTTTTTGTAGAACTAGCTGCTCTTTGTAGAGGTGAGGAATTAGTATACTGTCTAATATTTAAATAAATAAATAAATAAATGAGCAGGGGGGCTTTCCTCCTGCCAAGTGATGACTGTAGATTGTAAAAGGCATGACTGTGTGAACACTGACCACTTCATTTCAGGAAGGGAATGAAAGAACCTGTCCCACTGGATGGAGCCATCAAAACAGCCATTGCTACTCCTTGATTACCGAGCAAGAGGTCACCTGGAATGCAGCTGCTCGGGCTTGCAGGGAGCAGTAAGAGATCCTCTTTCACATTTTGACCGATATTTCTTTATTCAGTTTTCCTTTTATGTATCATTTATGTGTGTGCATATGAGTGTTTCAGTCATAGATTTTTTTGGGGCGGGGAAGAAGGAGTGGGTGTAGACAGATGAACATTTCTTTTGTTCTCAGAGGACTTCTGAAAACCCTACTATAGATCAAAGGTCACTGTGATGACCTGAGTATGAACTGACCCTTAGATTCACCAGCCCTTGCCTGTCTTGACTAGCCCCTCTTCTCTGGCAACCTTCATTCCTTACCACCTTCATTCTCAGCAAGTGGGAACAGAAGGGGATTTTCTAGGTCATCCGTCTTACAGGTTTTGTTGTACTAGGTAGGATGCAAAACAATTTGATTTGAAAATGACATCAGATGATAATGAAAGACTTGTAGCATCAAGCCTGTGGCAATGCAGAAAGCAGGTACCTAATGTTGTTGAAATAAGAGTGCTACAGAACATTATAAAGAACCCTAACTAGTGTCTGTTGTCATGGAACCTATGTTCAAATCCCACCTCTGAGGATTACAAGTGTTACCCCCAGCCACAGTTTCCTCTTCTATAAAATGAGGGGTTTGAAGTTAGTGTCCTGAGGACCTTCAGCTCTGGACACATGATTCCATGACCCACACATGATGTGGGACCATTTTAAGGAATGCAAAAT
This sequence comes from Potorous gilbertii, assembly GCA_028658325.1. Lineage (NCBI taxonomy): Eukaryota > Metazoa > Chordata > Mammalia > Diprotodontia > Potoroidae > Potorous > Potorous gilbertii. Next base: position 22,549,904 of record CM053769.1, read on the forward strand.
TGTTTCAGTCCCATTGAGAACTTTCTATGAAGGGATCCTTCCCTAGTTCTTTCTGATACTCTTGACATGGAGAGTACCCTGGGTTCTGGAAGGCTTTGGAAGCAAAATGCAAGCAAGCCCTGGTCTATTTGCACAGAAACTCCTCAAGAAGTATGATCTGCACCAGTAAAGGGAGTGCTCACACCTTTGAAACCACAGATCTTTGAATGTCTGAAATATTATTGGCTCTCTTGTCCACTCCAGACACTCTGGGAACAGGGTCATTGGAATGCAGTCAGACTCTCATCCTATTAACAACAACTTCTGGGAATGATTGGGCAGAGTGAACAACCTTACCCATCATTAAATTTTCTTTCATGTCCCACCTATCAGTCAAGCCCCAGCAAAAGGAGGTTTTGGCATCTGAGTTACCTTGTTATTTCCAAGGAAGTAGGCTAAGGTGAACCCCCAAATGTTTAAACATATATCCTTCTGGCACTTCTTGCTAAAAGAGAAATAAAACATGAATTTTGTTGCTCCATTTATAAACAGGAAGGAAAAGCATCATAGCTCTTTTCCCTCACTTCATCAACTCAGTGAGGCTCTTTGTGAAAATCTGAAAACTGCCTTAAATATTCTAGGAGAGCCCCTTTCCACTTTACCAGTCTTGTACACCTTACTCCCCTATATGTACCCTGTGATGCAGGGACACTGGGCCCCTTGCCCTTCTTTGCACATGACCCTCCACTTCCCATCTCCAGGCATTTTCAGTGGCTGTCCCCACTCCTAACCCCCATCCTCCCATGGGTAGAACAATCTCCTTTCTCTGTGTTTCCTGGTATCCCGGACTTCCTTCAACTTAACCAAAATCCTACCTTCTGCAAGAATCCTTCCCTCTGACAAGGGGGTTGTTGTGAGATTAAATAAGATAAATCTTATACAAAGCACTAAGCACATAGTAGGTGCCATATAAAAGCTTATTACGCCTTCCCCTTCCCTCTGAGATACCTCAATGTATCCAGTATATAGCTCGTTTGCACATGGTTGTTTGCATGCTGTCTCCCTCAGCAGACTGTGAGCTGCCTGAGAGCAGGGATTATTTTTGGCCTTTTTTGTATCCTCAGCATTTAGCGCCACGTCTGGCACATAGTAAGTTCCTAAGAAGTGCTAGATTACTTATTGACTGAATGATTGAGAGTGATGCATTATGGTGTAAAGGGGAAGGTTTGTTGGCAGCTCCCCTCAACTGCATGACAAATGCAGTACCTGCTTTTCTGGCAATTACAACAACTGTAGAAATCAGGATGCCTGGGATTTTCTGGTGTACTCTAAGGAGGAGTCAACTAGGTAAATTTTTTATTTTTCAGAGAAGTATTGTACTACAATGAAAAGCATCAGAACTTCTGACTGTCACTTACTACATGAGTAGTCTTGGGCAAGTTTCTGGGTCTCTGTTTTCTCATCTATAAAATGAGGAGATTGTATTAAGGCTTCTGAACTTCCTTCCAACTCTAGATCTTTGATCCAATGATCCTACAGACTATAATTTATAGAATAGCAAATATTCTCATCAACATGCTATAATCTGTAGTACCATTATTTCTCTAAAAACTCATACTGGCTGTAGGACTCGGGACAAGCCACTTAAATTTTCAGTGTCCTAGACAAACTAAGACTTTTAAGTGGCAGAGCAGATACCCATCTACATAAGCAGAGGGAGTTTCCTCACCAGGGATTTCCTACATTATTGAAATCAACATTTACTAAGTGCATACTACATGTGTTAAGTACTCAGGATACAAAAGGAAGTAAAACACAGTCCCTACCCTCATGGAATTCACAGATCACAGATCTGCTGATTTCTGTGCATAATTTTACAATGAAATTGATAGATTGTAAGCTCTGCAGTGCCTTATCTAAATTTAGAAACTTCCCTCCTCAAACCAGTGTTCAGCACAATGCTCTGTACACACTTGGCCTTAGCATCTATTTGTTTATTGAATGAATGAATAAATGTGCTTAATTTTGGCATATTTATTGACTACCTCTAGGTTGTATATAAGGTAATGAAACTTCAAAGCTTTGCAACTATTATAATAGTGGAACGATTTAGGATCAAGATGCTGCTGGGATTTTAAAGATGTTTTTAGGATCTGAGATTTCATAGGTATGAGTATTTTCCCTTTCAACAGTGCAGATACAGCTGCTCTACAAATCAGCAGATGGTCTTTGAGAGCTGCTGAGGCCAAATAGATGATGAGCCTCTCTGAACTTTGCTAGGCTTGTCCCTGGGTAACATAAACAAAGTCCATCTCATGGCTTGTACTCAGAGCTTTTCCAGCTGGAGGGAACCTGCCATCCAAGTGTGTTGTGGTGGCATTCCTCTCACGAATCCAGGGTCACCCCCAACTGCACCATGAGAAGGCAGTCAGCTAGCCTTTTAGTTATTTTCTCACTTCTCCACTGAAGTCCTGACTATTTGCCTTTTATTTTCTCACTCTTTCATCGGGCTATTTATACAGACCTTCATTGGTATTATATTTCACTCACTCACACACACACACACACACACACACACACACACATACACACATATCTCAGTTGTAAATCTGTAGCCCAGGTTATTGCTCATCTTCTCTAGTCTCTCCATCTCACCACAACTTAATTTTAAGCACTTTCCCTCTGCCTCCAAAAGGAACCCAAACAGATTCACTATTTACTTACCTATATAATACATTTTCACAACAAGTAAATAATGTTAAGCGTCCTCCATTATCGTATTCCAGTTTGCCTATACAGCCTTATTTCACCATGACCCTGTGTGAACCCTCTGGGCTACTCACAATTCCCTAAACACATCCTGCATTTTTAATAATTCATTTCAATGAAAGTTCATTAAGAGCTTAATGTGTATACAAACTCCTAAGTAATGGAACTCCGGAAGTCCAATGGAGTATATTACTTTACACTGACTATATGAAGATGAAAAATTACATAATCCCTGCCTTCAGAGAGTTTACATTCTACTTGGATAGGTGGAAATATGCAAGGATAAACAAGGGTATAAGGAATGAAAAGTTAACAGAAAAACTTTAGCATGACAAACTTTTATGAGAAATGGCAGGAAGAAGAAATCACTTTCATCTGGGAGGGGACAAAGTGAAATCAGGGAAGAATTCTTAGCATAAGTGGAGGATTTCTCTCCTTTACATATATTCTTCTTCCCCATCTCTGACTATGGAAATAGTGTCCATTTTTTTAGACCTACATAAGACCTAAGAAGGTTTCTTCCATAAAGAAGTTTCTGTTCATTCCAGCTAAAAGTGACATTGCCTTCAGTAAATTTCTATACTTCATATCTATTCTTTTCTTAAAGCACTCATCACACACTGCCTTATATTTGTGATTACACACACACATACACACACACACACACACACACACACACACACACACACAGTGTTCTGATAGACTATGAACCCTTGGGCAGATGGCTCATTCATTCCTTATATCTCACAATGCTGCTCATCAGACCTTGTATATACTCAATAAATATTTATTGAAAGAGTGAAACCATAAATATGTTATTTTATTTGCTTATGTTATACATTCATTTCCTCCAAACTCCTGTGACAAATATACATCGTTTAATAGTCTCAATCCTCCATAAAAGTCCTCCTCCAAGGGCACAGAGTACTGTGAAGGTAAATATCAGTTCTCAAAACACAGGTCAGCTAGAAAGTCCTGTAAAGTTAGAGAGGTGTTAAGCACTAGTCCAGTAAACAATGGATGACTTGTTATCTGAGGACCAGTCTAGGTCAGATTGGAAAGGCTTGCTACAAAGTGCTGAATCTTTCAGCCTCCACAACTCCCAAATACTGTCTATTAAGACTTAGCAGGAGGGGTGTGCTGGAGTCAGCTCATAAGGCTCATGCCTTTTGTTAAATTTGTAGCATAAGCATTTACACTTCAGAAATCATGAAGCATGAAAATCAGAGCTTATTTATTATTTTGTTGATTTAGACTTGAGAAAATGATAGAAAACTATTAATAATACAGATTATTCCTAAAAATGTGCTATGAATATATATAGATGTATGTATATCTATCTTTCTATCTGTCTATCTATCTAGCTATCTATCTATGAGGATTGGAAAGGCCCTCTGTCAATTTCATTGGAATAAAATTTGTATATAACATAGATGTATATAAACAAGATGGATGGAGTAAGGAATTCCTGATTTAAAATCTTATGACCTTGGCTAAATTGCTTAACTTGCTCCAGGTTTCAGTGTTGTCATCTGTAAAATGGGGGTGTTGGACTATAGAACTTCAAAGACCCCTTCCAACTGGAAATATAGAAAATTATAACTATCTTTCTCAGATTCTAGAGTATATCCTTTTGTCTTAAGATTCTGGTTCAGAGGAGGCTTTTAGGTACAAGAACGCATTATGTCTTGATCTCTTTCTCTTAAGCTGTAGGTCCGTGGAGGGCATTGTCTTAAGGAGCCATGTAATGTTCAAGTTCAGCAGAACCGGAAAGCCCTACTTTAACTTTGGACCCTAATCAGTTTGCTAATTCTATTCAACCCTTGACTTCTATTACTTTTTTTCCCCTCCATTTCAGTTTCTTATCACATATATGTCACATGGGAAGGATACTAGAGCCAGCGCCCTGATTTAGGAATTGCTTGGATTTACATACTGTAATCTTATCTGGTCATTTCCTACAAGTCCACCTGGGGATTGGGGTTAATCTGATTATTAACTCATTCTTTACAAAACAATTTTATTTTTCACAAATAACTGCTTTGCTATCTAGAGAGCAATAGATAGATAATGGTTTTCTAATATCTTTAGGCAATAGCTATCAAACTATTATAACTTCAAGTGTGATTTTGATTGACTTAAGTCAAAACATCATTTCAATAACATGAGTCATCCCTCCACCAACACAGATTGCAACCTCTCTTTAGTCTGTGCTTTAGTAGATGATCACTGTAAGTTCCTGTAGCCAAAATAATTTATTACCTTGCAGCTAAGGTAATGACCAGCTTCCTTAGCTCCTCATGTGGCAAGGTAGGAGGAACTTTTCTGAACCTAGAATGATCTTCTCACCAGAAGCATACAGTCCATTCATGGGCCTTCCTTGTAATCATTCCAACTTGGCAACATCTGCCAGATCATGCCTTCCACAGACATATCCTTCATCTGTGCTTGCCTCCAAATTAAAAAAGGAGGCATAGGAGTTTATGGTACTGTACTTCTTTCATAGCTGAAAGGAACTTTGGAGGTCATCTAGTCTAATGCCCTCATTTTATAATTTGGGAAATTACTGCCCAGAAAGGTATACTTAAGTGAAAGCTTGTTATTTTCCTGCCCTTAATAAGTAGACCTCATGGAACTAATCATCATCCTCATCATCTTCATCCTCACCATCATCATATCTTCATCATTAGAGTGATTACTTTCATTGATGATATTTCTCTTGCTTGGATACTGTAATGTGGAAACCATACACATATAGAACTGTCTAAAAAGATGTGTGTATCTGGGTCTGTGTTTGTATATAGGAGTAGCTGCCCAAAGAGATGAGACCCTCAAGATAGTAATGTCCTCCAGGTGCCCCTGGACGGGGCTGACATTGCACTAATTGCATTAAAACCAAGAATATTATGGGACTTCTTCAGTGAGGTCCATTGTAACTTAAAAGTTCAGGCAGTGATCCATTCAGAAAAATGAATGAGAAATGCCCATTGTCCAAACTATAGCCATCAGTTGTGTAACTAATCCATTAAAATAACATATCATTACATGTATCTTGGACAGGTGCTACAAAAAGAGAGTAAAGTTGTCCAAGAATTGATTAGAATGAAGACAGTGAACTGAATTGCAGTTGGGAGTTGTGTACTGTGTTTTTAATGAATTGTACAAGATGAATGGGTATGAATTTGTATCAAAAGAGGAAATATCCCCTATCAATGATATCATGGTCCACTGAAGTAGACACAAAGTAGAATTGTACATCATTTCTGTAGAATTTATAGAATCCAGCAGTATCTCCTATTTGGGATACACAGAAAACCAGAAAGTGAATTTTTTTTAAAAAAACTTTGGGGCAACTCACATAGCATTTACAAAGTCCCTATTCACAAATTAAAATATTTTACTTAGCAGAAAATCCCCTTTCTCTAGACCTATCTGCTTTCACTTTAGACACACTTCCAGCAAGCAGAGATATTGACTGAAATAGAGAGTGCTACCTCACACAAGAACGTTGCACTAACCACTTTAAGAAGTGATATCGGATACCTTGACAGAAAGCATATACAAAAGCTACAACAAAGCAAACACAAGAAATTAGAGAATATGACTATCTTCTATAGGGGTTCATAACTGGGGTCCACAGATGCCCAGAGATCCCAGAAATTAGATGGAGGAAATCACACTTTTATTTCAGTATAATTGGCTTCTTTTTCATCTACCTATCTTATTTAATATGTTTAAAAATATTCTGAGACAGGGTCCATAGACTTCAGCAGACTGCCAAAGAGGTCAATGATATAAAAAACTAGGAACCCCTGATTTAGAGTTCATTTAATGAAGTAGTAAAAAGGCCTAAACACTTAATTAGTCTGATGTCATATCTATATTACACAATAGTTAAATATTAATGTTCATACAATAACCTTGATTCATCGAGAAATAATTAACCTATAAGTTCATATACTCCATTTAAGAAGCAGAGATATGTCCAATACATTTTCAAAGGCTTCTATCCAAAATGGTTATATTAAAAAATGTTTTGGCACTTAAACAGATAAATCGTCAGCTCTTCAGAATTATTCTTTACCCTAGAGATCCAGATAGCTGAGGTTTTACTGTGGAAATGAGGGCTTGTCATCTCAAACAGAAAATAAAGATTTGTTTGGGGCTTTGTTTAAATAGGATTTGACAATTATTCAGTTAATGTGATACATATACATAATAAAATTGCATATTTAGAGCCCAAAGAGATTTTCTTTTTTTGAAAGGGAGTGGGAGAGGAATCTTAATAACTGAGTCTGATTGTGAAATTGATCAGTTTAACTGAACAATTGCCAATTCACCATTTCAGTTTGTTGATGAATTTCTCAGATAAGGGTACTGTCTTGCTTTTAAACAGTGTAAACATGTAGTTTCTGGTTTCTGATTTTCCAGAGATTTTAAAAGAATCCGTTGAATAGTTATTTTGTTTTAAAAGCACAGATTCAGTAATAAAATATATTAAATGTGAAGACCTCATCCCTGTCACCACCACAGCTGGAAAGAACATTTAATATTAAAACACCTGGAAAGACCTTTAAGTTGATTTTTTTCCATCACTTTCGGTCACATATTCCATGTTAACAGAAATATATCTTTTCCCTAAGAAATGTTGACCCTCTGGTTCTGATTCTTTCATTTCCTTTTGTTTGAGTCTAGACATCAAGGCAACCTAGCAAGTGTGTTTACGAAACAGCATATGCAATGGCTTTGGGATTTCAGTGGAAGAAAGTCATTCTGGATAGGCAAGTATATGTGGTTTCTTGTGAATTAGTATAACTATATTACATGATGTAATATAACATCACCTCTTAATAGGTAGAGAAGGAAAAGGATACCATCTATGAACAAATTGCCTTAATATGTGGTTTACAGCTGACTGACTTCTTCCTGATCAAAAAAGTAAAATAATTATCTCTATAAAATTCCTTAGAAAAAGTATGATTTCCATAGAGCAAAAGATGTAAACATTCTCCTTGACTTTTCCACGAGATTTTCTGGCTGGGGAAGTAGAGAGGCTACTGGAATATGGTAGCAAAGTCATCATCCATTGTGAGAAGACTGAGGAAAGTGGTCAAGAGAGAAGTGTGGAAGCCCTTGGTTTCTACCTGTTTTGCCACTAAATAACTCTGGGACAAATTATTTTGCTCTTTGGAGCTTTGGTTTCCTTCTCTGTAAACTGGGGTGATCAGATTAAATGGTCTCTAAGGTCCAAGCTCTCATTCTTTTGGTTCTAAGGAACCAAATTCTCCCTGAACTCATACAGTTCTCTATGTACAAGGACTGAGAAATTCTTATGTCTACTAACTTGCAAATTCAGGAAATCCAAAGAGTCTCCTGCTTCTGAACCCACATTTCTCTAGTATATAAGGTTTATAAAATGCTTCCTTTACAACTCCATGAGATAGGTATTACAGATACTGTTACCTCCATTTTCCTGAAGAGGAAACTTAGATCCCAAAAGGTGAAAGAATTACCCATGACCACAAAGTTAATAAGTGGGAGAACAGGGGCTTGAACTCAAGTTTTTTGGAAAAGTCAGGATGAGAAAGCAATTCAAGGTGTAAACAAAAAAGAAATATGGTAGGGCATGAAATATGACTTTTCATTTGAAAGTCAACTCTCCCTTTCATAGATAAAATTGAAAAAAAAAAACAAAAACGGGTTCCACATGGTATGTACAATGAAAAACAAGTTTCTAACAGGATATAAGAAGTACCTTTTGTCTGTGGTTCAGGACTCAGTACATTCTTTTGCATGTAATCTATACAGCAAATTTAATACAATGATGTAGAAAAGTAACTGTTTCAAGAAAAATAAATAAATTTGACATATTTCTTTTTTTTTGTGGTAGGTTTGAATGACCAAGAGAATGCTGGTCACTGGGAATGGGACGGAGGTGAACCTGTAACCTTCACAAACTGGAGGAGAGGGGTCCCCACACATTTAAAGAAAAGAAAGAACTGTGTTTTGGTAAAAAGAAGGGGAAAGTGGCAAGCCAAAGACTGCAGGAAGGACATAGCTCATAACTATGTGTGTGCCAAGAAACTATAAACACAAGTGACATTGGAAACATCCACCAGAGCTCCCTCACAAACTGTTCTTTTTTCACATGTGATTTTCAGTGTTTGTGAATTTATATGTTTTAAAAAATCAATGGTCAAGGTTTACTTAGTAAATTTATTTCACATGAACTAGGAGAGACTTTTGTAAAAAATGAATTGTGACTGCAAAGTTTAGTTAATCATTCCTTTCTTACCTACCCCTATTTCCTGCAAGGAATGAACCATTTTTGAACTTTATTATGTACTTATATCCACCCTGCCCCCAACAAAACTCAGAGTTTTATAAGATGCAGAATTTTGCATATTTAAGTAGAAACTATTCTGGTAATCACTCAGTTCCGGCTTTTTACCCTCTTACTCTTTGTCATATGGTTTCATGTCCATCATCTCAGGAGAGACCTGAAATAAAACCTGTATTGCAAGTTCCTTCTAATGGATCTGACTGACTCTCTCTCAATTCAGCTCCAGTAAAACCAACTATACCAGCCAGATGAAAATTGAAGAACAATGAGTTGGATCCTTTTATCACCTTTAAGGGTGAGGCTGGGAGTCAATAGGTTAAAAAGTGCCAATTCTCAGGGGAAAGAAAGACTGTAAATGGATGAGTCATGATGTATGTGCTTCTCTGAAAAGTCAGAGCTACTTTGATCCTGGATATGGACTCAGATAAGCATATAGGTGTCAAGGGACTGGTCTTCCAACTCTTTGGAGGATTGTGCATCATGTAGTGCCTAAGCAGATCAGTTTTCTGAAAGGAGGGTTAGCTTTGGTTCATTCCAAGATAATGGTTTGGTTTCCCTATGCAGAGCTATATGGAATTGCCACATAAATGCTTTTTTAATTATTTGATTGGCATTTCTCAAAGACATACATGACCTTTGGACAGACAAAAATGCTGTTTCCTCAAAAATCAATAGATGACTATATGGTTGGTCAGAGATCCTTCTTGAACAAAATATTCTTATAGATCATGTTGCCAATTACCCATGATCTCTGAAGGGAATCTTGATGCAATGATGAATCCAGAATGTTCTGACCTGGTTCCAAACATGCTATTGAATAGGATTTATGAAAGTCCAGGTATCTACTTACATGCGGCTACAACCTCAATGTGAAAGATGTGAATGGTGATGGAATAACATTCTTTTTGCAGGCTACATTCTTCTGTTCCCAAGATTCTAAAGAAGTTTCAAAATGTAAGAATTTCATTCCAAAACCAATTTGCCTCTAAAATGGTTCTGTTTTTATGTTTCCCTGATTACTAGAAAACATGTTATTTACCTCAGCAGTCTAATTTTAATATCAAATTTTTTAAAGGTCATTTCATATATTCATGCTATAACATAAATTTTGTAAGAATCATGCATCAGATAAACTGGCAGTACTTAGGTCAGGTTCTTCCTGTAACCTTGAAAATAGTAAGTCCAAACCCTATTTCTATCCATAGAAATATCATTTTGACAATTAGAAATTTTGCACTGTTTTTATAGTTTATGAAAAAGATACTAGCTCTTCTGCACTAACTCTTAGGCAATTCTTATACTCAACTTTCTTAACCAATATTCACCTGACACAATGGTATTCATCTGAATTGTTATTAGAAAGGGAATCTATTCAAATTAGATTCTGATGAGCACCATCCCCTAGTCTACCATCTTCTGAGATATATATATGGAGTAATGACTGTGAGACAAGGAATTTTGGAAGTAAGGATTTTTTATGTGTCGAGTAGTTGGAAGAATTGTGTTCACATGAAGAGAAGTGAATGTCCAGTGTGTGAAGAATATGTTTGTAAAGAGATGGAAATCTCTTTGCATCTCTACCCCAGAAATCATGAACTATTGTTGTTTACTTGGAATTAAAGAATTATTCCAGGGAAAGAAATTAGAAAATGAGGTACCAACCATGTAACTATGGGAATAGTCAGCAAAGTCCCTTGGTTAAATTTCTGTTGCACATATCTCCAGTGATTATTTTAAATGATATTTAATGAAATTTTGATTATCAAAATTATTTGGAAAATGTTGCTTATAATAATATCCATGAAGATTAGAATAATTTTGCAAAAACAAAATTATTTCTGTGCCAGTTAAACTTTTGGCTATCCAGTATTTAAGTTAGTGATCAAAAAAAAGATTTTCAGTTCCTGTGTAAAAGTACTTAAATGCAATTAATTCAAACGCAATGAATAAAACGAAATCATACTGTAAGGTCATAGATTTAGAGCTGCAAAGGATGTCAGAGGCTTCCTAGTCCACATTTCTCATTTTAAGATGAGGAAAGAGAGTTTAAGTGACTTGCCCAGAGGTACCCAGAGAGTAGCAGAGTTCAGGGTGGGGTAATAAGGTTTGGAAGAACTGGGTGTAAGTCATCATTTGTTAGTATTTTCATTTATTCCTCAGGAATGGGCTTGAGATAAAGAGAAAGGAGGAATATGTGACATGAGTCCCTTCAGCCCCATTCCTTAGGAAGTATGATCTATTAAGCACCATAGTACCCACTCTAGGCTTGGGCAGAGGTGATGTGGGAAAAGAAAGAAGGCAATTGAAGAAGCAGAAAAACAAGAAAGGAAAGAGGAAGTGAGAGAAATATGACAGCTTTCTACAGTGTTCAGGGGAGGTAACAGGAGAAGTTTATAGATAATCCAGATTTTGTTTTGAGTTAAAGCTCTCCGTGAAAGAACGCTTCTCAACCCCAAATCCTGTCTCAGGAAAAGTCAAAATGGACCTTGTCATTCTATATCAACAAGAAAATCAGTGTGGCATGGTGAATAAAGAACTGGCCTTGGGACCAGGGAGACCTGACATACTCATTGGATCAGTGACTTGACAAGTCAATTAACTTCTCAATGCTCTAGGCAAATCTCGAAGACTATATTTGCAATGTTTCTGATGTACGTTGTAAAGGGAGTTTCCTCCCACAAAGAGTTAGTTGCCAATACCAATAAAATCACAAATCCAGTCCTTCTCCCTATTCTGTGTCTACAGAGAGGGAGATAGGTTTGTAATTTTAGGGGTCTTTGACTACTTTTGTAAAACAGATTCTCAGCCCATGGTGGTTAAAAATAGACTTGGAAATACTTCATAATCACTGCTTCTTTCACAAGGGTACTGGAAAGGAATGAGTTTAATTCATATTTCTCCTCATGTTTACACTTTTTAAAACAACAAAGAAGACAATGGGTTTACTTTCATCAATACTGGTTCTGCATAACTGAAGTCACAGATTGGTGCTAATCCTGTTTCTGTAATAAAGTAGCATGCTGTGTACACTATATTTACTGTTATGCCAAAGCTAATAAAACATGTAATTAATGGTTATGGCTGATATTTCCTTTGACTTTCCATATGAAGAATTTTTTTTTCTGGGACCCAATGTGTTAAGATAGAAGAGTTTCTTCACTAATGACACCATTTAAGGATCAGTGTGAAAGGAGCCCAGCACATCCTTTTGGTCATTTTTTTTCTATCTAAAACAACTTTTAATTGTATATGATGCAAATATGATACTGTAGTATAGTTCCAAGATACCAAGTGCTGAATACTTATAGGAAGGCGAGCTGGTTTCTCAGACTTCACTTTCCCATTGTTACTTTTCTAAAGTGGAAAAAAAGGAAATATTCCACCTCTTTCTTCCACCAGACTCATTGCCATTGCCACTACCATTTTTTTTTTACTATTGTATTTGTATTAGGTAATAATGGTGGCAGCAGCAGGTGCCAAATGTTTTCTGCCTCAAGAGGCAACTGGACAACAGCAACTTTTAAATTGTGGCTTCTCTGCGGTCCTCTAGCTGAAATGTTTTCAAATAAATCTGGAATGCATTGAAAAGGTGGTGAGGAAATTGATGACCAGGCTGTATGAGGACAGGTTGAAGGAACTGGGAGAGTTTAGCCTGAAAAAAGAAAGACTTAAGTGAATATTACTTTAAGTGCTTGAAAGAGCTATCATGTCTAAGAGGGATTTTGTTCTTCTCAACTCTAGAGGATAATGGAAGTTGCAGAG
>CM053769.1:22563256-22716743 GCA_028658325.1 Potorous gilbertii
TGTCTGCCCCTAAATAAAGTAGGTAGACAGTAGTCTTTTCCTATGAACTACTTTTCCCTCTCTCAATTTTCGACTACAAACATCACTTTTAATGACATGTAATTTACTAGCAGAATCAAGTAATAAATATATATAAATAAACATTTAAACAAAGACCAGAAATTGCACTGGGGTTCATAGTCACCTCTGTTTTCTGGGAAAGCAGAATTACTAACAGTACTTCCCTATCTTTCACTGTAAATAGTTACATTTGCTGGTTTAGTTTGGTCTCAACTCTAATCCACTCCTCTGCTACATGTCCATATTCTCTCATCTTTCTCTACAATTCATATACTCATATGCTTCCATTTTACTCTTGCCTCTCAGTCTTTTCAAATGGCACCTCCATAGTTGGGGAAAAGTCCCTTTTTAAAAAATCAAAACAACAAACGGAGCTCTCCAGGACTATTTGAGTTCTCCTTAGGATTTCTGTTGACAGAGAAAACCATGGATTCTCTCTCCTTCAGAAAAGTCTTCCAAGGTCTCCATGAAAGTATTAAAGGCACAACATCAGTATCCAAAGTCCGCAATATTGGGTCTCTGTTATAGACAGTGTCAGATGATTTAGTGTGTTGGGTAGAACCTGAAGATGAGTCAGAAAGGATGGGTAGGTGTGGATAGATTGCTATATACATCATTAGAAGGGCTAATATCAGTCAAATCATAAGATCATCATAGTATCAAAATATTGTGACCCATTCCTAAAGTGCTCGGAGATTTGCAAAATGCTTTCTTCACCAACATTAATAAACATATTAAGTAATATGAGAATTCTTACTACCATTTGAGAGTTGAAAAAACCAAGACCTGGCTAGGTGAAGGAAATTTGATAAAGTTCACTCAGATAGTAAGCACTAAAACCTCAATTTGAATTCAGTCATAAATTCGCCAGAATCTTTATCAGGAGATAATGTTGAGCAAAAGTCACTGGATAATGAGACATAGGGTAGATAAGGAAGTTGGTGTGCTTGCTGGATTAGATGATTTGGAATTGCTTGGGGATACAGGGGGAGTACAGTGTGGCCTAGAAGTTAGAATCAGGGCAGACATGGAAGTGGAAGAGAAAGTGAGGCTGGAGTCTTTCCACACTTAAATCCAATTTACTGGCTCATCATGGCATCTCCTCTCTGACGTCATGGTCCTCTTCCAGAATGAAGGACAAACCAGAACAGCAAGACATGGGTGAGGTTTTGGATTGGGGGTAACCCAAGGGAAGGTGGGACAGGAGGAGCAAACATGAAGGCACTAGAAGCCTGCGTCATCACTTAGTCATGAAAATAAAGTGAGAGAATGCCAAAGCAAATTTCAAGTTTTGCATAAGGGTTATCTGAGTTCACCATGAGTATGCTGTTCAATCATAAGTCATTTGAGCCTGAAGTGCAATAATAGACATACACAACTTTGGCACACCCCAAAAAAGAAATGACACTAAAGGAATTTAGACTCTATTATAGAACAACGGGAGATAGTCTCATGGCTCCATTTAAAATCTCAAGAACCATACAATTTCAAACTGATTTGGGGAACCTAAAGTCAGCCAAAAGAACACAATTAAGTGGGAAATGATTGTGGTCAATCAGATTATTGTGGTGTGGTTTTTCTCGTTACTTCTTATTTGCTTATTATGTGCCTGACTTTCTTTGGGTAGTTATTAAGACACTGTATAGACCCATGTTCTTAGGATATACATGTGTTGAGTATGTAAATATGTTTGTAATAAATATACAGTGTAACACACACACATATATGAATCTTATAACTATATTAATGACAAATATATAATGTTTTAGAGTTCACAAAACACTTTACATAGATTACCTCATTTGGTAATTTTTCTCATGTAATATATATATATATGATTTCTATCAGGCTGTGAAGAAAACATTATCAGATGAGATGGAAGAATATATATAAATATATAAACTGCTTAGATTAACAGAAGAGGAAATAGATTATCTAAATAAACGTATTTTAGAAAAATACTGAATAAGCCATAAATGAGCTTCCTAAGGAAAAAGCATCAGGACCAGATGGATTTACAAGTGAATCCTACCATACATATAAAGATCTACTAATTCTAATATTAACTAATTTGGAACAATAGGCAAAGGAGTCTTACCAAATTCCTTCTATGAAACAAATATAGTGCTGATACCAAAACCAGGAAAAGTAAAAACAGAGAAAGAAAATCATAGAACAATTTTATTAATGAATATGAATGCAAAAATTCTAAATAAAATGCTAGCCATGAGACTACAACAATATACCACCAAGATTAGGCATAGTGACCAAGTGAGATTCATACCTGGAATGCAGAGATGGTTTAACCTAAGGAAAACCATTAACATAATTGATAATATCAATAACAAAAGCAACAAAAATCATATGAATATATCAATAGATATAGAAAAGGCTTTTGACAAAATACAACATTCATTCCTTTCAAAAACATAGTTTTAAATGGATGTTTTCCTTGAAATGATAAGAAGCATCTACCCCTCCTCCACATATACCAAAGCTATGGGCACACACTTAAAGGAATCTGGCAGTAAAACCCATGAGGAGAAAACCCAAGTACTTAGAGTAACTTAAAACTCTAGACTCCAGACTTCAATATTATTGGATATTCCATTGAGGAATATCTGTATCCTTAAGAAACTGCTTCTCTCCTCATTTCTTGACTACTTATCATTCTTTAGCTGGAGAAATTCTTTTCTGTACTTGAATATATTCCTTCCTAGAACTCTTGAGCAACCACTAATGTTAACGGGAACTTAGAAAGTATTAACCTTTTAAAGTAAACAGCAGTTCTCTTCAAGCCAGAGAACTCGAGTTCAACACTCCATTTCAGGGATATACGTACAGAATTGTCCAACCAAATTATTTGCTCCCTTGAATTGCTATTAAAAGAGAATGGAACCCCTTGTCAGGGTACATAAGCAGCTGCAAAATCCTCTCTGCATTTCAGTGATAGCAGAGAGTAATAAGCCTTTATGAAAAGCTTTGCCTTCCTCTAACTTTAGGGCTATAGCAGTTACTGGAATTCTTGGCCAAATGAAATCAATTTTCTCCCGAATGCATTAGGAATTGCTCAGCTGAAGCCATTTTTATACTCACTGCTTCTAACTGCCACAACTCAAACTGAGCTGGCTTTTTCAGTGTCTCCAATTCTTAAGTTCTTCTTTCTTTCCTGCTGCTGTCTTGCATGATATTTTTGCTGTATTCACTGACTTAAATGAGATCTTCTTGACTGTGATTCCCCTTTGAACTTTAAAAATCACAACTCCACAAATTAACCCTATCACATGGATAGTCTTTGTTAAACTGTAACTCCAATTCCAAGTGATCATGTGATTCTAATTTTCTTTGTTTTACTCTAATTATAAAACATGTAAATGCACATTATTAGCTAAGTCCTTCATACATCAAGTCCAAAATTTCCACCAAGATAGTGAAACTTTTTTTTTACAATCACATTATTCTAGTTTTTAGTAAATAAAGGATCTTTCTCTGACTCTTTACAACAATTGCTCTTAGCAGGAGCAAGGCACTATTCCACCATGTGAAGAAAGATTCAAGCCCTCATATCTATACAACAGATTATTTTCTCTCCATAATGACCAAGTTCCATGTGAAACTGTTTCTTTATACATGTATTCTAACAGTTCATATTAATTTTTCATATGAGGTATCAAAATGTTCATCTTAGCAGCAATAGCTATACTCTTTGACAAATAATAGAAATTTTCTCCTTTATACAAAACCACCTTATTTTCTACCCTTTACATCATTAACAGCTCCTTAGGGAAATGGCCTTAAAGAGACAGATTACTTTACGCCTAATTTGCAGAGTTGTTATGGTAATCAAATGAGATTACCAAATGAATGCGCTTTGGAAATGAAAGTGTTATAATCCTGATTCAGTCTTCCATTTTCCTTTATATTTGTTCAGCTGTGTATATAGGTTCATGTGTATTGCTTGTGCTTTTTCAAGTGAAGTGGATGATGTCCAGGAGAATGGGGTTGTCATCAGTATCTCTTCTCATTCTTACCTGTGAACACAGAACAAACCTTCAAACACTGACCTATAAAAGATGTAAATAAAATGGGGTGGTGGTAGAGATTATGAATTTCTGGTGCATTGAACCCTGAGGTTCACTTTTAGCCCCCATATTAAATGTTGCTCATCCTTTGTTCTAGAAGAGGACCAAATACATAGTGAAGGTGATGTCTTGAATTTCGTGTAAATTATATTTAAATAAAGCAGAGTGGCATAAAGTCGTTCTTATCCTGATGGCTCTTTGAGGTCAAGGACAGTGCTTCATTTTGTCTGTGTATCCCCACAGCGCAGTATCTTGTGTATAGTATGTGCTTTGTAGCACTTATTGAATTGAACTGGATTGGATTAGTGGATTCTTCCTCATTTGAGTTCTTTAAGCAAAGCCTGGATAACCATTCATCAAGTATACTGTAATATATTTTTGTTCAGGTACAGATTGGATTAGCCAACCTCTGAGATTATGTAAAGGGGAAAATCATTCTTCTGAGGTGCTTTAATTACATTCTAGTCAAAATTTCTGATTACATTATATATAAATGTATATGGGCAATGTATATATACATGTCACGTGTATATGTATTATATATGTATATTTTGCATATGTATGCATTATACACATATGTATAAATTTAATATATGTATATATTAGTCTGTGTATAGGCATAATTATATAGAAATGAATATATGTAATATACGTATATATTAGTCTGTAGATATGTATCCGTTATCCTCTTATTGGGAAAATTCATGTACGTACATATACATTGGATACAAGAATGTGTATATATATATATATATATATATGTATAAATAAATTATACATATATATATATAGTGTGTGTGTGTGTGTGTGTGTGTGTGTGTGTGTGTAAAATAATCAGCTAGGTGACTCAGTGAATAGTGTTGGACCTGAAGTTGGGAACACTAGGGTTCACTTTTACAAATAAGGAAACTGAAGCAAACAGTGTTAAATGACTTACCCAGGGTCACAAAGCTGGTGTGAGGCAAGATTTGAATTCAGATCCTCCTGCATCCAGGCCTGATGCTCTATCCACTGAGCTACCTCGTTGTCCACTATTAGCATACTACACTACCGATACTGTATATCATAGCCTCTCTTCTCCTCTGCCTTAAAAGTTCAGCATGGCGTCTAATTTTAAAATAAAAATGAATTAAAATGACTTTTGATTGGAGAATTTTGTGGGTGTGCATACACACATGGGCCTCTGAATTTTGTGATGGCCCTCAGAGATAATAGAAGATATCCTGGGGTTTCTCAAAAACAGTGCCAGAGAGCACTACAGAAATGAGTGAGACACATTCATGCTGTGTGTGGAGTGCTAAGGCAAGATGAATTAGAATACTGATGCTTTCTAAACTCTACTGTTGGTCCAAGAAGCAGGTTGACCATGATTATAGTCATAAACTCTCAGGGCTTCCTCTCTTGGGAACATCAAGGACTAATTGCTCTAACCGTTGGGTTATTCTTTTGGACCTAACAACTTCCTTGATGTTTTCAGATGCTTCCCCCCTGGTCTGCTCCCCATTTTCCCTCCCCAGATTGGGAGAAATCTTAATGTCCATATTAGCTATGGATCTGGAAGCCAATTGATTTTCTTAGGGAGCTACAAAACCGTTGTTCCGTTTTGGGGGTGGTAATTAATGATAAACAAGGTCAAGTGAATTTATTATATACAGGAGAGGAACATAGAGGTGAGGAGTGATCTTTCCCTAGCAGTACATGAAAATTGATTTTTTTATATTCTGCTGTTGTTGTCAAGGAAACTTGATCCTTTAGAGCCAAGGTGTCAAACAAGTCACCTGTGGCTTGCAATGCTCCTAAGTACAGGCAGATTAAAATGTTCTCTCCAGGAGGACAACAGTTTGTGACACCAAAGACAGAACTGTGACATATAACCCTTGTTTTCAAACCCGAACAACATGCTCCAAATAGATTTATCACAATATTTTTCCATGTTGAAAAATGGGAGTTTAGGCTGACCAAATTCTGTAATTAGATCAAATTTAAATCATAAAAACTCAATTTGACAGATACTCATTGAATACTTGCCATGTAGAGAACACCGTAATAGGCTTTGGGAGAGATATAAAGTTTAGGTAAAACCTGGAGAGGCAGCATGACATAGTGATCTGGTTTATAGTCAGAAAGACTTGGTTTCAAGTCTTGTTGCAGACACATCACTGGTGGTGTTACCCTGGGCATTTCACTTAACTTCTCAGTCCCCCAGGCAGCTTTCTAAAAGGGAACCATTGGGAATCAGAGAACCTGAGTTCACATAGCAACCTTGCTATTTGTTACCTGTGTGACCTTGAGAGAGTTGCTTAATATTCTGGGGCCTCAATTTCCTCATCTGTTAAATAAGAGGGATGGATTGGATAACTCTAAAGTTATTTTCAGATAGAAATATATAACCCTATGATCATCACGAAGCCTACAGGGGATATAACACATTCAAATAACCACAATACATAATATTACATAAAGTATGTGAAAGTCAAGGGAAAAAACATTTATTATGCACTTACAATATGCAACGACCTGTGCTCAGTGCTGGAGATACAGAGATAAGTAAAAAGGTTGTGCTTCCAAGGGATTTATGATCTATGGGGGTAAACGACAAATACACAAGAAGCTATAATACCTTTCAGAATGAGGAAAAGTATTTTAGCCCTCATTTTTATTGCATAACTTCCTGGAAATGCTCTATTGGGGCAGGGGAGGGAGAAAAAAATTTGGGACTCACAAACTTATAAAAGTGAATGTTGAAAACTAAAAGTAAATAAATAGCTTTATTTTTAAAATGCAATTTTCTTTTTAAGAATTCTTCAGTAGTCCTCCACTGTTTCTAGGATAAAATAAAAACCCTTTCCAAAGTGGTTCCAGCCAACGTTCCCAGGCTAATTTCAGACTACTTCAAGTACTCTACACAGTGAACAAATCACTCTGTTTGCTCTTTCTTGAACACCATATTCCATTTTATACATCCATTTCTTGGTACAGCCTGTCCTCCTCGCCTGGAGTTCATGCTCTCCTTACCTCCTCATCTTAGAATTCTTAACATCCTTCAAAACTCAGCTCAGGTGCCGCTCCTTAAGTCCCAGGTTCTTAATCTTTGTCTTTGAAACTATGATTACTTTTAATGTCAAAGCCCCTTTTGGAAATTTGGTGAAGCCTGTGGATCTCTTCTTAGGAAAATGATTTTAAATACATCAAATAAAATACAGACAAGGAAACCAATGTTATTGAAATGCAGTTATCACATTAAAAAAAAACCAAACAAATTTAAAGTCCTTCCTGCCTTAAAGAAGACTTTTTCTGACCTCCTGAACTATTAGGGATCTCTCCTTTTTCAAATCATTGTGTATTTTCTTAGCAGTCTCTTATCTCTAGGGAATTTAGAGACATTATCTTTGTATGCATAACGCCTAGCCCTATACTTTGGATAAAGCAGGTGTTTGAAGGGTGTTTATTGAACAAATGGTTAGATAGAAGAGAGTGGTAGAGGAAGGATAGAAGGCTTCACGGAAGAGGGGGCACTTGAGCTGGGGTCTTTAAACAAGAGAAGAATTTTGACAAGAGATAAAAAGAGAGGCCTGGAGAACGTGCAGTGGTGGAAGAGAATGAGGACATTTGAGAAACTGGGGAACAGTCTGTCATTTAGTTTGGGTAGAATGTAGAGTGTGAAGAGGAGTGATAGAAGAGAAATCTAGGAAGGCAGATGAGAGCCAGATTATATATGAAAGAGCACAAATGATCTGGTTGTATTGTTCAGTTGGGACTCCAGGCTCATACCGTTCATGGAGTTTTCTTGGCAAAGATACTGGAGTGGTTTGCCATTTCCTCCTCCAGTGGATTAAGGCAAACAGAGGTTATGTGACTTGCCCTGGGTGACACAGTTAATAAGTGTCTGAAGCTGGATTTGAACTCATCTTCTTGACTTCAGGCCCAGTGCTCCATCCATCAAGGCACCTAGCTGCTTCCTAGGCAAACAGGCTGGCCTTGGGGTCACACAGCTAGTAAGAGTCTGAAGTCAAATTTGAACTGTCATCCTGAATCCTGGCAGCATTCTGTTCACTGAGTTACCTAGTTCTCTCTCTCTCTCTCTCTCTCTCTCTCTCTCTCTGTTTCTCTCTGTCTCTCTTCCTCTCTCTTTTTCTCTTTCTGTATCTTTCTTTCTCTCTCTGTCTCTGCCTCCTCTCACATATATAAACACACATACATGTATAAGTAGAGGGGTTTATATTTTTATCTTAGAAGCAATAAGAAGACCCAGAATTGGTTGAGTAGGAGAATCAGGTAGTCAAATCTGCTCTCAAAGAAAGTTACTTTGTTGGCTGTGTGTAGAATTTACTATAGTGAGGAAAGACTTGAGGCCAGGAGACTGATTAAGAGTCTGTTCAATAATCCAGGAAAGAGGTAATAAGGGACTAGCTTGCCTGGTAGTTTTTTGAGAGGAGAGATGTAATACTTGGACGACTGATTGAACTGGTAAGGCAAGGAAGAAAGAAGAGTCAAGGATAATGCTGAGGTTACAGAACTGGGAGATTCTAAAAATGGTAGTGATAGAAATAGGGAAGTTTGGGGAGGGCAGGGTTAGGGGAAAAGATGATCAGTTCATTTTTGGATATGTTGAATTTAAGTTATCTTTGGGACATCCAGTCTGACATAGCTATCACACAAATAAAGCTTAGGGAAGACAATGGGGCTGGATCTGGGCATTATCTGCATTGGGATGGCAATTAAACTCATGGGAACTCATGCTGTTGACAAGGAGAGTACAGGGAGAAGAGAATTGTTAGAAATTTATCTTTAATATTTTGATGATCAAAAGTAATAATTCTCTCTCTCTCCCCTCCCTCCCTTATTTTTAAAATGCATTGGTACATTTTGTTATGACACAAGAGACACTCAAAAAGCCCACCTTGCAAAGTATATTTCCTGAGAAAACAATAAGTGTTTCTTGAACTAGTTCTCCAAACAGTACAATGCATAACCAACCAGCTGTTGATAACACTTCTTGGTTTAGAGTATGGGAAATAAAGCCTAACAATCAGTTGATTGAGCCAATAAACATTTTAAAACTTCCCTTAGTTCCTAGACAATAGCTAAACAATGCGTCTAAACTCTTCAGCTAATTACCCCCTAGGTAATAGGCTTTCACTGGGCCCTTCAAAAATACACAAAACGCGAGAAAAAAAGCAGGAAGCCATTAGCACTTCGTAATTGGAGTCAACAAGAAATCTGTTTATTTTGCCAGACTCTAGGCCACCTGCCTTCCCACCATCACCAAGGAAGCATTATATATAACCAGTTCATCCATCTA
The DNA here is from genome assembly GCA_028658325.1 of Potorous gilbertii. Lineage (NCBI taxonomy): Eukaryota > Metazoa > Chordata > Mammalia > Diprotodontia > Potoroidae > Potorous > Potorous gilbertii. Next base: position 22,572,701 of record CM053769.1, read on the forward strand.
GTCAAAATCCACTGAATTCTCTGCATCTTTCCTTTCCCCCTACCATTTTAAGAAACTGGAAAATAACTTGAAGAAAATAAGCATGTATCTCCTGCTGCTTCAGCTGCTAGTGATCTCGGGTCTGGGAGAATTCAGGCAACAGATGCTTCCAGGTAGAAACGAGAGAGCCCAGCATCCCTCTCATGCCGTTGATTATCAGGGCCTTGGAGCGCTATCGACAGACATTTTTGAGGATGACCAAGAAAAGCCAGACTTGTTTGTAGCCATACCCCACCTGATAGACTCTGAGCTGACAGAAACTCCCAGAGAGCAAAGAGACATATTATTCAGGTTTATGTATGCCACTGAGAAACAGAAGCCAGACAGGCATCTGGAAACAGGAGATCCTGCTAGAGAGGCCTTCAAACCTAGGGCCCCAGCAAATGCCGAGACTGATGGCAAGGAAATTGAGAAACCCCATTTCCAGGAAGAAGCCCAAAAATTCTGGCACTATTTCTTGTTCAGAAAGAGCCCAGCTTCACAGGAGGTCATCCTGCCCATCAAAAGCAATGAAGTACACCAGGAGACCTGTAGGACGGTACCCTTCTCCCAGGTAAGTACCAGAATAAGGGAGAGGATCTCAGAACTGAGTTCACTTGGTCTACGTACCCTTTCCTCTGAGCTCACAGTTTTGGTGTTTAGTCATAAGTCAAAGTCTCTTTTGAAACAGTGACTTTGCTGATATAGGGTATGGGAACTGCTTTATAACTATAAAACTCTATATAAATGAAAGCTTGTTTTCTTACTATTTACTTATTATTCCTTTTTTACTTATTATATTATATATAATGTTAATATTAGTATTATTACTTTATATTAATAATATTGTTAATATTATTCCTTCATCCATTTCCTCAGATACTTTCTAGCATTATCTTGGTGCAGAGCTAACGGTGCAACAGTAGGAGTAACTACGGTGCCAAAAAATACTAATAATTAACATTATTGGAAATGGATTTGACTCTCTGAGCTCTTACTTTTGATCCTCAGTCATAAATTAAGGTCTCTTTTAAAATAATGACTAGGTTGACAGGATAATGTATGGGAAACACTTTTTGTAAAACCCTATGTAAATGTAAGCCATTACTATTTCACTATCCCTCAGAGACTTTCTAGTGTTATCTCGATGCATGACTGATGGTACAAAGGTAGAAGAGGCAATAATGCCAAAAATACTAATAATTAACATCATTGGAAATAGGCTGGACTCTTCCTTTTATGTGGAGGAGAGAGGGTTTCTATTTGGATAAGGTAGCAGAGAAACGTGTTACCCCCATACCTTCAAACAGTGCTCTTAATTCTTATTACATGAGTTAATTCATGGTTATCATTTCTAGTCAACATTATGAAGAGAAAAGCACGGTCTATTATCCTCTTCTTCCAATTTGGGTGCCCCTACATTCTGAATATTAAATTAAAAATAAGAAGTCTGAGTTACAGATATGACAGGTTTTGAAGTAGGTTCTCAAAGGCAGGGATGCTGAACGGGAAGCAACACTGTGCAGCTTAAAATTTTATAGTCTAGTAATGGTAGCCAATTAAGCAGACAGTATTACAAGGTAATTGACTGTAGAAGGCAGTTAAGCATTCTGCCTGAAAAGGCAAGGGTATGTAACAATGACAAGTCAATTATAAAATAAGAATGACCGTTTTGTTGCCTGTGTGCAATTAGAAAAATTGCTCATAAGAAGCAGGCAGTCAGATTCCCTTTTCGACTCTTATTTTGAATCTATTACTAATTAAATTAAAATGAAAGAATTCAATATTTCCATATTTTGAAGGACACATAAGGCCAGGTACAGGATCATGTGGGAGCAAAATATTATAATCTCAGCGGGGATTTCTATGGATTTACAGTATCTCTGCCACATGGTGAATTTACAAGTTCTTCAAAATACAGGGGAAAGAAACTTACTATGTTTTAAGCTTTAAAATTATATGTTATAAAGTGAATAGCACAAAAATTTTGATTGGTATCTCCAAAATAAAAAAATCAATTAAATTAAATTCAACATGTCTAACATGTTTAGTATTTCTGGGTTTATTAAAAAGGTAAAGTAGAACATTTCTTTTAGGATTAACTCTCTTTCCAAAGGCTAGTTTTTTAAAAATTATTTACTCAATGGAGAAAGCTATTTTGAGCTAGTTCTCAAGTATAAGTCTATTCAAAAGTTGATGTGAAAGGCTCGTGAGACATAGATCTTTATTTCTCTGTCTTATATCAGCAGGTGATTTTTTAAGCACAGGGAAACTATTGCTTGCTATAATGGCTGAAGTTAATCAGTAATGGATACCTTTTACCTTTTTAGACAATCATACATGACGACTGTGAAAAAGTAGTCATTCAAAACAACTTATGCTTCGGGAAATGTCGTTCCTTCCGTTCTTCTGAGACTACTGCATACCATCATGCGTTCTGCTCCCACTGTTTACCTACCAAGTTCACAACAAAAGAATTAATGTTGAACTGCTCTGGATCCAACCCTGTGGTCAAGGTGGTGATGATTGTGGAGGAATGTCAGTGTAAAGTCAAGCAAAGTCAAGATGAGGAGCATCTTCATTCTGACTCTCATGCATAAAAACGTAACCAGAATTAATCTGGTCAAGGGCTATTTTGCAGACTTGGGGCCAATGCTCTCTCCTCCCAGAAATCAAAATGGAAAGAACGGTAAACAAATTGGCTTTTATGGCCAACCCCCTATAATATCAGGGAGAAGCCCAGTGTATTTGGCCTTTCTCAGTTGACTGATTGTTTCCATGGAGATAAAGAACTATTTGGTTGGTCTCTAGTTTGGGGTCCTAAGTTCTTAGTGCCTCTTTTCTTTGAGAAGTTTCAGCTTAACTTTGTGGCCTTCATATCTCAACCAATGTGATCTTTTGTGATTTGCAGCCTATATGTTGTTGCTTATATACCAAAAGTTTCTTTGCATATATTTGTATTTTTGTCTCTGTTTACATCATAGGTTCTGAACCTGGGGTCCTCAGATCTAAGATTTCAGGGAGGATGTGAACTTGGGAAAAAATACATTTTTGTTTCCACTAACTTTTGGTTTCCTTTGTAATCCTGTTTTAATTATGTATTTAAAAACATGGTCCTGAGAAGAGGTCAATAGAATTCATGGACTGCCAAAAGGGTCTGTGACAAACCCTAGGTTTGTACAATGTTCCTGCGAAGAGATGGTAAGCTCTTGGAGAGTTAGGTCTGGTGCCTAGAACATTGTCAACCATACAGTAGGCATTTAATAAATTCTTCTTCAATTTAATTAAATGTTTAAATAACTCTTCAGAATTCGTAAATGAAAGAGGATTCACCACTAGAAGCAACCAAATGCCTACGGGTAAATAGATTTCAATGAAAGTAAATTTTTGGTTTTTAGAAGTAGCTAGAGGGCTCAGTGGATAGACTTTTGGACCTGGAATCAGGAAGATCTGAGTTTGAGTCCAATCACAGACAAAACTTTTATCCTGATTCCCTGTCCAGGAAGTAATCTTTCCAGTGTCCTAAGTTTATTGCTCCTGGCACATACACCAGCACTTAAGTTTCAAGTTCAGGGATTTTCCGGTAAATCATGCTGTTTTTCTGTGCCATTTGTAAAATAGCCCAAATGTATGTACTTAGTGCTATCACTCCTATACAAAGTTTTGGGTGCACAACCTTCCATTCATTAATCTTTGTCTAATCCTGCTTTTTTAAATCTTGATGGCAAGATATATTCTCTGTGTAAATATTTTTGCTTACTAAAATCTATACTTATTGTATAGTAGCCATTCCCAGAGTAATAACTTGTCTTTGAGTTTCTGAATGATTTGTTTTCATTCATACCTTAGTAAATCTCTGATATCTTCAATATGGGTACCCTCTTCATTGGTACAGATAACAATGCAACCATGCCCTCTCCTCCTGTGTGAATTTTTGTCCATGTTCTCCCATGCATCCACCACAGAGGATTATGCAGTAGAGATATTTCTCTAAGTCTTTTAATATTTTGTGAATACCAAGGCAGTGCATGACTAGTTCCCTTCCTTTTCCTTTAGGTAGTTCCTCCATTATATTCATCACATAACCACTTGCACATAGAGCATCACCAGAAATTTGTTGTGATCTGCTTCTACATACTATGTGTCTCTCCATTGTTTCTTAATTTCAAATCTTTGGAGAATGTGGTTTCCTAGGAGCCACAGTGAAAAATGGCATTTTGTCCCAGGGAGCAACTTGGGTCTGTGGAAAGCCCTTTGTAATTTTCCAAATCCAAATCAGCGTTTTCTCTCCCTTCTATTTAATTCCCTATCTTCTATGCTTGTCCCAGACATGCAGAAATATATCCACAGATTTCAGTAAATAAACGGATTTACTACATCATTGGATTGCCTGACTATCCTACTGTAAGACACAACCTATACAATAGATAGTTTTTCATATATTCAGCTTTTTTATTCGTAAATTATGAAACCAACCTCTTTTGAATATTCATGGATCTCATCGAGGAGGCCCTGTAGTATCCAGGGTCTTGGTGCACAATGACACGGTGTTATCACAAATAGGAAAACTGAAGTATCCAACATTAACAGAGAAATCTCTCTTCCAGTGTTTATCTACATCTTTATCATTGACCTCTATCTTGCCCCCATCTCATTTTTCTGAAAATACATTTGATTATTTTTGTAGGAACCCCAGGATTTAAATGGATATAAATTATAACAGGTTCCTCTAGTATAATGGCTCATCAGTTGTGTTTTGTTTTTAAATAAATCAGTTTATACTTTTAGTCTATTTACTTTGTAACTGAAAAACTAACAGGGCCTACAGAAGAAGCCAGTGCAGTCAGACAGAGTATATTCTACAACACATTTGCATACATATAATACTCACAACATGGCTATACATGTGACATTTATATCTGAAAATATTATACCCTTTGGTGTCTAAAGACAATCTAATTGGCCAAGATGTGATCATAAGGATAAAACTGTTCAGAGTTAACGACCTCCCAGCTGGTCAATATATTTTGGTGCCAAAAGCTATTGACCAGATGTCCAGTCTTCAATTGACTATGCCTGATAATGTGGTCCTTTCTCAGCCAATTGGATCATGCTTTTAGTTTCAAAGACCTCCATGTCTCCTGTTTGCATATGTGTATATCCCTGCTACTGGCCTTGCACATAGATCTTTTTTGTCCCCCAATTTAATGCCATATTTAATATTTCTTTTTTTAATGGCCCATCCCTCATTTATGTTTAAAAAGCATTTGATGATTTAAAAAAACTAAACAAATGTATATTGCTTGCTTGCCATAAGCAAGATGCTATGAAGGATTAAGGATGAATTAGACACAGTTTTTGCTCTGATAGGGTTTATAGTGTTATAGGAAGAGATAAGCCTCATTTACGTGGCTATAATACAAAGAAAAATGTGATGACAATAGGTAAAATACTAAAGGAGTTCAGAAGAAGGAGAAATTATTTCTGGCTCATTGAAGAAGGTGGCTTTTGAGATGGTCCTTAAAAGATGTATAGAAGGTAAACATTTTAGGGGGAAAGGGCAATGTAGGCCATAGCACAGAAGTGGGAAAGCTCATGGTTCATTTGGGAAATAGCCAGGAGAACCCAATTTGACTACCAGGTAGAATAAATACAGGAGAATAGCATGAAATACATCTGGACAGAGAGAGGCCTAAATGCTAAGCTAAGGAATTTGATTCTACTTTGTAGGCAATAGGGAACAATGATATTTTTCAAGTAAGACACAACAGTGTTATTCTTCTAACCTTAGGGACACACAAGGGAGAAATAGAATTAGTTTGAGCCTAGAAGACCTGAGCTTAATTACTCTGGCCTGAAAAAGTTATATAGCAGGTAAGTAAAAATAAATAAAAATGGAAAATATGCCCCATTCCTCTCTTACTCCACTTATTTAAACTATGATACTGACTTCAGAAGTATCATCAAGCATTGGCTGCCATATGCCTTCAGAATAGACCTGTGCATTAGGAAAGTTCATTTGGCTGCTGCTTTAAGAATGGACTGAAGAAAAAAAGAGTCTATAGTAGAAGGCCAGTAAAGAGATTATTACAGTAATCTAGGTGTGTGGCAATGACAACCTTAATCAAATGGCATGAAAATGAGGGAAAGAGGTTAAACATGAGAGATAGGGCAGAGTTATGACAGATGGCATATGGTACAGAAGATATACCAGAATTGGCAACATAAGCGATGAGAAGTAGATGTAGATGAGTTGTGGAGGCAAAAATGACAAATCTTTGCAATGGATTGGTTATATGGAATGAGGGAGCATGCAGAGTTGAGAATGATTGTCTCTTAGCTTGTAAACTTGGGTGGTTGCAAGGATGGCAATGCCCTCAAGAGAAATAGGAGGTATGCATTAGAAATAGGAAGAGTGCATTTTGGAGGAAAGATAATGAATTTTGTTTTGGACATGTTGAAGACAGAGAAGAGTGTCTACTAGAGAGAGAAAGGGAAGAGAACCCAGGACAACTTTGATGTATGCTCATAATTAAGGTCATCAGAGGAGGCTTCCTGGAGAAGGCAATGAAAGTTGAGCCTTAAGATGAATAGAATTTTAGTAGGTAACCATAGGGAGAAGGGAATGGTGTTTTAAGTGCAGGAAACAGCATAAGGAAAATGAAGGAGATAGGAAAATATAAGGTATGTAATGTATTAGTTTGGTTGAAACAAAGGGTTTCTGTGTGTGAGTAGTGGGATAAAGTTGGAAAAGTAGCTAACGACTTGATTGTAAAGATCTTTGATGAAAATTTTTAAACTTTATCTTGTGCCAGGATGTGAAGGTAAATGTCTAACAATCACCTATCTTGGAAAAAAATGTAATCAGGATACACTTTTAAGATTAAGCTGCACTATAAACACTTTCTTAAATCATTAATAAACATTAAGCCAAGCCCAAAATTTAAATATTCTCATTAAGCCAGCTTAAACTGGCTCCATCACACTCTGTCTATAAGGAATGGGGAGCCACAGTAGATTCTTTTGCAGACAAATGATATAATAAAAATATAGGTTTAGGGAAATGAATTGGCAATGATTTATTGTACAGATTAGAGACAGCAAGGCTGGAGCCAATTTGGAGGCTAAACTTTTTAAGCAACAATGCCAAGGTGGCTGAGCTTTACATCTAATTTAAAACCTCAAGTTAAGTAGAATAGTTGAGTAATAAAACTTAAGGAAAGAAATGATCCAGTAACCTGTAATTCCTGTTTGCTAAAGGTGTGCCTCCCCAAATGTATCCCTACTCATCTACCTTTCCTCCCTGAGGAGGGCCAGATATTTTCATTCCTTTGATTTTTCTCTTTCTTTCCTCTGACAGGAATAAGCTGGCAGTGATGCATCCTTTGGTAGGAGCATGAGCCAATCTCCTCCAAGGGAGTATTGCCCTTCCCTCCTTTGTATCAGACCATGGAAAGATCTGTTCTTTACCCAGCCTCCAAAGAACAAGAATTTCCAGTAAGTCCTTTTTATTTTTATTCATCATTACATCACTTCAAGGAATTCTTCATTCTACCCATCCTTCAGGCAGAAAACAGGGGAAAGACAAGCTCCTATGTTGATCCGTAAGTCACACCTGGGTCCACATACCCCCCCCTTCCTGTAATCCGGATGCCCCGAAAGAGAAAGAATTTGGTTTCGTGGCAATTATTCTAGTTAGTATTCCTGAACAGAGATGAGTAACAATCACAACTTTTGGGGTACTATGGTATAATAATATGATTCTTTTTATAATAAAATTCACATTTATATGGTGCCTTACAATGCATAGCACTTTACTTACAGCAACCCTGGAAGACAGAGGACCAGTCTTAGCATCAGGTAGCAAGGATATTGTGCAGGAGGAGGTTTCCTTCCAGTGCGAGGATGTCAGAAATAAGTGATTCCATGTGTTCATTCACCCAATTATTTCCAAATATGACTGTGGATTCCAGGTTGTTTGATTCTTGACAAAATTGTTCGGTAGAAAAAATTGACTTTATGACCCTCTTGCCCTGCTTTCAAACCTGATTCTTCCCCTCCAATTTCTCCTTGCTCTCTCTAGTTCAGTGTCCCTGCAATGCCTGCAGTTGCCTAGGACTCTCTAATTGAAACTTTTCCTGACTTTCTTCTCTACTAACCCAAATCTACCTCACTTGCCTTCCAAATCCCTGGGTACTAAGATTCTGGCTAAACGGTGAGCCAATCTGATTGATATATAATGAAGTTACTCTTCCTCATTTATGTATATATTGGGGAATCTATTTTTTTATTTAAATAGCATCTTATTTTTTCCCCAATTACACATCAAGAAAATTTTTAGTATTCATTTTTACAAGATTTTTGAGTTCCAAATTTTTCTCCCTCCCCTCTTTTGAAAATGGTAGGCAGTTTTGAAATAGTTAATACATGTGCTATCATGTGAAACATTTCCATATTCATCACAATTGTGAAAGAAGGAACAGATCAAAAGGAAATAAAATGAAAAAAGTAAAAAAAGATTTTCTATATTTTGAGTCCATCATTTCTTTATGTGGATATGTACAGCATTTTCCTTCATGAGTCCTTTGTACTTGTTCTGGATCATCGTGTTGCGAAGAAAAGCTGAGTCATTCATAGTAGATCATCACATGATGTTGCTGATTCAATTAATATGGTGAAAAGGAGCATATAGATACAGTGTTTTAAAGAGTAACTTCAAAGGTGAAAATTTCAGGCAATGTGGCGGGCTGGTGGAGAAGATATTTTGGGAAGCAGATGGTACTTTTGGCACTCCTCAAATCATACTTTGCAGGTAGGCAGGCTAGGGCAAGCCCAGGGTGGATTTCACAAAAGATGAAAGGCCAAGTTTTTATTTTGCAAGGAAGAAGACATTCATTCCACTTGGCCCACACAAGCTAAGGTGAAACAGACAGGTCATACAGCTTTCCTGGGCATCTCCCACGCATTCTTAACTATGAGAAAGGTGAAATGTCCCTCCTTTCCTCCTGGCCAACATCAAAGAAAACCATCCTCTCATCCTCACAATCCAAGTTCCAAGGATTATTATGAGTAAGGAGAAAACACATCATTAACAATAAAAAATGGCTTGTGGAATAAGATTTACTCCAGCAGTAAGTGATTCGTAAAATTCCCTCCTGCCATCATTAAAGAGTTAAAATTGGAGCACAGCTCCATGCTTTAGAGGAGCTGTAAGAAACAGGAATCATGGGAGTTGTAGTGCAATACTTCTGTTGGCTTTCTAATATTGTCGCCATAAAATGGCATCAGCTGCTGCTACACATGGTCTGACTTTAGCATGCTGATTTAATATTTACAGGGTGCCAATAAAAGATTTTCATGATGACAGCTGGTGGCTCCCATGATAATTCATAAACTACAACATAACGCAGTGCTCAGGATGCTCTACGAAAGGGTCTGTCGTAGAATGTTTTTTTCATAAGCCATGCAGGCACATGGTTTGTTTCCTGGCTACAGGTTTTTCCTTTTACCCCAAACCTGTTTTCTACAGTGCTTTCCTATTTGCATGCATAATCCCTTGCTGTCATAAATCCCTAGGCTCTTCATTGAAAAGGAAATGATGAAAAGAAGAGGAGAAGTGAAAGAAAAAAAACCAGGCTGTTTGCAGGGAGAGGGCTGAGTCTAAGAGTGACAGCTGTGGGAAATTACAGCCGTGACAGTGAAAAAATCTACTTTATTCCACACTCTTAGTCAAGGAGGAGAAAGCAGAAATTCTATGTATTTGGGAATAAGAAGTCAAGTGATTTGAAAAATCTAAGTAGCTGGTCTTGCTTCAGAGGAAGTGGGGTCCTTTGACCATAGGCCTAACTGGATTGTGTCTTTGTGGCAGAGAATTTTAGAGCTGGAAGGACTGTCCTCAAGCCCCTTGTTTGGTAAGTCCTCCATCCCTTTATATAGAGATGGAGAAGGGTAAAGGCTCTGTCCAAGGGGACACACCAAAGCAGAGGCAAAAGCTGAACCAGAATCTAGGTCTTTTGTTCCCTGCTCAGTCTCCTTTCCCCAGATCACACTGTGCTTGTGGTCACTGCAGTTTTTGTCTACCAGGACACTAAGGCCCTCCTTTCTTGACACATAATCTCAGGAGTCTGTTTAGAATTGTTGTTACCACCATTGTTAGAGTTAATGTGCTTAGGGTGTTGGACTTACATTCTGGGAAATGAGTTCAAATCTCACTCCAGATACTAACCTGGGAGAATCACTTAGCTTGTATGAGGCTTAGTGTCCTCATCTGTAAAAAGTGAATAGTCATAGTGTGTACCTCACAGGCTTGTTAGAAATGCTATATATAAAAATGAAAGCGGTTAATGCATTGCCATATATACATGCATACACAATGTATGTTTGTGCACACAGATATATATATATATATATATATATATATATATATAATATATATATATTTATACACACACACATATACATCCACAATGCATACACATATCTATGTGTATGTGTATGTATATATATTATATATACATCTATGTATATATAAACCAGGTAAGGCAGTGGCTTCTGGATATGGAACCAGATGATGTCAAGGCAAATTCATAGTGGCCTGCATTGTCCGCATGTTGTTCATTTGGGGATAATATTACTTATGTGCCCCCAAGGGGGTAAGGTGAATTAGTACATTTGGAAACTAACAGAAGTTAATTTGCTAAAGTGCTTTAGAATCATAAAACACAGCAATAAGTGCTCTGATTATTTCCTCTGGCACCTGGGTTGTTCTTAAAGTACACGTGCCGCCCTCTGAGGTTATTTGGCTCCCTTAGCAAACATTATCTCCACATGAGTGATATGGGCTGTCTCAGGGGCTGTTTTTCCTTTCCACATCCTTTGCTGGCTCAGAGCACTCTCCTATTGCCTTCCACTTTGTGATAACTCAGCCAGTACCAACAGTTCTCTTCTCCTTACATCCAGTGGCCTCTTTGATATTTTTTCTAATATCCCACCTCTTGCTGAAGTCTTTGTACCATCTGTTTGTTCCTTGTTAAAAAGTCAGAAAAGAAAGGAGCTTCTCCTCACACACGTTTATTTGCACTCAGGACTTCAGACTTATTTGCCATTGCCTGTGGAATTTTTAAATTTGCTTTTCTTATAATAATAGCTAATTTTTATATAGAACTTACTATATCAGACACTACTAAACACATTTGATTCTTACAACAGCCCTGGAAGGTAAGTATTATTCTTATTTCCATTTTACAGATAAGGAAAGTGAGGTTTAAGATCAAGAGTTGACTGATTTGCCCAGGGTCACACAACTAATACGAATCTGAGGCCAAATCTGAACTCAGGTCTTCCTGATCCTACGCCCAGCACTCTACCCACTGTGCCACTCAGCTGCCCCCTGAAGCTGGGGGGGTGTGTGCTGTCTCCTTTTTTACATTCCCTAGAATACTTTGAATTTTTCCTTTGTCTCTATCTCATGCTGGCTTGTAATATGTATGTGTATTTTATATTCCCCTCAGTGAACTGTAAGTCTCTAGAAGGCAGGGAGAATATCATCCTTCATCTTTGTATCCTCAGGATCTTGTGTAGTTTCTCGTACATAGTAAGTCATTAATAATTGTTTGTTGAATTGATTTTTTGATTTTTGAAGTCCTTCATGCATAACATGATTCCTTTCTACATTTCCAGTCTTCTTTTACCTTATTCTGTTCTACAAAGTCTGCTCTTCAGTGCCATTGGCATCTGCTGTTCCTTGAACAACACAACACTCACAACTCGGAATGTTTTCACTGCCTGCGTCACGTGCCTAGAAAGCTCTTATTGTCTGCTATCATCTTTTAGCTTCCGTCAAGCGTGTGATCTAAGGAGTCTTTATCACTCTTCCTTAATGTTAGTGCTTTCCATCTGTTAATTATTCCCATTTGTCATATATATATATATATATATCTTGTTTGCACATAGTTGTTTGCATGTTGTCCCCCATGACACTGGGAACTTCTTGAGGGCTGGGATTTTGTTTTGCCTTTCTATCTATCTCCATCTCTTAGTATAGTGCCTAGAACGTAGTAGGCACTTAATAAATTCTCCTTAATTGACTGAACTGAATAGTCTCTGTTTTTTTCTTGTCTCATTCTCATAAAATTGATTTAGGGATAATTCCCTCCTATATTATTCAAATGGATTCTACTTTTTATTTTTAAAAAAGCTTTAACCTGTGCCTTGAAATTCTGTCTTTTCTCATTAATGAACATTGTCTTGTTCGGTCATCTGTCCTGTTCCCTACACCTCAAAATAGTTTGTACATTCAGAAGAGTGTAGTGATACTGAATTTGGAGTCAGATGACTGGAGAGACTTGAATGCTGCTTCAGACATCTATTTGTGACCTTAGGCAAGTCACTTAACCCAGGCTGGCCTCAGTTTCTTCACCTGTAAAATGGGGGAAATAATAGCACACACACAAGGACATTATTGCAAGGATTAAATCAGATGTGTATAAAGTGCTTTGCAAACCAACTACTTTGCAAACCAAATACTACGACAACTAGCCTAACAGCAAATGACATAACGCATATAAATCGCTTGACAACCATTAAAAGTACTGTATAAACTTCACTCCTTAATTAATCTAAGCTCCACTCACTTGCTAGTAATTTTCTTAAATTGTAGGTCTGCCTGTATCCACTCCCCCCAACTCCATAAACTATAGTGGTTTTCAGTTACCTCCAAGATCAAATATAAATCTCCTTGGGAGTAGGAATTTTTTTCATTTCCACCACAAGCACAGTGCCTGACACACAAGTAGGAGCTTAATAAACACCTATTAATGGATTGATTGCTTGGCATTTAGGGTCCTTATAATCTGACCTCTTCCCTTGTTTCCAGTCTTCATACACTACTTCCTTCTACACATCCAGCCACAATGGTGCCTTTGCTGACTTCCTTGAACATGGAACTTTATCTCCTGTCTCCTTTCCCTTGCTATCCTTTGTGCCAAGAAAGAATCTGCTGTCTCACCTCTCTCTGTCAGTTTTCCTGGCCTCTTTCAGGACTGAGTTCAAGCCCTACTGTCTTCAGGAAGTTTTCCCTAGTCCTTTCAAAGCTAGGGTCATCCCCCCGAGAATGTCTGCCTTCTACTTTGTCTCAGATGTACTCAGTTATCTAAATGTTGTCTTCTCCATGGGAAAGTGAGGTCTTTGAGGGTAGGGCCTGTTTTTTGCCTTTCTTTATGCCCTCAATACTAAACCCTATGCTTGGCACATAGTAGGAGACTAATAAATGCTTATTGATAGACTATTATCCTTCATTTTTAGTATTTAGAAAGTTCTATGAGTTCATCTGTGTGGGTATTCTTTCCACTGACAGAGATTTACCTTAGGAGACAATCTTCATGAATTCCTAAGGAAAATAATTCCCTCTGGTGTCCCAGCTTCTGATCCTCTCCAAACTTAATTTTCAGATAGCAAACTCTCTATTGCTGACCCTGGGAGGAATCTACCAAAACTTGTGCTCTATTGATGTAACCTTTGAGAATCCAGGATCTCTTCATCCCTAAAGTAAAGAATTGGAGTCTGACTTTAATAAAAGTATTTTGTTTCTAGCCTTCTAGGGCAGCCCCTTGTAGTCTCTCCCAGCCTGCCCCTCATCGAGCCCATGAAGCAGCAACCTTCCACTTCATTCTAGGGATCAATTAGAATGTGTCATTTTCACCCACCTCCTCTGGAGACCAATTAATTTATTTACTAAGATCTGATAGAATTGGATCCATTTGACTGTACTTACAAAATCTAGAAAATAATGTTTGTTTATTTTTTAATTCTCTTTTCCATTTCACCTAGTAGTGAAGGACCACTGTCAGGGGAATGAGTAGGCAGTAGAAAATTTGAGGGGTAGAGTGTACTTCCCTCCATCGGAAATCCCTTTTCTGCCATTCATCCATACCCTGGAACTTAACATCATTTAGAGCTGCAGGACCTAAAACTTAAAACTATGAAATTTCCTACTCTGGTCATAGAGTGGTACAATGTTCAAATTCTGTTTCTGCTGGGTTATATAGAAAAGTCACTTTACCTGTATGGGCATCCATATTTACATGTGGATAATGAAGGGGTTTGACTAGAGGTTTTTTGCTTTTCCCTTTTCCCTCACTTTGAAGCCCAATCTCTTGTCTTCCTACAGTTTCCTAAGTCATTAGCTCCCATTCTGAATCCACTTCCCCTACCAGGTGGCTTTCACAGTTAACCATTTCAGGTTTTCTCTCCCATGAGAATGTAAACTCCTTAAGAATCATTTATCTTTTTCTTTGAACTCTCAGCTCTTACCACAGTAGCACACAATAAGCACTTAATATGTGTTTGTTAACTCATTCTCAGGGATACCTTTGATTCTCTGCTTTCCTCCAAGGTAGGTATCTACCATACCATAACTAGACCTTGGATAAGCTCTGCCATAGTATCCATGGCAATTAATCAATACTGATTAAACTTTGGACTGCAGTAATGTTAGAAAACAGCAATAAACTCAAATCTCTTCAAACACCAGCCAGAAGTACAGTAATTGAATTATTTTCTGGCCTCAGGCATAGGTTAAAGTTCCTTATAATATCGTTCATTAAGAATCCAAGTAGGAGGAGATGAAAAACAATCTCGATTACTCTTATTTACTTTTTCTATTTCCATAAAAAAATATTAGCTTGTTAATAATCACTTTGCAGTGACATAGCCATCTTAAAACAGAAAGAAAATCTGGAAAAGTGTCCACATGAGAGATATATTCCTCTTCTGCTTCTATGAATGGAGTTCTTTTTTTTTTTTAACACCTCTAATCACCATCTAGTCCTATTTATCCAATGCATTTGATGAAACCCAAGACAAATACCATAAATAGGAAAGCTCCACAAAGAACTGATTTATGTAGCCACAGGGGAGTGTGCAGTGAAATGAACACTGGACTTCTGGTCAGAAGATCTGGGTTGAATCTCTGTCCTGCTTTCATTTTCTCCTTCTGTAAACGGTGGGATAGAGGAGAAATAAACTCTTGCACTATCTAATTTAGAGGGTTTTTGGGAGTCTTCACTCATGGGAAGTCAGAAATCAGTGAGTCTCTATTTGTTGCCAGAAAATCGGCTTTTACAGTGTGTAGACTGAGGCAAGAAAGTATTGTGTTATTTTTTAGGGAAAAAAAAAACCAGCTTGTACCTGTCTCTCCTAATTCTTATAATCTACCATTTGTTTATTATTTTTTTTTATCTTTTGTTTTTAAGCAAACTAAGTTACAGAACCCTAGTTACAAAGTTTCACATATTTAGAACTGGAAGGAACTTCATATATCATCTAATTCAGATGAGGATTCTGGGATCTAGAAAGGCTGTTAGGCTCAAGGTCACATAGGTCATAGAGTAACCACTTTGTTGAATGTGTTGGGATCTTATTATGAAAGTCAGTCTTTCAAACAAGATGTAGTCTTTGATCATGGTTACGTACGAAGGAGGGAATTGATAAATCAGTTAAGATTGTAACCAAACTCAGACCAATCCATCCATCAATCAAATATTGACTGACTTCCTCCTAATGTGTCCTGTCTTCCACTACTTATATGTAGGCTGCTTGAGGGTAGAGACTGTCTTTTTTTCTTGTATTTATTTCCAGTCTGGCACATTTGTTCAGTTGTCAGTCATTTCTGGCTCTTTGTGGTCCCATTTGGGTTTTTTTGCAAAGATATTGGGGTGGTTTGCCATTTCCTTCTCCAGTTTGTTTCCAGATGAGGATATTGAGACAAGCTGGGTTAAGTAACTTGCCCAGGGTCCCACAGCTTGGAAGCAAGTGCTTGATAAATGTTCCCTTCCTTCCCATCCCTACTCCATGCCAACCAAGACACTATGCTAAACACACCACACGCAAGATTCAATCTTTGGCCACACAGAGTTTTGAATCTAGTTTGATAATCAACTATAGTTCTAATTTGTTAACTATTAACTAAAGTTGTAGGTCCAAATGGATGAAAGTGAAAAATAAGCAGAGTGAGAACTTAGAGAAGGGAGAAATCATTCTGGCTAGGTTGGCAGATAATTCTTCAAGGAAAAGATGAAATTGAGCTAGGCTCTGAGGAGTAGGGAAGATGGGGATAAATGGAAAGGAGGTGGGGGCAGAGCATATATTTAGAAAAGGAAGCAACTTAGTGAGACCTGAATGTAAAAGGCATCATTAAATAAAATAAACCAATTGACTTGGAAGATTTATATTAAGAAGCCAGGGGTAGGGAGAAGGGTTGGAGAGGTAGATTGAGTTTCAAATTGTTTCATATCATTTCTTACGATTATTTTCATCTACTACTAAGGGTCAGTATTAGTTCAAATGTATTCAGCTTTCCAAAGTGGGGAGGGCTCCCTACAATGGACTCTATGAATGCCTGTGGTTTAGCTCAATAAGGATGCCAACTTGGACCAGAGGAGAAGACATTTTTCAAACTTAAAAAGACCTTTGATTTCATTGAAGGTGAATACCTCCATCATGGGTAAAAATTAGTAACTTTATCATTACATTAATAGATAATTCCCATGAGTTTTTGTGGCCAAGCTAGTTATTGACCTGGTAATGAGACTCAGGTCTTGGCAAAGATGGTCTCAGCATGTAGTTCATCCTGAGGTACAAGATATAAATTTAGATTTCACCTTAGGAAAAAAAATCCTAAAAATGAAACTACGCAGACATAGAAAGCACTATTTAAGGAGGCGGTTGGTTCCTTCTCATGGAAGGTCTTCAAATAAATGTCCATTTGTCCAGTTTATCAGAGAAGGGATTCTTTTGGGGGTGTGGCTTGGACCAGAAAGCTGCTGAGAGCCATTAGAACTTCTGATGCTCTGTGACTCAAAGGCTTTCCAGGTGGGTCTGTCCCGTTAGAACGTTGGCTTCACTGGCTTGGCTGCTCATAGCCCACAGTTACCACAGTGAGGTTATACATGAAGGGATCGGCCACCCAGAGCTCCTAAACCTTAATGCCTTGTCTTTGAGAGGCGTCCGGCTTATCTTGTATATGTCCTGCTTGTACATGGGCATCTGCTTGTTGACTCCCCATGAGATTGTGGACTTCTCTAGAGCAGGGACCCTCTTTCTCCCCCTTTTATAGACTCAGCGTCTGGTATACAGAAGGTGCTTAAATGTTTGTCAACTGGCTGAGAAGCAAGAAAATCTGGGTGGAATAAGGTCTGCTTTGGGAGAGGCTGGGCTGCTTTCCTTGTTAGTAGAGTGGAAGAGGTCAGAGGCTGTGTTATGTGGTGGTCATGGGTTCGAATTCTGCCTCTGGGACCCAGTGCAGGAGATGAGCGCCCCTTCCAGGTCTAAAGGCTCCCTGGGTGACCTCGGGGGCAATGCTGGGGGGCAGGACACATGCTGGGGGGCTGTCGAGTTCACCCCATCATTGGGCAGACCGAGAGATAGATGGGGAAAGCGCCCCAGATCCAGCCCTGGGGAGGCCCCCAAGGTTACCCGCCAATGCCCAGGGCTCTGCACACCGTAGGCGCCTAATGCATGCTTGCCGGAGGGAATCCCCCGGAGCCCAAGTTAGTGCTTGGGGATGTGATAGGGCGGACAGTGCTGGCGGCGGCACAGCGGGGGGGGGTGGTCCGCGGCGGCACAGCGGGGGGTCCGCGGCGGCACAGCGGGGGGTCCGCGGCGGCACAGCGGGGGTCCGCGGCGCCTTCCCTCTGATCGCGTTTTCTCCCCGCTCAGGACTCTTGGCCCTCGGCGGACGCCGTCCCAGGCTCCGGGCTCGGAGCTCCGACGGTTACGGCGGCGGCGGCGGTTCGGCCGTCCTGCCCGCGTCTGCGAGCGGCCCCGGCGGCCGGGTCACCTGCGGCCCGGGGCAAGGCCTCGCGGAAGCGGAAGAGGGGTGTGGACGCGGCCAGGGCGGCGGCGGCGGCGGCGGTGCAGACGGAGGAGGACGCCAGCGGAGCGCGGCGGGGGCCGCGGGGGTGCGAGGAGGCGGCCCAGGCCGGCGGAGCGGAGCGGGGCCGGGTGAGTGCGGGCGGGCGGGCCGGGGACGGCGCGGGGCGGGGGGCGGGGGGCGCCGGGGCCCAGGCCTCCCTCGGCCGGGCCCCTCTCATTCATTCCCTGTGGTGGACGCTGAACGAGCGTTTGCTGCGCTCCCTCCGGGTGCCCCCCTGCGGTGCCCCCCTGCGGTGCCCCCCTGCCGTGCCCCCCCTGCGGTGCCTCCCCTCCCCACCTCGCCTCCTCCTCCGTCCTTCTCCTTTCGTGCTTTGTCTCCTTCTCTCCCTCCGTGCCGGGCTTCACGCCGGCCCTTCGTCCTCCAGCCTGCCTTCCTTGTGCCCCTGGAACCTTTGCCGGAGAAAAGGGGCCGGTTTTCCCTTTCTTGGGAGAGTTTCCTAGTCTTGTTGAAAATTTGTTTTTTTACAATTTTTAAATTTCGTAAAAATTCATTTATCGTCTTCATGAAAATGTCAAAGGTTGAGTGGCTTTCTGTAGCTCCCTCACCGTCCGGGTGCAGTGGTCTGGGACAGCACCCAGAGCCTCAGTGTACTTATATATTTATATTATATGTGTATATATATGTGTATATATATATATCTATCTATATATATATATGTACGTATGCATGTGCGTATATAGGTATGGGTATGTGTATATATGTATTTATATATGTACGTTTATATGTGTGTACGTATATAAGTGTATATGTGTATATATGTGTGTATATATGTGTGCATATATGTGCATATATGTGTGTGTGTGTGTGTGTGTGTGTGTGTGTGTGTGTATGCTTGCCCCTCCCTGGGTCATGAGGACCCTGTTTTGTAAAGGGCAAAGCGATGTGATTGTCAGCTGTGTTATTATCAGTGACATAAAACTACTCAAAGAAAAATGCTTTTATAGATATCACCTAGAAAGATTTCCCAAAACTGATAAAGAAAGACCTGATGGAACAGAGGAGGTAACCATTAGGAGGCCTGGCTTTAGGGTGGACGGGTGACCTTGGACAAGTCCCTTAGCCCTTGAGGTTTTAATTTCTTCATTCTTACTTTTTTTTTTTTTAGACGGTCTAACTTCTTATTCTGCATCTTTGCTAGACCAGAGAATGAAGCCGCGACGGCCTTTTGAGGCAGGGGCTATTTATTTTCTCGTAGGACTTCTCTAAAGTAATGCAGGTGGTAGGTCATAAAACTGAAGTTCATGACCGGCCCTCACCCTACCCTCACATCTGCCTCCCGTCAGCCTCTGGTGCCCTTCCCGTCTGTGCCCGTCCAACCTTGATTGGAAGTTTCAGTTCCTCCTCAGTTTCCATTCTGCTACAACACACACAGCACACTCACGTTTTCTCTTTTTGGGCCTGGTGTTCTTGAGTTTCAGCTGTGTGCTGGGGCGGAGGAAATGCTTCTCACAGGTAGCAGGTAGCAGTCTGCAGGTTACAATGAGGAAAGTGATTTTGAACAAAGGTTCCAGGCTTTGGACTTACTCTGTGAAACATGCGGCCTTTCTCTTACAGGTTCAGATTTGTGGTTTCTCATCAGGCTCACAGATGTAGAATTGAAAGGGAAGAAACTGGGGTGTCAGAAGGTGAAGTGATTCATGGGTGTCTGAGGCACAATCAGGATCTAGGGCCCTTGGAGCCAGAGCCAGACCTCTTTTCACTACAGCGAACTCTTTGTAGACAGGACCAATCAGCAAGCATCTGTTAAATGCTTGCTTAGTGGCAAGCACTGCGATAAGCCCTGGGAATACAAAAACAAAAAAACCCCAAAAAGGCGAAGCAGCCCCTGCCCTCAAAGAGCTTCCATTCTAATGAAAGAGATGGTATCAAAATAACTAATTTTCAAGGGGGAGGGCAGGCGATGGGGAAGATGGGGAAAAGCCTCTTGTGGAAGATGGTCTTTGAGATAAGACTTGAAGGGACAGGGAAACTAGGAGGCCGAGGTGAGGAGAGAGAATTGCACACAGGAGAGCAGGCCTCTGCCCTAACCTCCTGCACCTATCTCCCAGGGGAACAGGACATGCCTGAGGCCCTGTCTGAGAAGTGCTCTAATGAAGGGCAGAGCCCTTAGTGTATCTCTGAGTAAATGTGAACCAGTGTGTTACCCTGACTTATAGGTTATGCCCAGGAATCGTTTTGAACCCTTTATAGCATTAAATCGACATGATTTATTTAAAATTTTTATTTAAAGAACCATTATTAGGTCTTTGTTTTAAAAATCACAATTTTTAGATTATAATTTAACAATTCTATCATTTTTTGTATCTTTTAACATCTAACGTATTCAAATGGATAGAATTCTGAAGCTTTAATAGGAAATAGGGACTAGGACACATTTAAAAATAGCACATCATAGTAACTACTGGCATTATATAAATGTTCAAAAGTTGAAAAGCACTTTATGTGCAGCATGTTGTATGTACTGATATGTAGCATGTTGACTTGCTCTGTAAAGTAATAAGCTTCTTGATAGCAAGAACTTTTCTTGTTGACTCTGCAGCTGTGTCTGATCACTGTAACAGTAAGTGCTTAATATGTTTGTCACTGATCATCTCATTTTATGCTCACAGCAGAGCTATGAGGTAGGGATTATAGGGGTTGTGTTCATGTTACCATAGACCTACTAAGTGGCAGAGAACCAGGATTCAAACCCAGGCCTCCAACTCCAAACCCACCACTTTTTTTCTTGTGTGTCTCCCTTCCAATGACAAATGAGAGTCAGACTGCCTGTGGTGCCTGTTGTTGAGATCTCTTTAATTTACCAAAAAGTAGTGGAAACATTTTGAAGTCGTGGCTTAAAATTGGTGTCACTAATACTCCAAAAAATTATTTGTATGCAAAACTTTTCATTCTCACGTTATTAATGACGTAATAAAAATGCATCTCTTAGTTCACTATTACTGTAAAATGACTGGATCTCAGAGTGGGGAGGGAGCGTGCAGAACCACAACATTGTTCCGTTGCTGGGATTAATAATACTTCTGTGACTTTGGACCCTGAACCTCCTCTGCGTCTATAAAATGGAAGTAATGATACTTTCATTATTTGTTTTACAGAATATTCATGAGTTTTGTAAACTCTGAAGGGTTATTTAAATGGAAACTATTTTCTTTATTAGTACCTTCAGACTGTTTCCTTTAAACTCTGCGGAGTTATGCGGATTGGATCGCAGAAACAAACGTTCGACCTCCTGCCGACCTCGCTTTAGCCTTTACAAAGTCATTTGCATACATTTGCTTATTTGTTTCGTAAAATACCCCTGTCAGAGTGGATTATGGATTCTTTTATCCCCGTATTCCTAGATGAAGATTCTGAAGCTGAAGAAGTTAAGTGACTGTGGCAGGGTCACTCAGCTAGTGAGTGCCTGAGAGAGGCTCCGCACATCCTGCGGACTTGAGCTCAGGTAAGATTCCCAGAACTCATTGCAGTGACTCAGTATTCAGAATGTCGTGGATTGAGATGAAGAAGAAACCGATTTAACTTTGGTGGTGTGTTGTGGAGCTTTCCTCTAGAGTTCATGTAGGAGCTGGGTCAGTGTAAGCTTTCTTCCCCCAAACACAAACCTTTGTAACAGATATTTTAGGTGCTGGTTGGGCCTAACAGGTAGTGAACCAAAGTATTTTTTAATAATGCATTGGTACTCTGAAAAGAAGGGAAATTACCTTTTTTTCCAAAAAATAATTATGTAAATATAATTTTTGGACTGTCTATAATCATTTGCTTAGCTTTTGACCCCTTGAAATGAGAGACCCTTTTTTAGAAGTCAGTGAGTAGGCTAGATAAAACTAGATAAAAAGTTATAGGTAAATGGACAATAGGTTCTCTTTGGTCAGATAAGCAAAAAAAATCTCTGCCACAGTTGGCAGAGTTGTTTTTATTTTGAGTCTTCAGACAACAAGAAACATCATCTTGGGAAATACTTGATCATTTTATGTCGCAGTGTTCAGAATGTTATAAATTTGCAAAAAAGAACAGCATAGAGGAAGTAACCCATTAAAAAGCAATTATCAAGGTAACTGTGTGCCAAGTGCTGCCCTAGGCACTGATGATGCAAATACGAGAGGAGGGAGCCCCTGCTCTTAGGGAGCTTATATTCTACTGGGGACACACGTGTGTGCACACACGCACATGTACGCACACAGAATGTTCACAGAGAAATGCAGATTATGTATGAAATGAATACACAGTGATTTGGAGGTTGGTATGTGGGGACTTGGGGATCTGGTGGGAGGTCAGAAAAGGCCTCTATAGTAGTTGATACTTGGAGCTGAACTTTTAATGCAAAATAATTGGAGCTTGTCAACATCTGTTGAAGAGGGTGAGCTAATTATGTCAATGCAAAGGTTGCCTTGGGAGAGGATAGTGAAAATTATGAATCATGTATTAGAAATGAAAGCATCAAAGGCTTTTAAGACTGTAGGAAACCCTCATGCCTGTATGACATGATTTTTTTTGAGAAGAGAGTTGTGGATATGACAAATGACAACAAAACAACGAAATTAACCTTACCTTAACGGGCAGGAAATAATCTGATTGCTGATGTCGGAGTCATTTTTCCAAATCAGTTTTATGTGAATGGTCAAATTATTGACTTGTTAAAGAAAAGCTCAAAATAAGTATCAATTAAAAAAAAAACGATATAGCTTATAATTAAATTTAACAAAAATTAAGGCCTCATCAGCACATAATTTCAAGAATTTCAGGTGGCATGAGGAGACTTTGGTAAAACTACAGAACTGAGTCATCTGTTCCTGTTCATCCTGAGGTGAAAATCCGTACACTTAGTATTTTCATTGAACTTTTAACGACTATTTCATTCATTCTTGTGAGATGTGATTTTTTTTTTTATTAAAACATTAATAGGTTTTCATGGAGAACTGTTGCTGAAGATGAATCCATTTGGTCAGATGTAGTATTAAAGAATGAAGAAAGAAAAAATTTCTAATTAGTACTACAAAAATTACAAGTAATTTCCTGCTCAGAAAATTTGCTGTTGGTAAGTTTTTGCAAGTCATATATTTATATTTTTCATTTGATTATTTTTATACTCTTTCTTGCTCAGTCATCTTTGATTAGTGTTTGTTAAGATGAAGAATGAATAAACGAGTGAGTGGAAAGACATGTAGACTGATGCAATGGAAGTAAGCAGGAAACTGGGAAAATGATATAGGGTATCCTAAAAGTCTCAGTGCAGTTGCAGGCTTTAATAACTTAAGAAATATGTTACAAACTTAAAAAATAGCATTTGAAAACTTATTTTAATTTATTTAGCTTTTTAAATTTTAACAAGACCAGGATCCCTGTTATTAATGCATTGTCTGAGAGATAGTTTCTGGATGGCACTTTCTTAGAATGGTAGAGGAAGTTCTCTTGTTTGGCCGTCTAAGTGAGCAGATCTTTCTCCTTTAGACTCTTTCTCATTGGGTCATTTTGCATTTGTAGTTTATATATCCAAACCTTTTTCTGTGGATGTTCTGAAGGCTAGGATATAGCCAGGTGGCCCAGTGGATAGAGCACTGGGCTTGGAGTTGGGAAGATTCATCTTCTTGAGTTTAAATACAAACTTAGACACTTACTAGTTGTGTTACCCTAGGCAAGTCACTTAATGCGATCTTATCTTTAAATGAGCTGAAGAAGAAGACGGCAGACCACTCCATTATCTTTGCCAGAAAAACCCTAAACGAGCTCTTGAAGAGTGACCAGCAAGCAGTAGCTGGTTACATTTTTACCAAGTTCAATTTGCTAATGTATAGCGTAAGATAATGGTTATGTTGAATTTTAATAAGAAACATCAGTCTTTTAAATAACTAACACTTGCAGTATTATTTTGAGAAATTTGTGGCATTTATACATCTGGGCTTAAAATCTGCACTAAGAATTTTGGGATATCCTATGTTGTTTCCCCAGTTCCAAGCTTACTTTACATTGCATCAGTTATGTCTTTCCATTCACCTCTTGTGATCTTTTTATCTGAAGTGCCATTTTGATTTTCTCATTGAACACATCACAAAGGAGGTGCTATGGTCCAGATGTTGTAGTTTCACTGTCAGGGATGATAAAAACAAATAATTATAGAAATATTTGACCTTTCTGTGCTATTTTCAATGGATGTTTGTTGACTTTGTGCTAGTTTTATCTAAGAATTCACTTGGAGTGATGTGAGTTTTGGGGTCCCTTGACAAGCCTTCTCAACACTCATTTTTACCTGTGTTGCTTTCCATAGTGTTGTGGAGTGGTGTTACTTATAACCTTATGTTGGCCCTTCCAAAGTGTTCTGTAAATGAGTTGATGTTCCAGAATAGTTGCCCGCAGGTGCCAGATCTCTCTTCTTGGCAAGTGTTTGCAGGCTCAGTTACTTTGAGTTCTTTTGGCCTCCTCATTCTTGTGATTGCTTTGCATTCATTAAATTTTTTCAGGAAAGATGATTAACATTGATCAATATCTTTACCTTTTTTTCTATTTCCCATTGTTTAGCATTTGACTAGGTTATTTTAAAAATGTTAGAATTGTACATATTGTTTTCTCATAATTAGCCTTTCTTCTAATTAGATGTCTACTTTTTTGACTTGAGGAGAATTTGTTATTGTGAAATATGATTCTCTAAAAAATCAAAAGGAAGAGATCTAGTCATTAAGAAGAGGTCAAATAATTTATAAATATTTACTTCATTTTATAGGAGTTGAACTGTAATTTTTTGTGTTGTAGTAATTTACATGTTTATGGAGTGAATCATCCTATTGAAGTACAGTAGCCTTATAGCAATCTTAAGAAATGTTGAAATGCCAGTTGTGTGTCTACTAGTTAAATAAAAGTTTGGGTTATGAGCTCACCATTTAATTTACAAATTAGTATGTTGGAATCGTAAGAGCTAATGAAAGTATTTTATGAATGCTACTTCTGCTTCACTTGCTTACGATGAGCTTACAGCATTGCATTAAGTTCTAGTTGCTGCCTAGGATGTGTAATAGTTTCTGTTTAGGCATTGGCCACGCCTAATAGATGTTAACTGAGTGGAGAGACCTTCCAAGTTTACCTGTTATATATTTGTTCTTTTAATCTAATTTAGAGCTGGTAGAGGACAATTGCTTCTTCTTATACACCTAAATTAGGAGGATTATGCTGTGCTACCTTCAGCTAACCAGGTAATTTTTCTGCATGCCACTTTTTTCCTTCCTTTTCTTTCTTATCAGGTTTTGGTCAGAAATACCTTTTAAAACCTTTCTTGTTTCCATGCTATGTGAGGCAAATAAAAACCCACCTGGGTTTGCTGTTCAGTTTTGTGGGGCTTCTGCTCGTGTGAGAATTCAGTTCAGTCCATTTCAACAGAGAGAAGAGTCAGAATAGGTGAATTCCATTGAGAAGGCTAAATTTTTAAATTATTTTTCTTTCCTGTAATTTTGCTGATTTGAATGTATTCATGTTTCTGATGATAGTGAATTTAAGAATAGGAAATTAAATTATTTAGTCCTGTTTAGTTGTTAGGAGTACTCTTTGATGTTTAAATGTAGAGAGAAGTCAAATACTAAAAAAAAAAAAGAAAAGAAAAGAAAAAGAAAAAAGCATAATTGAAAGTGCTGAAAGAACTTTGTTCAGCCTGATTTTAACATAACATGATTAAGAATATTATAAAGGTAATATGATTAAAAATTGTTCTTACAGCTCTTTGGGATTGATGTTATCTGTAGCTTCTCTAGATTTAATGATGGTGCAGAGCAGTTTGTAGCATGCTTCATCCTCCAGAGCTGCCCTGATTTTAATCAGATCAACATATATTTTAAGTCTTTCTGATATAAGGATAGTGAAATTCATGTTTGTTTTATGAAGGATTGGGTATTATTGTTATTTTTAGAAGGCATATAAATATGGTGCTCCTCTTTGTCTCCAGTATTCTACTAAGAGTTGTTGAAATCTGATCATTTTGGAAGACTTTCATTCTGATCATTTGTAATTTTTGGCTTCATCATTATTTATATGTTTATAGGGGAGAACATTTTTATGAGAGAAACACTTGCTGTACCTCTTCATCTAGAATAGTTGCTAACTTTGGAATTCATTGACACAGGCCTCCAAACATTATACAGCTTTTTTGATAATATATGTGAGTGTGTCAGCAAGAAATGTAACAGAAATTGTAGAATTCCACCAAACCCCTTCTCCATTAATGTTGTATTCTCATTAAAACTCTTGAATTTATTAATTTCTATGCCAAGAATTTAATTTCACAAGTTATATCTGCAGTGTTTTAAAATAGTTAATGTGGTACCATGCTTCTACTAGAAACATCTAATTGCCAGGTCAGTCAAGTGGTACTCTAGTGGCATAGTAATAAAGTTAAATGAAAAAATAATCCAGAAATATGGCAATATTCCAGTATTGATTTTTTTTAACCTAACTCCTTTCCTTTGGCATTCTGGGAGTTACATTTCACTAATAAATTATTTTTGATTTTTATTTCCATGAATCTAAATGTATCTGGTAATAGTTTCTCTTAACTTGAAAGTTAAAGTTTTTTAATCACCTCCCTTAAAATATTTTAATGATTAAAAATTAGAAGTAAATATAATTTTATAGTTATCAAATGAATCAGCATGGTCTAAAAGGTAGAGAATTGACCTCAGAGTCAGGAGATGTGAGTTGTACTAACTGAGTGACGTTGGGCAAATAATTTCTTTCCATTCCTCAGACTAACACAATAAATGCAGAGCAGTTGCTGATCTACATTGATGGTGGGAAATTGGATGCTATGCTGGTGAAGTCATAACTCTTGCTTATCAAATAAAAAGTGGTTTCATGTCTCCTTCCTACTTAGTGGCAAAATTTGGATATGTCGACTATTTATATTTCATTTTTAAAAGAGATTAAATAATAAGTACGGAAAGTTGAGCAGAAATACTCTTCTACTTTTTCCGCATATAATGTTTTCTTTTTTCTCCTTTAGGATCACCTTTCCTTGTTGACTAGTAGTCATAAAATTATACGATGGGTCTGCGGATTCACTTTGTTGTTGACCCGCATGGTTGGTGCTGCATGGGTTTGATTGTCTTTGTCTGGTTATACAATATTGTCATCATTCCCAAAATTGTCCTCTTTCCTCACTATGAAGAAGGACATATCCCAGGCATATTAATAATATGTAAGTCTACATGTCTTTGTTTTCCTTTTTAATATAACAGCCTTTCTCTCCATGTAAATATTTTTGGATCATAATGCCTTGTGATTGCCCTACTCGTAATACCAGAGTGGTTTAGTAACGAGCACTGAGAAAACACTCAGAATAATGGACTCCTAAGATTTGTAGCGTAGTGTGTTAGACAGAGGCCTGGACTGACTTCACATGTCACCTTGGACAAGTCATTTGATCTCTCCAGGTCTCGTTTTCCCCATTTGTAAAGGAAGGGGGAGGAGACTCAGGGACCCTTTAGTTCCCTACCATCTCTCAGTCTATGATCCCATGAAAATATCTTAGCAGATTGTTTTTTAAATCTTTCTTTAAAGTAAGATGTCAGCGTTGGGTACGAGTCTTAGGAATGGAATAGGGAAACTTCACTAGGAAAAGGAAGTGACTGTCCTACGTCAGTCCCCGTGTTGATATTAGGCACAAGTTCATTTCTTTGAATAGGTTTCACTTTCTTCCTCTTTAAAAATGATAGCTCTGAGTGAGATCTCTCAGATCCCTTTCAGCTCTGGGCTATCACTGTAGTAACACGGAGGCAAGCTTGGGCTTTGGGATAGCTTGTACTAGTATGGCAGTCCACCACAGAAGCTTTGTTCATCACAAAAGAATAAACAGATTCCTTTCTTTGAATTATGGACTATTTGAAAAGAAATGCTGTTTTTATTATTTTGTAATTGTACGCATAAATAACATACTCATTTAGTTCCTGGATAGGCTCATTGTGAAGCAGGGATTCAAAACAATTCTTTTCCCTTTGATAGCATCTTGCTAGTATGTAAAATATATCTAAAATTTCTTAGGCAGAACTTAACTCAGGTGAAATTAGGAGTATATGATTTTTTTCGCAGTGGCTTCTGTCTCTTGGAGAAGCAATGCCATGTGAGTGAAACCTAGATAGACAGATAATTCCTACAAATTCTTCCAGTCAGTCAATCATGCCACAGTCTACCACTGTTCATTGGAGGTTTGTGGTTTGTGTTCTTTGTCTTTTATATATTTGAATTCTTTAATTGTCATTTTCTTATTTTCCTTTAATATTTTTTTTGTGTTGGAGACAGATTGATGACAGAGTAAATAGATCACTAGACTTGGAGTTAGGAAAACCTGAGTTTGTATCTTGCTGTAGACAGTTACTAGCAGTGTGACCCTGGGGAAGTCACTAAAGCTTTCTGGGCCTCCCCTCCGTCACATAAAAAAGAGGGAGCTGGACTCATTTGGCCTCAGAAGTCCCTTCCATCTCAAAATCTATAAGCTTTCTTTCTTTTTGCTTTCTTGCATCATGTTGTGCTCTATTGTCTTCTAGTTTCAAAAGAAACTCTTTAGTCCTATGTGACTGGCTTACTGATTCACCTACTTATATTATTATTTGTAGACATGAGAAATGTATATAAACCTGCCTAATTTTGACTTTTAATTCTGCTTGGATAAAGAATAGATTTGCAGAAGCTACAAAGAGTAATTGACAACAGAAAGATCTATCTACCCCTTGAAAAATGGAGTATACTAAATCTGACCTACATCCACAGCACATTCCTGTCCCCAGAGAAGCAGCTGAGGAAAATATTTCTAACCTTTTAACTGTTTTATCAGCTAGAATAATCTAGTTGGCACTGATATTATTGGAAAGATTTTCTCATAACATCTGTTTGTCAATTGCCACTGTTTTAATAATGCTTTCTGATGAGATATTTGGTTATTTGCTTTTGTGAAACTGTTCTTCTATCGTAATAGATTTTCTGATACTGTAGTTTTACATTTCATTATCAGTTATGGCCTCCTAGGTATGTCTTATTTGGACAATATATAGATTCTGAATTTCTCTATGTTTATGTAGAATCATATAGAATATTGTCATTTGAGGGGCTTGTAGAGGTCATTTAGTACAGCCTCCTTCATTTTATAGGACAGGAAACTCAGACCAAGAGACATGAAGATACTTGCTCAGTTCACTAATTTTGTAGTCAAAATCTCATAAAATTTATATGTGATGACAAGATACTGGGCTCTGTGTCAGATGAGCAGGATGTCCATATCCATAGTATGTACTTGTTTTAATTTGTGTTATAATGGTACTAGTATCCAAATTCTTGTTTCTTCCCCCAAACACTTGTTGATAAGATTATAAATCTCAATGAACTTCTTCTGAGCTGTGGATTTGATTCATCTTATACATGGTGGTAGTCAAGGAATGTTGGAGGAGGGAGAACTTAACTTGGGATTGGATGATCAGAAAAGGGTTCATGGAGAAGGTAGTACTGGAGAACAGTTCTTGTAGGATAGGCGGGGAATCTATAGGCATATTGGAAGGAAGAAAGGAAGCATCCCAGGCTGGAGGAAGTGCGTGAGTAGAGTCAAAGTAAGTAGGCCAGTTTGTCTGGAGCAGGTAGGTTATGTTGATGTCAGATTGCAGAAGACCTCTAAAATCAATGAGGATAAGGGGGGTGCATATTAGGTAATGGGAAACCATTGAGGAAGTTGGAGCAAGGACTTGAAGTGATTAGAGTCCTAATTGGATTGGACCAAGGGAAGGTCCTAGAAATAGGAATATTCACATTAGGCTACATGCTTATAGTTCAGGTATGAGATGATAAGAAATCTACTTAGACTGGACAACTTCAGTTAGCCCTATAATACGTACTGTCGGTATGAATTGGTCACGAAATAAAACTTATTTTATTGATGATATGTGTTCTTGGAAATAATTATTTTGTTTTTGTATAATGTACACTGAAGTACATATTTTACAGTGTAAATATAGTTAATGGTAAAGTGCCTTTAAGGGTAAGTGCTTGTCTCTCTTTTTTCAGTCTTCTATGGTATTGCCATGTTTTGTTTGGTGGCCTTAGTGAGAGCCTCAATAACGGATCCAGGAAGACTCCCTGAAAATCCCAAGATTCCGCATGGAGGTATTCTCTTCTTTAGAATTGTACTTAATTCCTAGCTGATTGGTGTTTTATGATACCCTTAGTTTTTATTTAGTATTTGATATTTGATGTTTTATTTATTTTTAAAGCTATTGATGCCTTTTATGTCATTATAGCACAGTCATTTCAGTCCTCACTGTCTCCTCCCTCAGGCCTAATTCTTCCTCTGACAAAGAAAAACAGTTAAGCAAAAATTTTGATCTGAGCCAGTGACTACATCTGACAATGTATACAATGTTATATAATATTTTAACTCAGTAGTCCTCTTTTTAGCCATGGGAGAAGGTATATTTCATTATCTCTTCTCTACAACCATCATTTGTTTTCTGGTTACTCAGTTATTTCATTTACCTTTCTGTCATCTTTTCATTTAATTTGTTGACCTTAGTCTGACTTATCTAACTCTGCATCAGTGCACAATATCTTGCTTTTTCCCTCTGAATTACTCATATTTATAATTTTTTGCTCTATATTTATGTATGTTATATTTTTTTAGCTATCCTCCAGTAGATAAACACCAACTTTATTTCTGGTTCTTTTCTACTGCAAGAATATTTTGGTGAATATCAGACCCTTGTTTCTGTCTTTCCCCTCCTTATAATTTTTCCCAGTTTGTGGAATTGATGTGTCAAAGGGTATAAGTAGTTAGATGACATTTTTTACATAATTTCAAATTTACGTTCAGAATGTTTTAGATAACTTCATAATTCCATCAATGTGTCTATCTTCACATTTTGCAATATTACCTTTTGCCATCTTTGCCAGTTTGTGTGATGTGAGGTGAGTCCTCTAAGTTGTTTTAGTTTATATTTCTCCTACTAATAGAGATTTGGAGAATCTTGTCATGTGGTCATTTAGAGTTGCCTCCTTTATAAAATTATTCATTTACTTTGATCACTTGTCTACTAGAATTACTCTTGATGTTACATATTTTTTTTTTGGCTCCCTGTATATCTTCCTCCCACTTTACCATTTCTTTTCTAATTCTATCTTATTTGATTTTATGTGGGTGCTAATTTTGTAGTCAGAATTATCTGTTTTATCTTTTATGATCTCCTTTGTCACTTGTTTCTTTAAGATTTCATTCCTCAGCTGTAGTTGTTAAAGTAACCTAATCTCATTCTCTTCTAATTTGCTTTATGGTGTGACCTTTTGTATTAGGGTTATATTTCCATTTCGAGCTTACTGTGGTCTGTGTGTAAGATGTTGGTGTAACTAATTTCTAACAAACTGCTTTCCAGTTTTCCCAGAAGTTTTTGTTAGAAAGGGAATTCTCCCCCAGTAAATTATGTTTTGGGGATTATGAAACAGTAGGCTACCTTTTTTAGTTGCTTCTGCTTCTTTACCTAGGTTATCAGATTTTTAAATCAATGAACAAGTATTAAGCAGCTTTCATGTATTAGGTACCTTACTGACCACTAGGAATACAAAAACAAAAATGAAACAACCCCTGCTCTCAAGGATTTTACATTCTTTAGGGATAGATAATGTTTACATGAGCACATGCAACAGAAATTCACAAATGCAAGGTATTTTTAGATGGAGGAAGAAGGCCTTGGCATCTTAGAGTCAGGAAAGGTCTTATATAAAGGTTGATGCTTGAGCTGAGCTTTGATGGAGACAAGGGATTCATAAAGGCAGATAGGAAGAGGGGAGTGTGTTTTAGGCCTGAGGGGCAACCTTTACAAGCCTTTACCAAAGAAAATGACAATTTTACCTAACTAATCTATTTATTAATGTAATCCCAATTACTAAAAAATCATTTTACTGAGTTATAAAAAAAATAGCAAGGTGCATTTAGAAACAAAAAAGGTCAGAAAAACTTCAAAGTAACCAGGGGAAAAAATGTAAAGGAAGTAGATTCAGCAGTATCAGACCTTAAACTATATTAAAAGATGAGAGCATTGTTGAAGTTTAAAAAGGATAATTTCAATTATTTCAAATTAAAATTTTCTTTTATAAATAATGCCTATGTAGTCAATAGTAGAAGGAATGCAGAAAATTGGGAGAAAAAACCTCATAGACAGTCTCTCAGATAGGATGTGATTGAGTTGGAATATAGATGTGGTATAGAAAATGATGAGCTGGTTGATTTAGAAAAATATGATAAGACTTGGACACCTCAGACACTTGACACTCGCTGGCTGTGTGACCTTGGGCAAGTCATTTAACCCCAATTGCCTCATCCTGGGTTATCTCCAGTCATCCTGATGAATATCTGGTCCCTGGATTCAGGTGGCTCTGGAGGAGAAGTGAGGCTAGTGACCTGCACAGCCCTCCCTCACTCAAAACAAAGTCAAGTGCAAGTCATGTCATCATTTCTCTGATGGTGTGGTCTTCTTTGGCAGTGAAGGATGAAAACATACATCTACAGATCTTTCTTCTACTTCTGCTGTCCTACTAGGGGATTTCAATGTATACATAGTCCCTCAAACTCCCGAACCTCCCGACTCTTCAGTTTATTTGTTTTTCACCATCTACCCTCTCATCACGCTGTAGCTACACACAGCGATGATCATGTCTTCCATCTTGCCATCACCCTCAAGAGTTCCACATCCATGCTTATGAACTCTGAGATTCCTTTACCTGATGCTAATCTGTTGTCATTCCCCCTCTTCCTCTGCCTTTTTAACTCTCAAACCTACTTTTTGTCCTCAGTGTAGCCTCTGATTATTCAACCCCTGTGTTCTTTCCCAGGTCATTACCCTTAGCTCTGGTTGTACTCTTTGCCCTTCTGCATCTTGACACCTTGATGAACCAGTTAATTTTTATACTGTCCACTTCTCTGAATCCCTTGCCAAACCATATCATTGGATGGCTCCCACTATCGTGTCTTCACCCCTGCTCATGTGCTGCTGAAGGAGATTACAGAACTCTGCTCAACAGGATCCCTTACAAGTTTATGGTACATGACAGTTCTCTTACTTCTCCCTCACTGATTTACTGTCCTACTCACCAAAGTAGGTTTTCCAAACCTTTTCTTCCCTTCTCAAGAATGCCATAGTTTCTCCCTACCCTGACCTCAGTTGACAGTCTTAACCACATATTTCACTGAAAATATTCAGGTCATTTGCAGAGAATGACTTTTTTCCCTTGTTCTTCATGAACATAGTTGAGAAATTCCTTTTATTTAACTAAAAACACAATTAGATGTGTTGGTGCCTGTCTGTAACTCTTGCTTCTTAGCTGGAGACAGCTGAACCTTATTTCAGTTACATAAAGTATATGAAGTGCTATGTAAGTGTTAGCTTTTAGTATACTATGAGTTTAGTTTTCTTATTTATCATATAGATGAACTAGTTAAGGTCTTTTGGATATAATTGCTGATATTTTTGCCGTCTTTATATGGATATTAAAGGTATAGTGAAAGATTGAGGCATTTTATTCTAGCCTGTCAGCTGCCATTTTATTGACTAATTAGTGATTGAAAACACTTAACTAGTGGTGGTTGAAAATATATGAGATTTAATTGTCTTGTTTAAAAGTGCTCAGTTTAAATTTTAGAAGTGATCAAATGTCTGGATCTCAGTTTACTCAGAAATTTTTGCTACAGAACCTTTAGCAGAACTCAGGAAAATATTTTCTGTGGTGCCGTAGAGGTCCTTAATAATAATTTATCCTTGGAAAAGTGGCAAAATTCAGAGGACAGTAGGAGAGATTGTTGACTTTGTGTTTGCTTTCATTGTTGAACGTCGACTTGTATGTACGTGCAGTTATTTAGAAAAGCTCAACGTGATTAACTGATAGTTAGACTAGATGCCTACATGAACCCTTTCAGGTATCAAACTCTACTATTAATAACAGACTCGAGTGCTAATGATGAAACATGAAACTCTACTTTTGGCATAGAGTGATGAAATATGGTTGCAAAATGAGGTATGTGCCGTCACACTTGGCCAGTGTGTGTTTGGCCAGGTAGTTTTGTTTTCCTTAACTATACATTCTTGGTTAGAAGGGAGGATTATATTGTTGGGAAGGAGGAATCATTGGGAGCTGACGTTGATATCAGAAAAAGCACCAATAAAACTACTTTTTTTTTTGCAAGAAAAAATAAGAAGGATATTTAAACATGTAAGGTAGGTTAAAGTGGAAATGATATCCATGGCTTTCTGATGTTCTGCTTTTTTATTCCAACCCCTCTACCTCCAACCCACCCTTTTCTACAACAAGGTCTAGGTCTGGGAGCTGGTAGGTGGAGTTTTGTCCTGGTAACTATTTATAAAAAATATATTTATAAGTTAGGGAACCTCAGTGAAAATAATTGCACCTTCTACAACAGTAATTTTTTTCAAACAGTTTATAATGTCTTGAATAACTAGTAGAAGTAATCACTTCTAGTCAAAGCAAAAGGAACACACTCTCTCTTCAGGTACTTACGATGCAGATCACACCATTTTAAGCTATTTTGAATATACCAATGTACTTTGCATGGTAGATAAAGTGTTGGACTTGGAGTCAGCCTCTTAGTCTCAGGTTCCTCATCTCTGAAGTGGGGGTAATAGTGTCACATGCGTGGCAAGCCTGTTGTGAAGGCGTAATGTGCTAACATGTGAAAACCCTCTGTCATCCCTAAGGGCTATAGATAAATGTTGCTTGTTATCACTAATAGTGGTAATTATAGCGTTAATGATAAAGTTTAACACTTAGACATTTTAGAGAACTAGCTGGTTGTCAATTTTATGTTTCTATTTTGTGAATGAGTTTCACTTTGGTGGTGTTACTGGTTTTAATTCCTTCCTGTTGAGCTTTGGTGTTGTTGCCATGCCATGTGATGTAACTTTTTATCAACACGAGCTGATAACACCTGCGAATTTAAATGTTAATTAAAATAAACATTTTAAATTTCATTTAAAGTAGAGAGTCGTTCAGTTTTGGTATTGATAAAATAAGCTGACTCAAACGAGTATACGTTTTATCCAAATTGTTGTTGCCAGATAATATATAGTATTCATTGCTTGTTGTGTATTAACAATTTGGAAGCGAAGACAAATTATTTTTAAGGTAATAAGTTACTATTAAGTCAGTTTCTTCGTGAAATAAAGGGCCACCTTTTTTAACAGTATTTTATTGTTTTAGTTAATTTAAAGATAATTTTTAACATTCATTTTTTGAAAGATTTGAGTTCCAAATTTTTCTCCCTTCCCTCCTCTCTCCCCAAGACTAAGGCCCATCTTTTAAACTGCATTCTTTAGGAGATTTACCATGGCTGTGAATCATGGAATACTGTCGTCTCCAAAGAATTGAAACTGAGGATCACCCTAATGGACAGCGGCGGGAGGGAGCTCATGGTGGGCACTAGTGAGTTGTGGCACTATACAGATGAGGAGAACTCTCAGATGTGGTCAGAGAAATGTTCAATGTAATTAGAAAAAAAGGCGGTTTGATCACATGGCTGACATCCCTGATTTTTCTAGATTGATTCCTTCAAATGCTAGTGCTTTCCCCTTCAAAATGACCTGGTTTTTATTTTTCATGTATTTTACATGTACTTATATAGGTATATATTGTCTCTTCTGATAGAATTTCAGCTCCTTGAGAGCAGGGACTGTCTTGCTTTTGTTTTTATATCTTAACGTGCACAGTGCCTCACACATACATGGTAGGTGTTTAATGAACACTTGCTGATTGATTGCTATGTTCTGTTGGTATCTACACAGTACAAAAGAGTACACAGAAAAAGAGCCCTATCATATTTCTTGGATCCTTTCTGTCACATTAATGAGAAGATACAGATGAAAGAAGTCTCGCAGCCTAGGCCAGCATGGTTTACCATCTTCATTTTTCAAGGGAATACAAACATTATTGAGATTACAGGTTTACTGAGTTGTTGGAGTATCAAACCTACCCCCATAGTGTTAAAGGAATGGCTTCCTTTTATTGATTCTTTGTGAAGAATCTTGTATTGCTCCTTATTAAGAAAGTAGCAGTTTTAAAATGATAGTAATTCATTTCTTGGGGGTTTTGGTGGGCAGAGAGAAGTTCATCTTTATTAGTATCAGTATCTTTTGACTCTCTTGTGGATAATGCAACTACATAACATTTAGTTGGCTTTGTACTTTGACTCTTGTTCTGTTCTTTGAGCTAAAAAAGAGTTAAAACGAAAGAACAGAGATGCGATGGACAAAATTTCGAAACACAATATCCGTTAGAATAAATGATACTTTTATTTCCAATTTTCATAATGATACTTTGCATTTACCTATAATCCTTTATTTGAGATTGATATGTGGAGTGATCTCCTTCACATTTATTAATATTGTTTGGTTGCATCAATGAGGGAACACTGTTGAGGCTTTTTTTTTTTAATCAAATGGTGAAGTAAGACTGTTCAGGACAGGTGGAAGTTCATTTCTGTAAATACCATAATAAAGAAGTATCCTAACCGGACAGACGAATGGAAGAGTATTTATTACATGTTGACTTGTTCCAGGCCCTGTACCAAATGCTGAGCATGCGGATACAAAATTGAGACAGTCTCTACTTTCAAAAAGCTTAAATCTCGATTGGGGGATGCAGCACATCTAAGGGAGCGGTGACTAAGGAAGGGTGCTTGGTCTGAGAAGTCCCTGGATTGATGAATGTGTAGTAGGGTATTTGATTGATGTAAACTTTCTGGAAACAGCAGTCGAGGTGATCTGACTATTATTCCAGGGCAAGAAGTAGAAAGGGAGGTGAGCAGTAAGACCAGAGATTGGCTTGAGTGTTAAGTCTGGAGCTAGATCGATTTATCAGATGAAGTAATATTTATAAGAGCTATTTGGCTTGGTGCTTGGCATCTTATTATGTAAAATAAAATAATTATACAAATGCTTGTTATTATAAAGGTGTTATATAAATGCTTATTCCATTCTCTCCTCCTAGATACAATAGGCTCTCCCCAGTCAGGGTGAGATCCAGGGAAGGAATTTAGTAAGTAGCTCATTTCTCCCAGGGCATGTTAGGAGGTCCTTACGATAGCCTTGCAATTGAACTCAATGCCTGCTGTTTCTGACTTTAACAATCCAACCTTCTCAGTTACCAAAATTTAACGGACACATTATTATGGGCCTTACCCTATTACTTCACTGTATGAAAAACCTTAAATGGCTTCCCCATTGCCACAGGATAAAATATTTTTTAAACCACATAATTACAGTTATAAGATCATAAGATCAGTCTGCCTTTCCAGCCGCATTTTGTTCGGCTCGTCTTCACGCACCATGTTTCAGACAAAGTGGGCACCTAGTCCTTTCCCTGCATGTAGGTTGTTCAGTGTGTCTGGAGAGCTCCTTGTCCTCATGTCTCTGACGAGTACAGTTCTCTTCTTCCAAGGCCCAGTTCAGGGACCGCCTCTTCTGTGAAATTTTCCTGCGCACCCTGATGAAAGTGATTCTCTCCTAAATTTCTTAGAAAATTTTACCTAAACTCTTCTGTCTTATAATGGTTAACTTGTGTCATGCTTATGTCTACTTTCTCTGTTAGCTTATAAGATCTTTGAAGCCAGAGACTGTTGTTTTTCATTTAGAATCCCTAGTAGCGACTGTGGTACCTTTCAGATCGTAATTGATTAGTGAATGTTTGTAGAATTTGAATTAATTAATTTTGGATAAAATACCTGAATAACAGAACTTTTTCCCTTAACTTGAAAGATGACCCTTAATAAGTTTATTACTAATCAGTTACATTAAATTCTATATAGAATAACTATAGTTATTATATGTTATAACTGTGTAATATTACATATAACTTAATTATGTCATGCATAATTATATTAAACAATAAATTACATTATTATGTATGCTTTATGTTATATATTATAACTGTACTGGCTTTTTCTTATTTGTATCTGTTTAAGTTTCAGAGGACTTGAGAAAGTGAGCAGTCTTTATTGCGGGTTAGGAAGAGGAGCTGAGTTATAGCTAAATTCTGTAATTTATAGTTCTTTATAGGCATCATTTCAGTTACTGCAACAAACATTTATACCCTCTAAACCAGATCCATTGATATTCTGAAGTTTCCATTAAAACAGTAGAAATGTACTTGATAAAGGATAGAGTTGATAATTTACATATTCTGTTACTGCTTTACTAATAAATTCAAAGCATTTTAAATTATTTGTTCATAACAGGGAATCAGCTATTTCATTTTGCAGTTTTGTAGATTGGGAATGTAGTTTTTACAAACGTATTCATTTTAATAAAATCTTACTTATTATTAAAAAAACTTGTATATCACATAGAGTTTACCTATAATAGGTTTATTCTTTTATTTGTATTCTGTACTTACCCTGACCATCATTTTCCTCTAAGTGTTTTTTAAAATATACTACTTAAAAGTACAAGTATCTGAAACAAAACAGATATCATAGGGAGTTGTTCAGTCATTTGTTCATGTTTGACTCTTTATGACTCCTGGAGCCACAGCTCACCAGGCCTTTCTGTCATCCACAATCTCCTGAAGACTGTCCAAGCTCCTATTGCTTCTATGACACTATCCATTTCATCCTGTACCATTGCCTTCTCCTTTTGCCTTCATCACAGTTAGAAATTATACCTCCTACTTTTGGGGATTACCTGTATATTTATATATTAAAATATAGACTTCTTAGAATTTATTGCCTTCCTGTGAACTCTTGATAATAATTGAAGTAATGTCATTAAACTTAATTTTTTTTTTTTTTGTAGAAAGGGAATTTTGGGAATTATGTAATAAATGTAATTTGATGAGACCTAAGCGTTCCCATCACTGTAGCCGATGTGGTCACTGTGTTAGGAGAATGGATCATCATTGTCCATGGTAAGACAAAATTAATTCATTTTTAATCATACTGGATTCTGTTATTTGTCGGTTCTCTCACTGCTTTGTTAAATTTTCCTCATTGTATCTAGCCTGTAAAGTAGGAAGGGTTCTATGTTGATAGCAGACATATAGTATCTGGACAGTGGAATGACCAATTCTCCCTCCTTTTCCAGACACCCCTGCCCCCCAAAAAATGTCTTTTCTGCCCCATGAGATTTATTTTTCTCGTATTAAACTTTTGTCAATATAAATATCTAGTTTGACTATGACCATGTGACATCATGTACCATTCTCTCTACTTCTAAAACGATCATCATTTAGTGAGAATGGGAGGTGGGGGCAGGGATTGAGAGTATAGAACAATGTTGACCTTTTTGATCAATAGGGGGCCCTCTTGTAACAAGTAAACCCTTTAAAGAAAATAGGCTTTTGAGCAATATTTTTTTAAAGCTTGAAATTTTACAGTATTTCCTTATTGTATCACTGTAACAAAATTTGCAAAATGTATGAAAAACAAGGAAATGTATGTAATTATCTTTGTATTGCTCTGCATAAACTTTATACTTGGGTATAAATAGTCTAGGTATATGTCAGTTTGTATATAAGTGTATACATAGACTCTCACTGGTTCATATGAATGCAATTAAGTGTACAAAAAAAGACAAGGACCACAAAATGTTTGTGGCATTAGCAGTTATTTGGAAATTGAATCAAAGCTGATCTTGCCCCTTTATTTAAAAATAGAAATCAAAATAAATCTATTTTGATCATTTGCCTAAAAATTGATTGGAAAATGTCTATAAAGTTAAGACTCATTTAAAGTTGTAAATTTATTGAAATTAGGAAAAATATTAAAAAGCTCTGGTAAAAATATATCATTATTGTACAAAATCAAGTTTGCCTACTTTTTTCGATCTGTGACAGATGTCAATGGTACTTTTTTCCAATGTAATAAATTGGGTTAAGACAAAATAGTCATCATTATCCTCTGAGAAATCTAATTTTAAGTGCAGTTTCAAATCATATGCACAAAAAAGTTAACTCTAATTGCTTCACACATTTGAGTTCTAGTTCCTGTTCAAAGAAATGCTTCTGATTATTGAATATGAAAATGTAGAAAATGTGCCAGCTTTAAATTAATCCTTTCTTTAAAAAGAAAACAAAATTTAAATCTTATGGGGAATAAAAAGCACAACAAAACCAACCATTTATAAACTTTCTGAACACTGCTAGAAAACAATGTTATTTTTTAAAACAATGAAAAATCTAATGAATTTTGGGTGACAAAGTGACTCCATATCACTAGTTATGTAGGTGTAGAACTTACTCTATATTTGTAATCTTCTTCTTAGAATGTGGGAGAGTGGGGGAAAGTAAATAGAGTAAGGATATTTCATCTAGCCATGCTTTATTGAGAGCATGAGCCCTTTAGTATGTAAGGCTGTAAGGCTAAGATTATTGACTCACATAATTAGGGGCATGGGAGAAGAAAAGATGATGGGGAAGATGAAGTGAGTTAGAGAAGTTAATACCGTTTAGGGACATCTTCCTTGGACTCTTTCATTTCATGTAGCAACCTAAAGATTAAAAGACCAAAGCCCAGGCGGCTCTTTGATTTTACTGTCTTCATTCAATGTAAGTATCCTGGATTTTTAGTGTCAGATGTTTCATGAGATCCTTTCTTTATCATCCGTCAGGCAGTAAACATTAAATGCTTACTATGTGCTAGGCTCTGTGCTAACTTCTCTGGTTACAAAGAAAGGCAAAAAATAGTCTCTGTTCTCAAGGACCTCATAGTCTAATGGAGGAGACATGCAAACAGGGACATACAAAGAAGGTGTTTTATTTATATACACTTATTACATACATATGGATATATGCATGTATATATAGACACTGAACATGTTATTTACAATTTATCATGTGTGCATATTGAATACACACAATGCATACATGTATGTGTTGCGTAATTTATATACGTACATAGTTAATTGCACATAATTAACAGAGGGATGACACAAGCATTAAGGGCAACTGGAAAGACTTCTTGTAAAAGGTGGGATTTTAGTTGTGACTTAAAGTCAGGAAGTCAGGAGGTGGAGATGAGGAAGAAGAGAATTTATAACTTTATAAATAGATTCCCTAATATACAGAAATCTAAAATTAAATGCTCCAAATATTGCTACATGAACTGTTTGGAAGGGGAGATAGAGATGAAAATTGAAATATTTAAAGCACCAGGATTTTAAAGTGTTTTGTAGCGTCAAAGATTGTACATAAATGCATTCTTATGTAACCTAGCACTTAAAATTATTTAATTTAAATTTATTTTAAAGGTAAATTTTAATTTTAATTTTATTTTATTGTGATAGCACAAATACTTCTATTTTGATTAGAAAATGAAACTGTAGAAAACTCTTCTCACAAAGAACAAAAAAAAATGATAATTCATCAGGAATGTGATTCTTCAACATTAGCTGCTATTGTATCATTTTTCCCCAGTGGATAACAAAGTAATATTACTTTGATATGATGAAATAAGTTAGAATTATTTATCATAGCGGCCTTAGGATCTTTGTTGAACAAGTATAATAAATTGAGCAATTATGCAGTTCAGCTGCTTCTTGGTGGTGAAGAAATTAGTGAGGTTTTAAAAAATTGAAAATGTTTAGGATAAAAAGTATTTAATTTTGTTCTAAACATAAAAATCTTTCCTTCTTTTAAACTGCCATTTTGAAAATATTTGGAATTAGGTTATTCGTATTAGCAGGTATATTCTGGAAATATTTCTAAGATCAGGAAAAGGTCTAGTGAAGATATAATGGAATTTTTCCTATTTTTTTTTTTAACAACTAAGGGTGTGTTATTTTTGTAAGGAAAATGAGTCAGAGTGAATCACTTCTGTTAGTCTGAAGAATTATCAGGCTTATAATTTCAGGGGAAGTTGTAGTGTATATTATGTCTAATTGGCCATAAGCTTTATAGTAGTTAATATGTATAATTGGACTTGAGCTTTGTAATTGTCAATATGTTTGATGCCAAGTCTTTTAAAAATTTTCCAAGACTGTATTTACACATGTAATAATGAAATAGGCGGTTTTCTTTTTTTAACTTTTTAGTTAGACTATTCAACAAACAAATACATTTTAAAATAAAATTCCAAAGTGATGCTGTTCATTAAAAAGTTAATGTGATATGGTGAAATCTCTACCCTGTTTCATTCCCTCTCACCCCACAAAATAAATTATGGACAGAAAAATTTGTTGGTAGGGTAATACTATTTTTTCAAAAATAGGCAAATAGAATGGGGAAAAAAAGGCATACCGAAATAAGAAAAGTTATGTCCAGATGTGACAAGGTGCTTTCTAATTATGGTACTTTGATTCCCAGGAAATAATACTGTCAAATAACAGCTCTGGAGAAGTTCCTTTTTTTCTGGTTTAGAATTGCCCTTGTTTGCTAGAATGTATTATTGTAGAGAAACCAGTGAAGCAGGAGTCACAGGAACCAAATCGTCATCCTACTAGTGTCACTGACTCATTTCGCTGTGTGATCTCACCTTCTATTTCCTTTTCTGCAAAATGGGGGAGGGGGGGAGATTTGCCCTTTGGATCTCACCTGTATCCTTGTAAAATAATTTATGTGAAAACATATTTCACATACACCATTAGACTTTGAGTATAAAGTATATAAGGTACAAAATGCTCTGCAATTGTATTTTTCTGCATTGTAGTGTTTTATATTTTTTACTTCCTGTTTGTATTCAGTGGTTCTAGCAATCCCATGTGTAGTTGGAATATAAGTAAAATTATAGTTTCTTTTTCTTCAGATCCTACTTCTGAACATTTCAAAATTGGCCTATTTCCAGTTTTAAAATGTAGTCTTTTCATTTACTTTTGTTTTTTTTCTCTGCAGGATTAATAATTGTGTTGGTGAAGATAATCATTGGCTTTTTCTGCAGCTATGTTTCTACACAGAGCTTCTTACTTGCTACGCATTGATGTTTTCTTTCTGCCACTATTACTACTTTCTACCATTAAAAAAGCGTAACTTGGTAAGAAATTTTATATCAGATATGAAGAGGGCAACTGCATCCTACTACAGTTAAAATGTGTTATTTTAGACATCCTGAATATTTTTAAAAAAATCTTTAAATGGCATTTGAATTGGGATGGCAAAGGATATTATTGCCCATAAGTAACTTACATTCAAATAGTTGTTGAGACTATTTGCACTCTACGTGATGGAGTCAAGCAATTTTATTGCATATATTATGGAAACATTAAATTTGGTAGAAAATGCAACTGCCTTTGACAATAAGGGAAACTAGGAGGAGCAGTTAGATGCTTTCTCACTTGCTTTTTGTGATGCGTTTTTTTATGTAATAGAAAGATGACATGACATAGTGGATCGAAAACTGGTATATCCGAGTGAAATAGTAAGCACCCGCAACAACACATAGGGGTACCTGCTATTACAGGTTCTTAGATCTGCATTCATAAAAGGAAAGACAACTTTTGAGGGGTTAACAGTTACTTTAATCAAGCACATATATCATTCACCTAGTTTAGGGGAGTCAGCATCCTGAACTTTAAAGAAAATACAGAGAAATCAAAGATGAACAAATATGGCTTCCTCTGCCTGACCTTCGACAGATGGGCCCAACTGTCTGACCATAGTTACTGAGAGGGAAGCACCGATATCTGGGTTTTCCAAGTGGGGGGCAAAGGGGAGCAGGGCTCCTTGGTGACATCCCAGCGTCCTCATCTGGCCAGACAAACACTTCCAGTCAGTAAGCCCCAAAGTAAAATCTCAACTTAGAGTATTTATCCCTTTTTTTTTAGGGGCAAAGGACATCACAACCCTTGACTACCAGTACCTCATTAACAAAAGGTGTGAGAGGTTTCCCCACAGATCTTCCCTAATCAAACTCCTCTTAATGGGCAGGCCCATTAATGGGTGGGGAAGATCTTTAATCACATTAAAATAATTAAAAATACCTATACTGTTTCTAGTTAAAGAAATTCTTGTTTCTGTTCTTTACTCCTAGTAAAGGCACTTGATTGATAAAGGCAAGATTCAGTCAGAGACACTTCATTATACTAAAACAAAAACAGCAAAAGATCCTATTTTGCTTGTCATCACACTCCA
This sequence comes from Potorous gilbertii, assembly GCA_028658325.1. Classification (NCBI taxonomy): domain Eukaryota; kingdom Metazoa; phylum Chordata; class Mammalia; order Diprotodontia; family Potoroidae; genus Potorous; species Potorous gilbertii. The sequence continues at coordinate 22,616,718 of CM053769.1, forward strand.
CCCTTCCAGATCCTTGGCCTTACAGTCTAAAAGATCGAGGATCCTGGAACAAACAGAGGCATTATACTTCTTGATCATACTAAAACAAAATCAGCAAAAGATCCTACTTTGCTTGCCCTTACACCCAGAGTACCTGAGTTCAGGTTTCATCTCTTATATATACTGTGTGGTTCTTCACAAGGCAATGTTCCTCCCCATCCTGTAGGCAATTCTTTGAGATTTCAAGTTACAGAGACTCTCACTTTAATTCCCCCCACTCCCATTTTATTCCCTCCCCTCTGTTGCCTTCTCTGTTCTCTAGCAGTCTCTCTTTTTTTCTGACAAGCTGTGGAAGTCACCATCCTGCTGCTATTCGCTCATGGATTTGATAAGTGTGTATCACCTACTCCTCTCTGACATACAACCTGTTTCTGTACCTACCACTCTGTATTGTTGTCTTGTTCCCCTAAAAATGCACTGATTCACTTGTAGGGTAATGAGGGGGAGGGTTCTTTATGGTGTTTCATTTCTGTTCCATTACCTTCACTTAATCTATTTCTTTAAATTCTGTTTACATTTTGATCTCCTTATAAAAAAAAATCTCTTGGTCCTTTTCTTTTACTCTGTACATTCATTTTTTCTTTCTCTTTTTTTCTAAGGTAACCTTCAAATATTGAGGTAATTTATTCCCTATTTATTCCTTATTCTTTCATTATGCATTTTCTAAATCTGTTAACTTCTCCAGCTTCTTTGGAGAAAAAGTCTCCATTTTTTGTTTCAATTTTTAAAGTTTCAATTTTTTTCTAATTGAGAGCTATAAATTTTGACATATTAAGTCTTTATGTTGCTTATTTATTTTGTTTCTCTTTTGAACCGTTTTGGAGTTTTAAAAAAATTATGATCTCTTGGAATTTCGCAGGATTCTGTTTTATCAGTCATTGATTGGTTTTCTTTGGTCTTGTATCATTTGTTGAGAGCCTTGTAATTTTTTTGTAGATCTAGTTTTATTCCTCTTGATATCTCTGTTGTTTCAGCATTTTTTATACATTTTTACCCCAGTTTCTTACTGTCTGTTTCTACCACCTTGTTGGTGGATATGTATCCCAAAGGGTGAGGTATAAAATACTTGAACCTCTTTCCATTTTAGGTTATTTGGTGTTCACCACTAGGTCTTTGTCTTGAGTAGCCTGTGATGGCATAAGACAAGGTTAGCTGTGTTTCAGCCTTCTTTTCGAGTTCAGTGGAGCTTGCTGTTTCTCTGTGACATTCCCTACTTTGGGTCTCTTCTTTTCCTTTTGTAACGATCTTAGTGCATGTCTTCTACTTTTTTGAAACAAGAGGGTATTCCAGGCATAGCTTTTGTAATCTTGGGATTCCCCAACTTTGGGGCTGCACTTGGTGGAAGGCAACACATTTTTCTCTTGTCCTTCTTCCTTTGGTGACTGGCTAATCAGTATCCTATGCTTGTTGCTGGCTGGTAGGTGAGGTTGGATAGTTGAGGGTAAGGTCTGACATCATAGTCTCTGCAAAGAAGGGAACTAGGACAGGCATCCTTTTGTGGTCCTTGCTAGGGTTGCAGAGGCTAGTAGGTCAGGAGATCTGAGTGAACGCTTTAAGGGTTAGTGCTCTCTGGTACTAACTTGTGAGGATTTCATCTGGTAGTGATTCTATCATTTCTGTCCTGGGGATTCAGCTGCAATTGTTTTGTGATTGGGGAAGATTGAATGTGTTGGGGAGGTTTAAAGGTTGAAGGGGTCTGGGAAAGTGCCCAGTCTGCCATTTAGTTGCTCCTAAGACCTTTATATATATTTATTTACCTACATGATAACTCACCTTGTGTAATGTAAACTGTGGAAGAACAGTGACTGAATTTTTTTGTCTTGTATCCTCACTGTACTTAGAAGAATGCCAGGTAGATTTAGATACTTAATAAATGCTTATTGCTTGATTGATAACAATAATAGAGCTGATTATGTAAGTATTTGGAGAAGTCTAAACAGAATGGTCTGAGAGACTAGGGGAGATTATTCTAGGTAGATGAGAATACCAGGAAAGCTTTACCAAAAAATGGACCTACTCACATAAATCATCGACATGTCTATATATTAACTAACAAAACTCAGCAGCAAGAAATAGAAAGAGAAATTCCATTTAAACTTACTGTAGACATTATAAAATATTTGGGAGTCTACCTACCACAACAAACCCAGGAACTATATGAACATAATTACAAAACACTTTTCACACAAATAAAGTCAGATCTAAATAATTGGAAAACCATCAGTTGCTCATGGGGTAGACTGAACAATTCTACCATAAATGAATTTACTTATTCAGTGCCATACTAGTCAAACTACCAAAAATTATTCTATGGAACTAGAAAAAATAATATCCAGATTCATCTGGAAGAACAAAGGTCCAGAATATCAAGGGAATTAATGAAAAGATATGATAAGGAAGGTGGCCTAGTCATACCAGATCTTAAATTGTATTATAAAGCAGCAATCATCAAAACTACTTGGTACTGGATAAGAAATAGAGGGGTAGATCAGTGGAATAGGTTAAATACACAAGACAGAGTAGTCAGTGATTATAGCAGTCTACTGTTTGATAAACCCAAACATCCCAGCTTCTGGGATAAGAATTCATTATTTGACAAAAACTTGCTGGGGTAGCTGGAAAATAGTCTGGTAGAAACTGGGCACAGACCAGTATCTGACACTATGGGTACAAATGGGTACACGATTTAGATATAAAGTCTGATACTATAAACCATTTGTGTGTTCGTCCTTCCTTGCCAAAGAAGGCCATGCCATCAGAGAAATCATGACATGACTTGCACTTTATTTTGTTTTGAGTGAGGGAAGGTTGTGCAGGTTCACCAGCCTCACTTCTCCTCCAGAGCCATCTGAATCTAGTGACCAGATAGTCATCAGGATGACTGGAGATGACCCAGGATGAGGCATTTGGGGTTAAGTGACTTGCCCAAGGTCACACAGGTAGTAAGTGTCAAGTATCTGAGGTGAGATTTGAACTCAGGTCCTCTTGACTCTATCCACTGCACCATAGTCTATCTGTCAGATATATGGAGAATGCAGGAATTTATTACCAAACAAAAGAGAATATTATGAAGTACAAAATGGATAATTTGATTACATTAAATTGAACTTTTTCACAAACAAAGCCAAGGCAGCCAAGATTAGGAGGGAAGCAGAAAACTGGGAAGGAATTTTTTTACAACTAGTGTCTCTGATAAAGGCCTAATTTCTCAAACATATAGAGGGCTGAGTCAGATTTACAAGAATACAAGTTATTCCCCAATTGGTTAAATGGTCAAAGGATGTGAACAGGCAGTTTTCAGAGCAAGAAATTAAAGCTGAATATAGTCATATGAAAAAATGTTCCACATCACTGTTGATTAGAGAGATATAAATCAAAGCAACTCTGAGGTACCACATGACACCTATCAGATTGGCTAGCATGGCAGAACAGGAAAATGATAAATGTTGGAGAAGATGTGGGAAAGTTGGAACACTAATTTATTGTTGGTGGAGCTGTAAACTGATCCAACCATTCTGGAGAACAGTTTGGAACTGTGCAGAAAAGGCTATAAAAATGAGTATACCCTTCCTTTGACCCAGCAATACCACTTTTAGGGCCTGTATCCTAAAGAGACCATAAAAATGGGAAAAGTACCCACATGTACAAAAATATTTATAGCAGTTTTTTGTGGTGGCCATGAACTGGAAATTGCCTATCAATTGGGGAATGGCTGAACAAGTTGTGGTATAGGAAGGTAATGGAATACTACTGTGCTATAAAAAATGACCAACAGTCGGACTTCAGAAAATCCTGGAAAGACTTAAGCGAACCGATGCTGAGTGAAGTGAGCAGAGCCAGGAGGTCATTGTACACTGTAATAGCAACATGGTAACAGTAACAGCAACATTGTACACAGCAACAGCCACAGTGTGTGAGGACTGACTGATTCTCAGCAATGCAAGGTCCTAAAACAATTTCAAAGGACTCATGACGGAAAACTCCAGAGAAAGAACTATGGAGTCGGAATGTAGAGCAAAGCAGACTATTTTCTTTTATTTGTTGTTTGTTTTGTTACTTCTCATGGTTCCTCTCATTTGTTCTCATTCTCCTATACAGCATGACTAACGTAAAAATAGGTTTAATAGGAATTTATATGTAGAACCTATATCAGATTGCCGGCCATCTTGGGGAGGGGGGAAGGAGGGAGAGGGAGAAAATTTAAAACTTATGGAAGTGAATGTTGAAAACTAAAACTAAATAGATTAACTTTAAAAAAATGGACCTGTGTAGGGACATGAAGAAAAGGGAGGATTTAGTAGTTATATTGAGTGAAAACTATTTCAGGCATAGGTATAGAATAAATTGAGGCACTAAAGTAGGAAAATTCAGCAAGGGGACTTGGTAAATGATGCATAGTCTAGTTTAGATGGAATATAAAATGTGTAAAGGCAAGTGGGAAGGCTAGAATGGTAGATAAGGGCAATTCAATTCATCATTGAATACCTTAAAAGCTAGAGTAAGTAGTTTTTTGTTTTTTCTTTTTTTTTAATTTGGTAATAGGGAACCATAGGAAATTTTGGAACGGGGGTGATGTTCCCCCTATACTTTAAGAAGATTATTCTGAGCTTTGTGTGAAAGCTCTCTGGTTAAGATGCATGTAGAGACATAGGAAGAAACTTACTTAAGCTTGAGGGAGAGGTGAGTGAGAGGGCCTGGATGAGGGTGGCTGCAATGGGAATGGAGAGGAAAAGCAAGGATGGTATTGCAGAGTAAGACTCAGTGTCACTTGTTTTTTTTTTTTGTTTTTTTTTTTTATTTTTATTTTTATTTATTTATTTATTTTTTTAAAATGTTCTCTGGAGATTTTAATTAAAATGAGCTTAATACAATCAATGCCTCTACACACCCAGATAAGAAATTTAATTAGTACTGATCACTGAACTTCACAAGGTTCATTTAGTTGATCAGAACAGCTTAACAATGTTCTTAGACACCAAGCGTTGTATTATAGCTCTTTACAATTAAACACTGCCACAGGTCATTCTTCCTTTTTCAGCTTTAAGTTATACTCAGCCTCAACTTCTCCCCTGAGGCTTCTCCTGCAGTGATAGTCTACCAACATACAGTTTAATGCAAGATGGACCAAGTAAACTGGTCATAATTCTGGGGAGGAAAGGGACAAAGCATACCTCAGGTCACGCTAGTGTAAATTCTAGAGAATTGGGCAAACTAATACCCTTTTTTTCAACCTTTCCTTTCCAAAGTATACAAGGGCCTTTATGCTAATTTAAGCTTTCACTAAAATGCGGCTAGACTAAATTTAACCTTTTTGCAGAATGTTTACAGTAAATAATATATGGTCAAACAACACCATCCTAAAACACTTCTGCTAAGCAACTGGAAATAAATTTCATGAAACCCGAACAACAACACTCAAAGTCTTCAGCATCTCATCCAAAGGGCATCACGTGCAGGCTTCTCTCCGAATCTTTCAGTAGTGGCCTTCTTGTGGGCTCTGGCAATGACATTCTGCTCTGTAATTGATTTCTTATCTCATGGATTCTTCATTACACGTCCTGAGAAGCACACCTTCCTGGGGGGCCGCGCCTCCATGTGCACCGGCTCTGGGGGCTCATCTTCCATCACTCGGGGTACTGTCCTTCCGCAGGGGCATCTCATCCTTCGCTGCCTCGGCTCGAAAGCCAGCACTGGGCCAGCCCGGGTCCCCAAAGGAAACACTGAGTCACGGCGGCAACAAGGGCAGAAAGCTCAGTGTCACTTGTGAAGTCACTACTTTGGAGGATGAGCTGGAAGGACGAGGCAAGGATGATACCTAGGTTAATCTTGGGGGAAGTTTTGGAGAGGAAAATATTTTGGGGGAGAAGATGAGAATGCCAGCTCCTTATGAATAAGAATTGTTTCATTCATTGTATTTGTGTCTACAACACCTCTGCAGAGTGCCTGGCACATAGTAGGCATTTAATAAATATGTGTAAGTGGATTGAGTTCAGTTTGGGCATATTTAATTTAAAATCATTGATTACAAGATATCCCAGTGGAGAAAGGTTAGTTTGTTGTTGGAAATAGGTCAAGATTGGAGATACAGGTTTAACGCAGTTAATTGCATCCCTACTGGATAATGTCTTTGCCCTTGATTTCCATGACACTATATTCTCATGCAATTTCTTCTGTGATTACGCCTTTTTTTTCTTAACCTACTCTTTAAATGTGGGCATTCCTCCAGATTTTGTCCTTAACTGTTTTTTTAGCTATATTCTCTTTTCCTTGGGTTCATTTAAATTGTTCAGTAACCATTTGTTAAGTCCCTCTGTGCCGGGCACTGTGCTAAGTATTTTACAAATGTTATTTTATTCAGAAGTAGGTGCTAGAATTATCCCCATTTTATAGTTGAGAAAACTGAGGCAAAGGGAGGTTAAATGACTAGCTTAAGTGATATTTAGTAAGCATCTAAAGCATTTTGTATTTATTGAATATTTATTAAAGTACACTAGACCTTTGTTCAATCTAAAGTAAATTCTTTTTACAATTTATCTAAAAAATACATTTAGACATACTTTGTCGGAGTGGTAGACGTTATAAGACAGTGGTACCTCTGTTACCCACTGAATGAAATGCTCAGAAACAACCTTCTAACAAACATGTTTTCCTTCTGTTATCCAATTGTATTATTACAGTTATTTGGAGCCTTTTTTTAGTAACTGTTCTGAACACTAGGTTTTCCTTCACCTCACTTGGAGCAGATGTGCAGGCAAATACACATAAATTGAAAATTACATGGGATATCTTAGGTTGCAGACTTAAATTATCAGAATGTTCTTAGAGTATATCATCATAATCGTTATTTAGTGTAGGTCATAGAAAATACTATGAAACACTTTATTTTTATGTTTTAAATTTATTCTTACAAATTTGTCCTCTGTTATTTTTAAAGCACTAGCACTATTCTCTTCATAATCTAAAAGATACTATCTAATACTATTTCAGTTCATTCACAGACCATAGTCTTCAAATTAATAAAAGTGGGTTTCTCGTTGACTTCTTGAATGACCTTGGGCAGGTCAGAACATCTCTATGCTTCAGATTCAGTATGAGTATAATTATACTAACCTCCTTTTCTTCAAAGCGATGTTGTGAGAACTAAAAAGATAATGGGACAGACAGTTCCTGTTTGACAAGCAGGTGACTGCTCGTGTGCCACTTGGATACTTCTCAGTATGCATGAGTCCTTCAGTTCAGTAGAACTATTTATAAATTTACTACTTCTGAGTACCTAAGTTACAACTGACATAAGTGGTGAATTATCTTTATCTTCTTTTGTACTTTTATATATTACATGAACAGTAAAAGGCTCTGTGATTTTTTGCCATAGACTCAGCTAACCCTGATTTTCTCAGAAGGTTGTATTGTGACTAAAGACCAACCATGTAAAAAGTGGTCACCTAAAGAACCCTGTTTGCATTGGACCCCAATAGAACTGATGGCTGCTGACAAGAATTCAGATTCTTATTTGACAAAGAAAACCACATTTTGCTGTTTTTCTAAATGGCTGTTGTGAATATCTTATATTTAAATGACTGAGGCTAATTGAGCATAGGACCATGGATTTAAAGCTAGAAGGAACCTTGGGTATCATTATTAGAGAGAAATTTTGTTTTTTGCCTTTGTATGTATTAGAAAATTATAGATAGACATTTTGATGACATAGGCTTTATGAAAAATGTGTAAAATATTTTATAATGTCAGACATTTCTTTGGAAATTTGATTTGTGATTTTTGTTTTATGGTTTATGAATTTTTAGGCACACTTACATATTTGCACTCTAGCTTGTGGGAAACTTTCAGCAGCCTCCCTAAAAAAGTACATTTTCTTTAAAGAAAAGCAAGTTATGTGGGGGTGGGATGGGAAGGAACAAGGCAGTCAGAAGATTGAAACAGTTTAGAAATAATCTTTAGCATTCACATAATTGGTCTGTTCGCATTAAATTTTTAAAAAGCAATTTTTAAAAAAAAATAAGTTGCCAGTAGTTTTTCTAATACAGATCTACTCATGTGGTTGATAGGTGTGTCTGTTATCTCCTTTAAGATCACATATTGAAAAAAAGATTTCCATATGTGTACCTCCTGGTAACTTTGTACTGTAGAATTTTTTATTTTTTTCTCTATAGGGCTGAATGAGGCAAATTTTATCAGTTATTGATTTTTGATAAATATGTAGGTGTACGTGCCCTATCTAATTTACAGATTCGTTTTGAGAACTAAATGTGATACTAGTTGTAAAAGAAAGAATTCTACGAAGAGTAAATGATTGTTGTTAATATTAATATGAATGATAGAATAGGTGCAGTGGTTTCCTTTCATAATTATTTTTAGGATATTTAATTTTAAATTGGAAAAAATTAAATTGGTCATTTCTGATTAATTTATTTTTGTATATAGGGCAGCTTACAGGCTAGCTCCATTTCCGATCCTCCATTTAGGTTTTTAAAATAGAGGACATGGTGCTGATATTCAGGAAAAGGAAAATAAACACTGTTTGGGATTCCGCCAACTCTTCGCTAGGAAGATACTGACATTATTGTCCTCATTGGCTGATTCCAATAGTGTTGCTAGGGACTTGGTGTCAAATATAACTGGCTTACAAAGAAAGAAGCAGCAAGAAGATTTGGTTATAATTAGCCTGGAATTTAGGCAAACCTACAAACTTCGTGTCTTCTCACACAAATTATTCTTAAAGTACATCCCAGAGACACCATCATCTTACCTTTTATATTGCTTTCAGTTCAGGCCAGTTTGGGCTTTAATCAGTAGGTTTTGTTTACTTAATATCAGTATGGGCTTATATTTATTATGCTATGGAAAAATGGCTGAAATTACTAAAATAAGTGTTTGACCATCTGGAGTTTTAGCATCATGTAGGCATGTTAAGAATAGTTGTGAAATTATGATTGCATGCCATCAGATTTTTTTGTGTTCTTTAGGGTTTTTGGTGGAGGGAATAGGAGATAAGGATAAAACATTATTTCTAACCTTGTTTTCTTCCCCCCAAAATTGTTTTTTTTTTATTTGCATATACTGAAACACTAACATTTCAAGCCTTAATAATTCTATTTTCATTTCATTTTATATTTTGGTTTAAAAGGATCTAATTATAAATCTGAAGAATATATTTAAAATCATTTACTACTAACACAAACTTTGTTATAAAGTGTGTGTGTGTGTGTTTATAGGCAATCAGTGTTAAGTGACTTTTGTCTGGGGTCACATAGCTAGTATCTAAGGCCTCATTTGAACTCAGGTCCTCCTGACTCCAGAGCCCATCTTCTGTCCACTGTGTCACCTAGCTGCCCCTGTAGTATTTTTCATATGCATCTCCTGTGTCCAGAGGGGTGGATAGTATAGATAATTTGTCCATAGAAAAACCTATATTGTATCTATCTTTGTATACCCAGTGTTTAGTGTAATATTTTTATGGCATAGTCACATAATTACTATTTCAGTGAGTCAAATGTGGCTGATTGACCTTGAATTTCCAGCAGATATGGTGTGACTATGGCAATGGGTACCTGAGTCTTATGATCTTGTGGAATAGGATGTAGAGAGTCAGTGAGCTCCTCTTCTCAGCACCTAGGTGGTCTGACCCTGGATCAGGCTGCCTCAAGAGGTCAGTGTAACAAACTTATCTCCCAGCCACTGCCCCGGCTTCGAGGCTGGGCATCTCTGTACTGGACGAGTGAGAGGACTGTCAAGTACCTTGTTCCTGGGTGTGCTCCCAGCAGCCTGTCTGTATCTGAGCACGGTGGCAGACTGATGACTGGCCATAATCCTCTCTATCCTAGTCACTGGAGGCTCTGACTTTATCAGAGACATATGTTGGGGAAAGGAGGCAATGCAGGTGTCTTGGTGCTCTCACCCTTGAATTCCACATTATTATCTCAGCTGTTAGGATGTTGGCATCTGCACAGCTCTGGTCATACTGTACACAACCTCTCTCCTCCTTACTGTCTGCTGGGGAAAGAGCTCATTGCTTCTACTCTAGCACCTTATTAGCTGATGATGACAGGAAAGTAGCAAGGTAGTTCACTGTTGAGATCTCCTCTTTTCTCCTGTCAGGCACACAGTTATTTCAACCTTTGGTATCTGTAAGGAATCTAATCCAAGAAGAACTTGATTATGGAAATTATGAGAGTATTAACATGTATCCAAAGTATTGAGTCGTCACTAAATCCTGAGATGAGTCTCAGGATTTCATGAGTGGAAAGAACGCTGGGCCTGGAGTCAGGAAGACGTGAGTTCAAATGTGACCTCAGACACTTACTAGCTGTATGACCCTGGGCAAGTCTCTTAACCCCGTTAACCTCAGTTTCCTCATCTGTAAAATGAACTAGAGGAAAAAAATGGCAAATCACTCCAGTATCTTTGCCAAAAAAAACCTCAAATAGGGTCCCAGAGAGTTGGACAGGACTGAAACGACTCAACAATATAGCTTGTTTAACTCATCTTAACTGCCGCATTTTAAGTTACTGATATCTTAAGAATTCAACTATATGGCTCTTATTATTGTGGTTGGAACTGTGCAGCAGCCCTATCCTTTTAATACTTTTTTTTTTGGTGAATACTAGTAAGAGGAAAGGACTCTTCATAAATTATGTAATAAAAAATTTTAGGAAATGGAAAAAATAAAGTTTAATAGGATTTTGCTTTGTATTTACCAGAGCAAGAGTAATTAGTACCTGGACTTGGTAAGGATTATGTAGGACATTTCACTCAGTGGTATATTTACTATTTTAAATTGTTACTATTATTTACTATTTTAGATATAGAAATCTCAAGTGTTTTGTTTATATTTTTTTAAAAGAGAAAAATGAAATCATTGCCAGGTAATATTGAAGAGCACACTGAAAGATTTCACTTGTCCTCTTGCCTTAGTATGATCACCAAAACATTGAGAAACACAGAAAAACTGCTTTGAATGGACCAGGTGCTAATGAACCCATGAATTTAGGCTGTCAGTTAAGTTTGTGAATAATTTCTACAAAATAGTCTTTTCATACTGATTGTTCTTAGGATCATGGGAAATTGGAAGGAGCTTTAGGGATCCCCTTTTTCAGCTCTTTTTTGTTTCAAATGATAAAACAAGTGAAATATGTTGAACAACTTGCCCCAAGGTCTTGCAAGGTTAAATTAAGTAGCAGTACTGTGTATTCCGAATCCTCTAATCGCATCATAGTTTACGAAATACCCATGGGACAAAGGTCTGTTTGATTTTCAAAATAGTTGGAACAGAAATTTTATAAATTTTAGAGTGGAAAGGAATTTTTGATATTAGCCTAACTCCTTTATTTTTAGTTGAGGAAAAAAAAAGATCCAAACAGATTAAAGGACTTGCCCCAGGTCACATCTGTAAGTGTCATAACCTGCATTTGATACAGATCCTTTGATTCCAAATCCAGTACTTTTCCCGTTTGACTGTGATGCCGTGAATAAAATCACTTACTTAATGGAAACCAGATAACCACCAAAAGGTGACCATCTTATTTATGCTTATACTTGTAAAATGCAGCACAGATTAAAAGTATTTAGTGACATTGTCCCAAAAGAGCACAAGGTAGAGGAGAAAAGATGGTTATTCCAGAGAAGTCTATTGCAGCCTATGGCTTTATGTATCATTTTTGTTGTCATGTGAGTGGATTTGAGTGGGGAGGGGTAGCTGACTTTTGTGCTGTGGATATCCTTTCTTTGTTCATCTGTCCTGTCTTTGTTTTTCTGTTAATTTACCAGTGTATCTCATTTTCTTTTTCTTTCTACCCTTTCTGTCATGCCTCTAGTTCATCCCTTTCCCTTTATATGTCACACTTGTTTTAAAAAAATATCATTTAATATATTCCTTACATAGTTTTGTTCCTTACTCCTAAATTTAAAAACAAGCTGATGGAATATTTTATATTTTTCTTAAAAATAAAAAACCCAACCCTGCAAAAACACATTTTTACCATGTGACCCTCATTGATTCTCACAAACTTACTCTTCTTCCTTCTCAGACACCTAATATAAGAAGGATTCCCCATCCCCACCAGCGGGATGGCATAGTGGATCAGGAAGACCTGAGTTCAAAATCTGCCTCTCATGTGTACTGTCTTCTTGATCCTGGGCAAATCATTTAGCCTCCCTCAGCCTTACGTCCTTCATTTGCAAAATAGGAATAATGTTAGACTAAAGAGCCCCAGGTATGAGGGTCAGATGGTGTAGTGTTTGTAAATCTCTTCACCAATCTGAAAGGGGTTGGGAAATCCTAGTTATTACTTGTTGTAAAAGAAATTCGTAGACATTGCTGATGTTAACTGCATATGTTGTCAAGATTGTAAGTTGTCAGGGTTTCAGACCTTTCGAGGGGGCAGTATTGCTGTTGTTACCAGCCTGATTGGGAAGAAACCACGAAAAGAACATTTTCTTCAAAATAGGAAAGAGGTTTTGGGGAAAGGGTAGAAAGTGAGTAAATGTGGTAAAAATAAAGCCATTTGCTCTTTGTAACACGACGGCAAATATTATCATATAGTTAAAATGGGTGCTCCTTTGCAATAGTGTAAGTTGGTCATAGTAGTCAAAATGTTCTTAACTCTTAGTTGTCTGGCAAAAAGTCCCTACTTAAATGATTGATTGGAAATCAGTGTTGGAGTGAGGGTCTAGCAGTAGCTGTGAAGGGTTTAGTCCTCTAGGGGGTGCACTTTCATCAGAAGTCCATTTTTATAACTAAGGAGCTAATGTAGAGTTTGACCAGAATGCCTCCTTCAGCTTCTGGTCATGTGGGAACAGACAAGGAAGGGTGGGTGATTACAGGCCTAGAAGTGACTTATCTTTACCCCTGTAGTCATTATCCTTTAAAAAGCAATTTACCATCGGCATGGATTTCCTCCTGTTTGCCTGTAGAAGGCAAAAAAGGTAGGCTGATTATCTTAAATGTGACTATTTTTTTTAAAATAAACATCAGAGTAAAATTTTCTCCTGTTCTTACACAGTACAATTTCTTTATGATGTAATTGATACAATAGGCTTTTTGAGTCCTTTGTTTTATAAGGAAGATGGATATCTTTGATTTCATCGTATTTTAAAAAATATGTTTTAATCATCATGTATAAATATTTTTCTTTAGTTCAGAATTTAAGTATTGGCCTTCTTAGCTAACTCATATAAACAACTTTAAATAACTTCATGAAATTTATATAAATGAATTTATAAAGTTATGTGTAAAGTATAAACATTCCTTTTTAGTTCAAAATTTATATATTGAGCCTTTAATTTAGCTATACTATGTTAATCTTTAGAATTGACAGAAAGAACTTAAAGCAGGAGGCAAAAAGTATAGATACTTTATACGTGCAGTAATGAAAGACTTACCTTGGAAATACTAGAATTGGGATGCATGAAACTGCATTATATAAAATCACTCATTTTTACATTCTCAGGTAAATTCCATGCTATTGGCTACATAGGTATAGTAAGCATTTGTTGGGGGAAATTAAATAGGTTTAACTATCTCCACTGTAGACAGAATTGAAGTTTTTAATATATGATACTTCCTAATCTTATGAGGAAAGAATACGTAGGGTTAAATGCTTCATGTTTTTTCTACATTAATTGAAATTTTTTTTATCATGGAATTTCTAAAAATTCAAGGTTTTCTTTACTATAGATTTGGCCATAAAATTAAAAATAATTTTTCCACAGCTATATTTGCAGAGATCTGATTAATGTCATTGTAACTTCCACAACTGTTGACAAGCTATTTTAATGATTTTTCAAATAGTAGTAAAGTGAAAAGTGTTTTTAAGAAAAATAACTGTGAAGGTCATTCCTATAGTCATAGAAAATAGAAATTTAAATAATGTACACATATACAAAAATTAATTTTAAAAAATCTTGGTGCCCTAGTGTTTTAACATTTCTAAAATAGAAGATTTAGAAGGCCTCTAAGGCTCTCTTCCCACTCTAACTCAGTGACCCTAGTAGTGTCAGTTGGCATATGTTTACATTATCAGTGTTTACTGTGATGTCTAAAGATTAGCATCAAGCTATTTTCTATGAAAGTTTAGAAAGCTGAAACCTCATCTAAGGTTATTATATCAGACATTATTTTAGTAATTTTATAGGCACTGATCATTGTAGATGACAATTCTGTATTTCTAAGTGATTATTGAGTGGATCGTGTTACTTATCTCTCAGTCAGATCTACAGCTCTTAATGCAAGCCTTCTTATTCCACATGGGCGTAGGTACAGTATCACGTATATCTCATGGTGTTGCTGCTAGGTAACTCCAAGTCTGAGCTACAGTGGCATCCACTGAAAATATATGGATGACCCACCGCCATCTACATGCTTCTTTTTCGATAGAAAGGGAAGTCTTGTTTCTGATTTTCATCATCATCCATCTGGCTTCATGTAATGGGGTGAATGAAATACTACTTCATCCTTACTATCCTTAAACCATGTTTCTTTGGCCCACTTCCTGCCCTCTTATCCAGGAGCTAGGGTGAGTGAACTTGAGTCCTGTCTTCATGACTGGTAAAATTCTCGAATGTATTATTAATAGTAGCTGACTTCTATGTTTACTGTGTGCTAGATACCCTGCTAAGTTCTTTATAAATTTACCTCTTTTAATCCCAACAACAACCCTTGAAGATAGGTGCTCTAGACATAGTATATCTAGGTGGAGAGATGTAGGCTGGATGATATTGTAGTTCAATTTAGGAATAGTTTAATAGCTGGAATCTATAATAGTCATCAGTGATGTGATGTCAACTTGGAGGCGGAAGTCTCACACGTACCATCCAACAGTTTGGTGCCTTGCTTTGTGCCATTCGACATTTTTATGTCTTGGATAGCATGTTTTTATTTTCAGAGGAAATGATAGATAACAAGGTGGATGACAATCGGGGTCTAAAAAGGTTTTGACAGGATTAAGGCCAAATTTAATAAGGTGAAATTTAATTGGAATAGATATAAAATCATGGATTAGAAACAGAACTTCACAAGTATAGGATAGGGGAAGTAACATAGCTAGACAGTGGTTCATTTGAAAAGGAGTTGCAAATTCATTGTGAGTCAGCAGTCATATGGCAGCCACAAAAACTGAGGCAAGGCTTCCTTAAGTAGAGAATGGGGTTCAGTAGTAGCCTGCCTTGTAGAGCCTTTGGCTACAGTATTATATTTAGTCTTGAGGGTTATGTTTTGAGAAGGATATTCATAAACTAGATAGCATCCAGTGAGAAAGACAGCCAGAATGGTGAAGATCCTTGAGATCATGCCGTATGAGGATCGGTTGAAGAAGCTGGTGATAGTTAGCCTGGAAAAAGAAAACATAGGGTAGAGAGCTGGAATGAGAAGATACCTGTTTTAAAGTATTTAGATGATTGTCACGTTCTTCTTGGCACCAGAAGCAGTAGTAATAGGCACACATGGTAGAAGTTGCAAAGAGGCAAATTTAGGATTAATATAAGGAAGAACTTCGTAACGAAGAGAATTACTGGAAAGTGAAATGACATGGTTCAGTAGCTAGTGGGTTCTGTTCATTAGAGATTTGAACACATACATAGTAGAGAGGATTCTTGTTCAAATACAGTTTGGCCTTCGAGGGCCCTTCCATATCTGAGATTCTGTGGTCATGACTCTGTGACTGTTTTTATATTTCTTTCCTGATTTGGAATGAGTCATAATCTCATTGGATTTCAAGTTACTTGAACTTAAATAATGTGAATTATTATGTTGGTAGATCCAGTTTATTAAAGTCTTTACAACAGAATATTTTATGGCATTTCCTTATGTGGGTTAAATATGCTTCCACTAGTGACTGTGCTGCGTCATGCATTAGAGATGAGATGACTAGAATTTTAAAGGCTGTGACAGATAAAATCTGTCTGGAAGGTTCTGTGACCCAGCCTACCTAATTGTGGAGAGCCTTATCAACAGAATGTTGGCCTCCAGGTGATAAGGATGATGCTTACTTTTTGCCTGTTGTGATTCCTAAAAAGATTCTCTAAGCCATAGCCAAATTGCAGTCTACTTCCTTGGAAGGAGTACCTAGAAAGGTGACATCACAAATCTTTTTCGGTATTAAGAATTAAAGGATATTCTTAGTAACCTTTGTTGCTTAATAGGGTTAGGGTGAATCTCTATGCAGATAAATGAGAATGAAACATGGGATCATACATTAGAACCAGAGGGAAACTGACCTGTCATCTGGTGTGACCCCCTTGTTTTATAAATAAGGAAACGGAGGCTCAGGAATATTGATTTGATCCAAGTCATGTGTGGCCAAATGGCCAAGATAGGATTCTGTAGCCGTGTTCTTTATTGTAGAAACACTGATCGTTCCACCATATCCTGGGTAACTCTCAACTTTTGGTTTGGGATTTGGATTTTTGATATAATAGTATTGGAAAATCACAATTTTTGTCTGCCACATACTATAATTTGAGAAGATTTTTCAAACCAATCTCAATTTTTTTTATATGTTAACATCGTACAGTCTAATGCATAAAATATAATGAGTGCAACTTTCTGTGATTCCGTAGATTACTTTTTTAAAGTGTTTTTCCTTCTTCTATTCTTTTCAGGAACTCTTTTTAGTTAGACATGAATTGGCCATAATGAGACTAGCTGCTTTCATGGGAATAACTATGTTAGCTGGAATAACTGGACTCTTTTATACACAACTAATTGGCATCATCACTGTAAGTATGACAAAGGTTTTGTTTTTCCAAGTAAAATAACTGAATATTAATCCATGAAAAGCTTTATGTAACTTACATTTTTAAAATTAGCTAAGCTTTCTTCATTAAATCTAGGTTTGATAGATTATATTCCTAAGTATAGAATTATTTGAAAAAAACAAATTGGTGATGAAACATCTTAGTAAATAATAAAAGATTATTGATTCAGTTGGTTTGATAACCTATTTAATTATTTGTCTTCATTGATTATTTTACTTCAGCTTGAATAATTTAAAGTATAAATAATGGTGGGCAGTAGAATTCAGAGTTGTTATCACTCTTAGAGTTTATAAGAGTATATTTTCCTTTGTGATTTTTTTCAAGGTAGCACATTTTTATTTGTTTGCTTTTTTTCTGTGTAGCATGTTTTCCAAAATGCTGTCTCCTTTCATTTATTCTCCAGTAATTTTAAAGTCTTTCTATATGAAAACAATACAGTAGATACTAGAGGTGATTCGAGATGATTAAGATGCTGTCTTGGCCCTCATGGAGCTTACAGTAGGGAAGACACATGAGCAAATACATCATGCCACACAATAACTATACCACAGATTGGAAAATCATAAGAGGGTGAAATGGTTACAAAACCTCTCACCTAAGCTTCAGTCCTAGATCATGATTGCCTGTTATGTCCCAGAGACATCTCGGAGTCTTTTCCCTCTAAATCCTCTCAAAGGTGTCATCATCCTCAGCCTCCCAGCCTAGTGACCTTGGCATTACTCTCCACACTTACATTTCCTTCACATATCCACTCAGTTGCCATTTATTGCCATTTCTGTTTCTGCGTCATTTCTTGCTTCCAACCTATTCTTTCTGCTCACACGAGCGGCCCCCTTAGTTATTCCCTCACCTAGATTAGTGAAACATCTTCTTCATTAATCTCCCTGTCTCAAATCTCGACATTCCAGTCCATCTTACAGATTTCTGGCAAAATCTTTTCCTTAAGCATAGATCTGACCATGTGACTTTTGCCTTAAGGAACTTCTTTTTGCTGCTAAGATAAAGTATAACTCCTCTGTGTAGTTATTTTATTCCTTTCACCACCTGACTCTAGACTATCTTTCCAGCCTTTACCTTTCTGTGTTCTGTGATGCCACCAAAATTGTCTTCTCTTTGTTTCTCACACGTGAAAGCCTTGTCTACATGCCTTTGCAGTGGCCATCCCATGTTCTTGGAATACATTCCCTTCTTTCCTCTCCTCATAGATTCCCTTTCTGATTTTAAGAAGCAGCGTAGACACCATATTCTTCATGAAGCCCTTTCCCAGTTGCTAGTACCTGAAAAGTAGAAATAAGCAGACATGACGGAACTGGACAGGACTGGGACATCTCTTCGTCTTATGGCAGGAACCTCTGAGTAGCACAGTACAAGTATTAGATGTAATTAGTGGAGAGGAGAAGGTGAGATGTGTTGTAGATAGAATAAATTGAATGAGCTAGCACCCTGAAATATGATTGAGTCAAATGATACTTCAGCAGACTGACTTGAATAAAAATGCTAAATCTTGCAGTAGGGTGATGAAAAAAGTTTGAAGGGAAGTCTAAATATATGTTGGAAACAAGTTGAATGAACTATAACCACAGTAATTGTTTTGTGTTTCAGCCTCTATGTTTTACATGGGAAAACTAGTTTTCAAAAGATTAGTAATTATCATTCACAGTACAAGAGTTTCAAATTCTTGCATGATTTATAGTATATTTACTTTTAAATAATAGAGCCCGTGTGGAATAGGAGCCAGGGGCACCCAGATTCAAATCCTACTTCTTACAGTTACTGTGTGATCTCAGACAGGACATTTAACTCTATCTCTCAGACAGTTTCCTAGGGCTTTTCACCTAAATCTTCATCAGTGCAATTTCCACACTAGGAATTCCCAGACAGAAATAAAAAAAAAGTCCTTCAAGTACTCATTTACTTTAAAGTAGTTTTACAAAACTACCTCAAATACTTTAGTGCCAAACAGTAGTAAAAAGAGGTTCAGTTCAGAATTAAGATATGTGGTTTCTAGTTCCACTTTGGTTCTAGCTGTGTAACTATGTGAAAATTATTTAATCTAATTCTCAGTGTACTGAATATTAAAATGTGAATAATGATATTTGCGTTACCCATAGTCTTTCCAAGTTCCTGTGCCCCATGTGGTATCACGTCACTTACCAAATAAATAAAGGAGTGATGGAATGAATAAATAAAAACCACTCGTTAAAGGTAATTCCTTACTTTCTGTGAATTTCCATTATAAATATCCACTTGATACAAATCAGAGATTTCTCTCTTGGTGTAAAAGCAAGAAAATACTCTCTCTCAATGACTAGTAGAAGGTAACAGGGTAATCATTTTGGCAGTGATCCTTTGATGTCATTATATGACCCAGCAAAAACAGATTATCTGTGACCCAGACAAAATAATTAAAAATTACTCAAACTTTAAAATAACAGATTTACTAATCTCCTTTTCAAAGTTAAAACAAGGTCTGTCTCCACATAATGCTGCCAGATGTTTCATTTTATCTGCATAGACTAATCTGAACCCCAGTTTTAAAGGATTACCTCTGATTATTTTAAGGTTTAAATACTAAATAAGATTCAGGTTTCATACATTCTTATTAAAGCTTAGTGATGATTTTTTTTTTTACACATTTTCAAGGTAGTTGGAAAATCACAGTGTTATGTCCTACAAACCTATTCCTAGTCATGTTTAATGGCAGTTATTTCCACTTTGCTATTGTACTTTGAATTTGTCTAGACTTAGGGTCATAGATCTATGGCTAACCCAATTTGCTTATTCAGTTTAGATGTATTTCCTAGTTCTGATGTTTGATGGCTGCTTATCACCGTAAGTGGACCCTGACAGTGGTGTTTGCAAAATGATTAACACTGTCAAGCTTTTTTTTTTAAATTAAATTCCAGTCTGCATACTGTACAGTAATAATGTCAATACTATTGAATATCAGTTCTGAAAATGTAAAATATATTTTGTGGTTATTTTCTCAGTTACTGAGGTAGGGAAGAAACAGTGTCACAGCCTACAAAGGTGGAAATCAGTGGTAGAGGAGCCTGATGATCTGTGTGACAATGAATTCTTGTGTAGCAGGATTCTGTTTCTGAAGCTTTCTAAATTCTTTGTAGGAGCATTTAGTTTTCAGTGCAAAATGAAGTATAGATTGGAATGTGCTATTGATTCTGTCTTTCCCCTGAAGTATTATACTCAGTTTTGCTGGGTAGATGATTCTTGGTTTTAATCCTAGCTCCTTTGACCTCTGGAATATCCTATTCCAAGTCCTCTTATCCCTTAATGTAGAAGCTGCTAGACCTTGTGTTATCCTGATTGTATTTCCACAATATTCGAATTGTTTCTTTCTAGCTGCTTGCAATATTTTCTTCTTCACCTGGGAACTCTGGAATTTGGCTACAATATTCTTAGGAGTTTTCCCTGAGGGATCTCTTTCAGGAGGTGATCAATGGTTTCTTTCAATATCTACTTTACTCTCTTATGGCTAGGCTGGTTTTTTGATCATGGCTTTCAGGTAGTGCCATAATTTTTAAATTATCCCTCTGGATCTGTTTGCCATGGTCAGTTGTTTTTCCAATGAGATATTTCACATTGTCTGCTATTTTTCATTCCTATGGTTTTGTTTTATAATTTCTTCATTTTTCGTAGTCTTTAGCTTCCATCTGCTCCATTCTAATCTTTAAGGAATGATTTTCTTCAGTGAACTTTTGGATCTCCTTTTCCATCTGACCCATTCTGCTTTTCAGGGAATTCTTCTCCTCATTGGCTTTTTGGATCTCTTTTTGTCATTTGGGTTAGTCTATTTTTTAAGGTGCTATTTTCTTCAGCATTTTTGGGGGTCTCCTTTAGCAAGCAGTTGACATATTTTTCATGATTTTCTTGCATCACTCTCATTTCTCTTTCTAATTTTTGCTCTGCCTCCCTTACTTGATTTTCAAAATCCTTCCGTGACCTGAGACAAATTCATATTTTTCTTGGAGGCTTTGGATGGAGTAGCTTTGCCTTGGTTTGTCTTCTGTTTGTATGCATTGGCCTTCTTTGTCCCCAAAGTCAAGTCGGATTCTATAGTCTGCTTCTTTTTCCAGTTTTTGCGCATTTCACCAGCCATTTACTGGACTCTTGAGCTCTTTGTCAAGGTAGTTCCCTGCTTCCAGTAGAGGTTGGGGGGTATACTGTCAGCCACTCGACCTCCCCACAATCTGTGGGTCTAGAGCTCCAGAAATAGCCTCTGCTGCTGCTCCTGCTGCTGTGGTTGCTCTAGGCTCCTCCATCCCCTTTGCACCCTGTGGCTGGGCCCTGACCACTCTACTTTCTTACACAGATCCAACAGGTTTTTTCCACTGACCTAATTTGTCCTTGATGTTTAGGGGTTGTGAAGTCTGGAAATTGCTACAGGTGCCAGAGATTCAATCTTCTTCTTCCCCCACAACTCTTACCTTTAGGAGCTTCCATTTTCTCTTCTGTGAAACAGAGATGATATTGCTAGCACTATTTAACCTCATAGAATTGTCGTGAGCAAAGTACATAAATTTTGTGTCCCTTTCACTGCCCCCTAAATAAAAATAAACACAAAACCCTTGCAACAAGTATGTATAGTCAAGCAAAAACAAATTTTCACACTGATCATGTCCAAAAACAGAGGTCTCTTTTTGCATATTGAGACTACACCTTCTCTGTTAAAAATTTTAAATAAATTTCATTTCAGTTTTAAAAATCTAACCTTATGGGCATTGCTGTATTTTTGTCTTTCTTTTTTTTTTTTGTATTTCCCAGGACTTGCACAGTGTCTGGCACTTAGAGTTAAGTTTATTGAATTTGTTAAGTACCTGAAGTATTCCAGATGCTGTTATGCTGTTTTAGGCACCAAGAATACAAAGAGAAAATGAAACAATATCTACCTTCTCTCATCATTGTAACTGCATAGACTGTTCCTCATGCCTTTCTCACCTGCATGTCTGGGAACCATTAATTACCCCTTTTCCAGCTCAAGTGCCACATCTTTGTAAATGCCCTTGCTCCTATTGCTAGTGGTCACCCCAAATTACTTTGTATATATTTTGTAGTTACTTTTCTAGGTGAGTATTATACTGCCTTCCTCCTCCATTAGAATGTAAGCTCCAGAAGGAGAGAGTTCACTTCATTTTTTATTTTGTATACTGAGTGTCTAATTTAGTACCTGGTACATAGCAGATGCTTCATACACATTTGTTGGATTGAATTGAACCTTTCTAAATGTTAGTTTATCTGTAAAATGGAGATGATAAACTTGCACCGCCTGCCTCATAGGCTGTTTTGAGCATTGAGCTTTTTAAACTAAAGTGCTGTAAAACTTTATGTGTTAACGATCTCCAGGTGGTCAAATCTGATTCTTTTTTCTTCTCCTCCTCTTTGATGGTTGTTCATTATCTGACATTTCTGACCGTTGTCTTTTTTTATATCTCATCCTTCTTTTACTTCCCAATGTGGTCCTCCTGATTGTTCTACACCTTTTCCAACCATTTCTCCTTTATCTCGCTCATTGACTCTTCTTATCTTCACTTTTAGACATTCACCCAAAACTTTGTTTTTGCCCCTCATTTTTTGTCTTTAAATATTTCATCCATTCCCAGAGTTTCATTCATCAGCTAGCTGACTAACTCTCCAGACTGCTCTTAACCTTCCTCCATCTCCAAAGAACTGATGGTCTTCTCCCCCAAAGGAACTTCTCCTCCTGACTTTTCTATTGCTATGAATGAGTCACATCCTTCTAGTTACTTCATGGTCATTGTTAATTTCTTCCCCATCCTTCTCCCTCCCTCATAATCTGGTCAGTCATTAAGTCCTACCGAATATGTCACCTAAATGTTTCTCATCTTTTCCTTGCCTTTCTTTGTTTATAATTGAAAGGAAAATAATGCTAAACTCTCTTAGTTAACTGTGCCTATGGGAACCTCAGCTATTTGTATTACCAGGCTGCAACCCTGATGTTTGCCTGTTGGCATAATTGTATACAAGTACAATGAAATCTCTATTCTCTGAAACTTCCAAGCAGTGTTGTTCCATATAGCCCAGTTTCCCACATTTAACTGATGTTATCCCATTAAGCATTAGATCTTGTGTTTTTATTGTTTGGGATTAAAACCTTTATTAAAAATCATACCTTTATCTGCCTTTTAAAATAGAGTACACTAAACATAAGTGAATACTTTATAAATACTGAAGGTAATTATTATGAACATTTTAAATTATTATATTAGATTGTGAGCTCCTTGAGAGCAGGGACTGTATTTTGCCTCTTTTTGTGTCTCCAGAGTTTAGTACAGTGCCTGGGACATAGTAGACACTCAGTAAATGTTTATTAACTGGCTGACTGGCATTATTTATTGATTGTGTTAGAGTACTCAGATACCTTTGCAGCCTATTTAGGTAGGTAGAGGAGCTATTCTCTTCATCCTTTATTTAGCCACTAAAGTGATTTTCCTAAAGTCCAGGTCCAGATATGCCATTCCCCTGACTCCTTGTTGCCCCTGGGGTCAAATTCCAAATCCTCTTTTTGGTGTTCACAACCTAATCATATTATCCCTTCGCTCCCCTGTCTGCCTTTTCTGGTCTTCTTATACCTTACTCCCTACACATGTTCAGTCACCTCTTAACTCTGGGCATTTTCCCAGTCTCTCAGCTCTAGTAACTTGTCTGTTAATTATTTCCTATGTACCCTATATGTCGTTTGCTTCTGCATATTTCTTTTTGTGTTTGTTTCCCCCATTAGGATGTGAGCTCTCTGAGGGGAGGAACTATCTTTTGCTTTTTTTTTGTATCTCCAGCAGTTAGCACAGAGCTTTGCACATGCTAAATATTAATAAATATTTAACGATTTCACTTATTGACTGTCCTGCACTCATCATACTTGGACTGCTGAAATTTATTTTTATTTTTGTCTGCATTAGAGTTTTTCATTCTTCCATGCTGCTATCACTTTCTTTCTGCTATCATACTTGCATGTGATAGCATCATTTCCCACTTGTAATTTGGTTTTTTCCTTAATCTCTTGTACATTTAGAAACTCATCAGTCAAGTTAATTAAAATTGCACATTAATTATGATTAAAATACTTACTGATGTCTAAATATTGTATGAATAGGACACATGGACTGTGTGTTACATGTGAGCTCCAGGTCACTGTGCTTGCTACTTTGCTTTTCCTTACAGATTTTGTCAGTGTTAGCATAGTTTAGTTTTTCAGGTTCCATATAGGTGAGAAGGGTACTGGTTACTATACTTCGGAAGAAATTAGCATCAATTTGAGTTGTGGCCTATACCCTACCTACCATCCTGTAATGTGAGAGCAGCTACTACAATATTCTAAAACTCAGCTGGTTACTCCCAATTAGTTTGTTGGTGATTATCGGAGTATGTTTATTATCTAAGTCCCAGAATGTAGTTGACCACATGGAAGGTACATATTTCAACTAGACTAGCTATTTTCAACCTTTTTTGGTCTCAGGATCTCCTGATACTTTTAAAAAATTATTGAGGACCCTAAAGACTTTTTATATCTTTTGATATTCACTGTATTAGAAATTAAAACCGATAAACTTTAAAATTACTGATTTAAAAAATAAATCCATCCTGGTAACATTTTTATGAAAAGTAAGTTTGCCAAAATAAAAAAAAAATTAGTGAGATTGGATTTTTGTTTTACATATTTTTGCAAATCTCTTTAAAATGTTTGCCTTAATAGAAGACAACTACATTCTTATCTGCTTCTGAGTCCAGTTTGTTGCATTATGTTATTTTAGTTGAAGAAATTCAGAGTCACAAATAAGTAGTTGGATATTTTACTATTCAAATAATATATTAGTATTATTATGAAAATAGTTTTGACCTCCCTTTGACAACCACTGAACTAAACTTTTTTTTTTTTGCTTATATAAAAAACCTGTCCTAACTTTTTGTAGCGAGGTGTCATTAAAATTTATACTTCTTACAACATAAACGGCTAATTGAATGACCCAGTCAAATTGCTAGTCAGGGTTCTACCTTCCAAAAATTTCCCATTATAATAATTTTTTTCCCTATTACAAGTTTATCACTCTTCTGTGACATGGAATGGCATAGAATTAAAAAAAAAAGAACATTATTCCAAGCTATAGGCTTTAAAATTCATCCTCACTCCCTAAATGTATTATTTGATCTCATAATACTTTGTCCCTTGACTCTAGAATTTGACACCTTATTTTTTGAAAATTTTAGACTTCATTTTTTGAGAGTAAGGGTGCTTTTGTTTGTATCCCTGTGCTTAGCACAGTGCCTAACACATAGTATACACTTACTGACAGAAGCTCAGAGAAATCAGTGATTTATACCTTTTCACGGTGATTATGGCAAAAATAGAATTAGAACCTTGGTGTTCTATTCCTAGTATGAAGCTATTTCTTTAACAATACACTGATTTGATGCTGAAGGGGATAAAGAAAATTTGGGACATTAATGCATCGTTGTTGGAGTTGTGACCTAGTGCAGTCATTCTGGAGAGCAATTTGGAACTGTACCCAAAGGGTGATAAACTACATACCCCTTGGATCCCAGAAATACCACTAATAGGTGTGTATCCTAAAGAAATCAAAGAAAAGGGAAAAGCACATATTTATACAAAAAGTATTAACAGCTCTTTTTGTGGTGACAAAGAATTAGAAACCAAGGGGATGCCCCTCAATTGGGGGACATCTGAACAAGCTGTGGTGTATGATTGGGATAGAATATACTGTTCTGTAAGAAACGACAAGCAGAATGCTTTTGGAAAAGCTTGGGAAGAGTGAAGTGAAGTCCGCAGAACCAAGAAAACGCTGTACAAAGGAATGGCAGTTTTGGAAGGACGATCCCCTGGGAAAGACTTAGCTGCTCTGATCAGGACCTGCGTTGGAGACGGAAGCATGCTTTTAAAATTGTCTTTATTATTTTGTTTGTCTTTTCTTTTGCAATAGGGCTAATAAGGAAGTATGTTTGCACGTCACACATATAATCGGTATCAAGTTGTTTGCCTTCTCAAGGTGGGGTGTGGTGGGCAAGAAGGAGAGAATTTGAGATTGAAACTTTTAAAAACGATCGTTAAAATGTTTCCATGTAATTGAGAAATAGTTAACAAAGTCACTGAATCTTTTTTGATGTGTGCGGTATGTTTGACGGTGTGTATTAACTATTTATGAGAAGTTAGGGATTTTAGTACTGTTTTTAACAGTTAATTCCGTTTCATTCATTAGTAGACTTCCCTGTTGTAATATAAAGAACTTCTGAAAGTTAAAGGTCTTTTTATGGATACTTTTGGAAAGGATAGAGAAGGAAATGATTGTTACAACTATGTAGGAGAACTGTTTGTGTTGTGACCTCACGTATTGTGGCTGCATTGTTGTATTCTGCAGCACTTGGGTGGAGAGTCCACATCATACCCATTCCTAGACACAGTAGTTGTAGGAGCATTCCCACTGTAAATGAAGGAGAATTAGGACGATTACATCTGGATTTTAGAATATTATTGCTAGAATATTTAAATGTAATTATTATAGAGGATATAGTGACAAAGGATGGAGTAAGGAAAATATTCTTTGGTAAAAGATGAAGATTGTGGTAGCAGTTGATGAAATAAATAAAATAACTCTTTAAGCCATAAAATTACTATAAAGGATAATTATATTTTATTTAAATATTTTAAATTACCTGTTATTATAGTTCATCTGGTTAATTATAGACCACTGCCAATAGATTAATTTGCATATCTTCAACATAATATCTCCTTGAGGGAACTTTTTTCAAATATTTGTTAGAACTTCCTTGATAGCACACACAAAAAAAATGTATTATGACTTTATAATAAGGTTTAGACAGTAGAAATGAGATATATTCTGTATCAAGATTGACTGTCATATCATTGGTGTTGTTTAACCGCAAGATTGACTGATGACTGAATAGATATTTAAAGTATTTTTTTGTTTCATTTTATTAAGATTTTTATTATTAACTATCTCTTTATTACTTTATTTATAATACTTTCTCTTTTAAAATGCAGTTATGGTATTAATCATATTATACCTACTTACTATTTTCTATGGAAAGTATGTTTTATTCAGTTATTTTAAAATCATTTTCAGAGAAGAAATTTAGTAAAAGTTGTGCCTTAGTAATGTCTTGTCTTATGATATAAATATTTTATTGTGATATTATATTGGTTATTTTCTTGTAATAAATTCAAATCGAATAGGTAGCATTTAAAAAGGTCTTTGTATCTGCATTTAACCGGTTTAAGTCTCTGAAAGTTTTAAAGATATCAAAAGCATAATATGAATAGAGAATTTAAAAAGACTTTGAAAACATTTTCATGTATGAGTACTTGTAATTTTACTTTTCAAAATTTTTTATAGGATACAACATCTATTGAAAAGATGTCAAATTGTTGTGAAGAAATGTGAGTATAAAAGTTTCCATCTTTAAAAATTTAAGGGACTAGCAGTTTGAAAGTGTGCACGTGGAGATAGCCCTGCCTGAGGTCTGAGAGAGAAGTGTCTTCAGCCTCCAGTTGTGATATTTTTAATACAGAGTAAATGCTGATGATTTTTGTCCTTTATCTAACCAAGTAAGCTAAATTATTTTGTCCCCAAAGTACATCAAAAGACAGTTGCTGCTGTGTTGTTGACACGCATTCTGTTAATCGTGAGATTCTCCTCTGCTTCAAAAGTTGCCCTCAGTTGATTGACGACCCAGATACAATATCTGGTATCCAGAGTTAAGTCTCAGCTGCGTGCCATAATGAAAGAAAAGCTGTGTTTGTGATGCTGGGACACAATTCATCAGAGTCCAGTAATGGATCCCCAGCCAGCCTGCATTGTTTTAGCTGACTGAAGTGCACCATGGGAGTGCTGTCTTTCACTAATAATGCTGTCTTCTGTAGATCGAGGCCCCGAAAGCCATGGCAGCAGACCTTCTCAGAAGTTTTTGGCACTCGTTGGAAGATCCTGTGGTTCATTCCTTTCAGGCAGAGGCAACCACTGAGAGTTCCCTACCACTTTGCCAATCACGTCTAAACAGATGGATGGTGGGCACAGATGGGTCCTCCATGCTGGAAATGCGTTACAGGTTTTATGATAATAGAACTATGACAGTCTTCAAGTCAATTAAAATCCACCCACCAATCTTAGGCATCATAATGTGCCCCAGGCTTTATTTTAATAGTGATCTTGATCCTGTTGTGGGACTGATACAAGATCTATATTTAAGTTTTGAAGCGCGTTTACTTTCAAATTAGCTTTTCCACAGGGATGTCTTTAAACTCATTTGTTGTTAAACTCAAAAGGTGATGATTGAGATGAACTAATTGTACACAGTTTCTTTTGCTATAAACTATTAGTAACTTTATTTTGTGCAAAATTATGGATATTTATTTAAATTTTGCATTTTCAGACGGTATGATCAGATCTGAACTTCTTCAGGGTTATTTTCTTTTTAAACAGACCTTCTATGCAGATTTTCTTTTCTAATGTAATTGTAAATCTTTAATGCCTCCTTTTTCTTTATACTGCATGATATTAACTATACAGCATAGCCCTGAAAACAGGCAGTGTATTTTATAAGAAGTAAATTTTTTGTTAATGGTCTCCTCCATATTTTTCCTACTTCCTTCTCCAAAAAGTCTTTTAAAGAAAAAATATAAAATTCTCATCTTTTAAGCATAACATTTCAAGAAAAGGAAAAAAAAATCACCTGCACATTTTTACTACTGAGATTATCACTCTTGTGTTGATAAAAGATATTTAGAGCAAAGACTCAAAGAAGATATATGACTAATAGGCATACTTTCTTGTTTTCCACTGAGATTTGTTTTCTTTATTTCTAGTCATTTACAGTAATTTAATTTCTACCTTTTCTCACATTAGGATTCATACATTTGAAAATTTCCATTTAACTTTAGTATGTAATATATAGTATATAGAGGAATATATGTGTGCAAAATAGATTCTAACTTTTATCTTCTAATAGAACTAGATTTGCTTTCTGAGTGTTTATGTTTAAGAATGTTGACCAGTGAAATATTTTTAAGGTATTCTTTTATATACTTACTGTTGTTACAGATAAGTAACCAGTTTCTGGCTGTTACTAAACAAAGCTGAAATTCAGTTTTAATTGACTGACTGAATTAGAGTTTAAATATTATTTTATGGTTATTGAGGTCCCGGCTGTTGTTATGAGATGGCCTTAAGGTTGTTAGGGAGATTTAGTTGTTTGCAGCTTGCATTAGCCTTTTTAATTTTACCAAACCAAAATGTGATCATAATACTGGTGTGTTTGGAAGACAGAGAACATGCAGGTAGATAGGCAGCTGTCTGGAGGAGTGCGTCTGTTGTATTATAGCGTTCAGAACTTTAAAAATCACATCATTTTCCTTAAGGAGCAGCCTGGAGGGTTATGGCATTTTTCACCTGTTTACCTTCAGATAGGTTAGTTTTTGGCTTTCTCTTTTCTTGCTGTTCAGGCAGTCACATCTGGGAAATCGTGAAAAAGAAATTTGGCATAGCCCGGAAATCTTATTATAGACATTGTTTTGAGATACTGTATATAGCCTTTAAAAATATTCTGTCATAATAGAGTAAGAGACCAAGAAATATTGGCACCTTGTTTTCATGGCCTGAACATAGTGCTTTAAAAAAAAAAACCCTTAAATATTTAATAGCAGCAAGCAAAGGTATTTATTGGTGCTGACAGGGTACATAGTTTAATATCAAAAATAACCTTGTTACTCCTGGCCAAGTGTTAAGATATCACCTACAAGACCTATTTAAATAGGTCATTTAAATTCATGTGAAACCAGGCAAATAATCAGGATTCTCTGCATCCTATATACTGAACAAATTTTACCTGATTAACAATTGGATGTTTGGAGATATGAAGCTAGTTCTAGCCAATGCATAAATGTCAGTAGAACCGGTCTTTGTAAGCCAGGACCGTAAGGAAACAATAGGTCCCCTTGGATAGCTCACAAATATAGGAAGTAGGTTATGTTTGTACTTTGTACTCTGAAGGGAGCCACCCAGGAGGGTGCCTAGGAGAGAGCTACCATTCCTACTTGTAAATTAAAGTGAGGAAGCCAAAGCATCACTGCCTTCTCAAAGGACAAGGGCTTAGACTCTTTGGGTTTGGGGCCCAGTGTAGAAGAGGTAAGCATTGCTTACATTAAATTCTAGAACAGAATTGAAAGTGCAAAATGGGACACCTCTCACTCTTTCCTCCTTCTTTCCTGTTCTTCTGTCTGTATAACTCCGCTACCCTGGCCTTAACACTGTCTGCCAGAGCCGTGGGACACAAGCCCAAGGACCAAACAAGGGACTGTGTGATTTATTTCAGTGTCAGATGTATTGCATATCAATATGTATGTACATGTGCACATACATACACATAAAGAATACATGCAAATACTGCAGTTTTCAACATTTCCAGATTATCCAGTTAGCACACATTTATCTGCATTCTTGAAATTCATCTGTTAGAGAAAATAACTTGAACAATCTCCAAGGTGGAGCACAAATTCTGATGTCCCCTATGCGCCCTCTCTTGGCTAACTGATGAAATTAAACTTATTGACGAAAGATGGGTTCTTTTCTTTGGTTGTCACAGCCAAGGAACAAAACCTTTCAGTGATGGAAAACTAAATTTTAGCAAAAGTATATAAGGAAAACAGAAAGTCTTTTACAAATGAATGTGTTGATCTATGTATGTGTCAGTTCGAGTTCATAAATTATTGTGTCTCAAATATATTTTATATTATTATTTAATAATTTTTATCATAAATTTTCTGTTAATATTACATAGGCACAATTATGTTTTTTTCTTCTTGAGCTACATGCATTATTGAGGATTTCTTAATTCTCAAGAAATAAAAGCATTTTATTTTATTGAAAAATCACTAATACATGGATAATCTATTAAGTTTTTTCGATAAATCTGTTGGAGGTAAAGATGAACGCTGATACTGCGGTTAAATCTACAAGCAGAGGCGTTCAGTGCTTTAAAGACATTTAAATAATGATTTACATTTTTAAAAAGAAGCCTGTGTCTAAGAAGAGTTTATTCTGTTTTTTCATTTTTATCTTTTTGTGGAGCATCTAAATCATTTTAAGACCTTTCTCTTTAATATTCAGTTAATTATTGTAAGATTTATGTAAATATTGAAACAATAAATATGTTGAGAACTGGAAAAGAATTACTGGCAGTGGAAAATATATGATGCCACTAGTATACTGGTTGATAGACTCTACATGTTGCATAAAAGTAATTCTTTAGAAATACCTCATTTTTTTTAAATTAAATGGAATGTGTTAAAGGAGGTACCAGCCCCAGAAAAGTCATTGGGGTTTTGGAAAATAAAGTCTTTACCTTTTTCCAGTGTTCTAATAATTGGAAACTATGCCTCCCGAGTAACAAAACTTATCTTTGTTTTTACTTGTAAACAGATTTACCTTATGTAAGATATAGGCTTAGCTTAGTGTTTACATCTGTATATGGCACTTCGTTGAAGTACTCACAGTCCATTATGTCCCAAATTTAGTTTAAAAACACTAAAGAGCCAGCGTTCTGTTAGGACAGCTCTATTATTCTGCTTAAGAATTATGTAGAAAAAATATTTTGGTAGACAAAGAATTTTAGATTTTAGTTAAATCTTTAATCTTTCTTTTTCTGCAGAAATCATGGTTTACTTTAAAAAGTAATAAATATTGAATATGAAGAGAATTTTGATATTTTTAGTAAGTTATTTTCTGGCAGAATTAAATTTAATGCCTTTAAAATGTCGATGATGACTTTAGTGATGGCATGTTAATTAGAACTTTATATTTATTATAACTATATTTATTAAATTTTTCCAAGGCACTTTTACACAAATTAGTCGTTTTCATAAGCTGCATATTTGTTGACTCCATTATTACTGAATACATTTTGTCCAACTCCCCTCCCAGACAGAAAGGATAAACTGCTTTAAATAATGGCAGTAAATAGAGATTTTAGGTTATTCCATTGCTTTTCCATGTATGGGTATTAAAATTTTACTTTGTATCACTAATTAAAAATATATGCTGTTACAGAGGATAACATGGCCCTTATTTATACTGCATTAATATTAATTAGCAAAATTAATGATCTCTTTGGGGTTTTTTCCTTCTTTTTCTTTGCTTTCTCTATGTTTCCTATGTAACCAAGTTACCAGAGTCACTTTATTAAGTCATAGCTTGTGTAGTTTTTAAATACGTTGGAGAATGCATATATAGTTAGAATTTTAATACTTAGGAGTATCACATAAAACACTGGCAGATTCCTCTCCATTTGTTTACAATTAGATTTTTACCAGAATTTCTGTGAGCTTTCTATTATTTATGTATAAAATATTGGCACTTTGAAAAATAATACCTAAAGTATTAGTGGGTATGTACAGATGTTATATTTTTTACTTTTTGGTATCCTTTGGCCATGTAGCGACATAATGTGTATACTTTGTAAAGGCTTCCATTGAATTCCAGAGTCCCTCTCCAGTTTGCTAACTCATATTCTGTCTTCTAAGTAGCCATCTTCAGAACACCACCAAGGTGTTCTACAGAAGTAGCTGAGAAAGGGGCAGAATTAGCTTTCCATTATGAACCATTGTGATCATTAATCGATTGTACTATGTACCTCACTTAGTATTGGCATCTCTGCTTCCAGTGAAATGGTCGGCTGTTTAGCGTAGTTCTGCCTTGAAAGGGCCTGTTTTCTCAGACTTCTGCCGTTTATCTTCCTCTGGAACACAAATGCATTACGTTTAAGATGCAAATTTATTACTTTAATCTGGTGTTTAGATGTTGTAATATAGCGAGCGGGCAGTTATCTGTGCTAGTTTGGATCAGGAATAGCGCTGAGATAAGTGTGCAGAAAACTCGAGCCTTAACTGCCTGTTCCATCAGGTCTTTTCTCATTGCTGTGAACAAGGGACAGCATTTCGTGACTTCTTTCTGTACCTCCCTGCCACATAGAGAGGAAGCACTAATGAGTAGTGAATAGGATCCCCCAAAAGAGAAGTCGCAGGGTTGGAGGAATCAGCAGTGAGGAGGATGAAAAGTCTGTGTCAGTAATAATCCGCTTCTCGGTAACAGGCTTGTCTGTGCTGTTTTCTGTCTCACCAGAGAATTTTAGTAATTTTACTGCATATGTAAATTTTAGTAATTTCATTCCCTTTCAGTTATCCTTCCGCAACATGCTAAAATTAGAAATTCACCAAACCAAATATCTACCTCTGTCTACGTCCAGATAAAGATAGATAAATTAGATATAAAACCATTGTATGGTACTTCAGTAGTGTATTCAAGAAAAGGCCTTTTCACTAGTGCTTTTTGATTGACTTACTGCTGATAGCTACTTGACTGTCAGTTCTTGTTGCATGTGAACTCTTTCATTTTAGTCAAGATATTTAATATGAGGAATTTCTGTTATTTCTCCTCAGCTGGATGAGGTATCTTGTAGAAAACGTTTTACACTACACTGTATATTGTAGTGATGTGTTTCTTAACATGAATTGTGAGAAATAAAAATAATGTGAATTTTTAAGCTATTTTAACAGAAGAATTGAATAAGTTCCATAAAGTTAGATTGGGAAGAGTGAAACTGTTTCCCAAATGCCAGGGGTCCAGCTTATATCCTTGTTTAGATACTTTTTCTGATCATTCTAATGAACCCAACAAAAAGCCCTTGTCTCTTGTTCTGGCAGAGGTGGAATCGCTGGTTTAGAAGCATCGTGATTATGGCTTACATTTTTTTCTTGATACTCAATACCTCAAAATCCCTGTTCCCTTTGGTGTGTTGTAGTTAGGTTGTACGAAGTCAGGGCTGTGGTTTTGAGAATAACTGAACATTTTAGGAGAGGCTAGATTTATTGGTAATTTTATACAAATTAACATATAGAAAAATAACATGTTTTTCTGTCTTGGTTTACTCTGAGTAAATGTAGGGTTTTGTTTGTAGACTTGTAAAGTGAAGTCAGAGCATACTTATGAATTCCAAGCATTATATATTTGCCAATATGCTTTGTGTATCATTTTATCCTGGTGGTACTGAAAATCATTGTGTCCCAGCCTCAACCACTAAAAGAGACCCTGGTGCTACTTGCTTAGTCAGTCTTGTGCATCCGATATTTCTAGCTCCTGCACCAAAGAGTTGAAATGTTTTGTTGTTGTAGACTGAAACATTTTTTCCCCTGTGTGGAGTGACTAAAAATATGTGTTTAATTTTATAAAAATTGAATTTAATGTCAAATCATTTTCTATTAACAGATCCTAATTTATACTCATCGTTGCATTGGCATAATAAATTTTAAATAGCTCTTTTTTGTAGCTTTTTCAATAGCTCTTTCCCCAGTTAGGCCTGTTAGTGATATATGTTTTTTAATTTAATTTGATTATTCTAATGTAAATTTACTACCTTACACAGTAATTTAGCACACTGCTTTTGAAATAGTCGAAGCTTTTCATAAGGGTTGTACTGTGCTTTTGTGTATGAAGAGCTTCACTCTTATTAAAAGAACCATATGTCCTAATAGACCTCTATTGAATTATGCTGGAACAGTGTGGTGTCGTCCAGAGTTTTTGCTGCCCATAGTAGAAGGTCACTTTGAGTTGTACTATTTGCTGCTGTTTAAGGACAAACATTAACTTATACTCAAATAAAAAAAAAAAAGGCTTGTGTTTCCCTTTGAGGATGTGTGCCTTGAGCTAATACAAATGTGGAATGTGAAAATACATTTTTACACAGGCTATAAATTTGGGAATGGTTACTTACTTTACAGATGGATTTACAGTGGAGTTCTTAGTGCACATTACCTTAGTGCAGTACTTTTCAATCTGTGTTCTCCCTATGTGAAAAGGGAGTTTTGTGGAGAAAAAAAAACAGGAGGGTCACTGAAGCTGCAGCTAACTGACCATCATGTCCCTGAAGGAGGGTCAGAGCCATGGGTGAAGATGCAGGAGAGAACCCTTGGCTAGGAGTTCCCAGTAGTCTGAGCGAGCCTTTACTGGCTTGAAGGGGAATGGGGTCCCATGTGAGCCATGGTCCAGGGGGCCCTAGTATTTCATCCCACTCCAGCGTACTTGGGGTATCAAAGTGGCAACCTGGACTCCACAACAACGTTCTCAGTATGACTTCATCCAGTTTTCCCTGATTTCCTCACCTGCCCCCACCCCCAAAGACTGTAGTGTCCAGCCTTTATTATTTCTGTATGGAAGGTTTCTAGGGCCAAATTATTTTAGAAAACAAAACTTTCATTTACTGAAAGATACAATTCACTTCATAAAAATTAGATGATACATAAACTTCTGGAACACACTTATAGCATAAAAAGAGATATATGGTAAATTAAATGAAGATGGCATTCTATTACTTAAACTGGATGAGTGCCCATTTTTGGTAACATTCCCCTTACTTTCTTTTCCCCTATTTTCTTCATTCAACCATTTAGTCTCTTGAAAATTTCAGCTGAAATGCTGAATGCTCGATCAGAGAAGTGTATCAGTGTTTATGCTAATAAACTAGACAATCAAATTTAACATAATGTTTTACCTTGTTCATGGTTAAAATTAATCTTTGCTGAATGTCGGTATGGTATGTGGTATTGCCGTGATTATCCCAGATACTTACATGGAAAAAACCTAGTCTTGAATTGGGAATACAAATGGAACCCGTGAATTAGAATCTCGACATCAAGATACACGCAGCAGAATTGTAGGACAAAGTAAGCGCAAGCAGGCTCTCCAGGTTGCAGCATTATGTAGAATGGGTTGCCACCGTGTTAATTACAGCCAGGTGATTTATTTCTGAGACGTTTGGTCTGCCCGGGGTGTGTGTTGACTTGGGCTAGCGTTGAGCTGTGCAGCAGAAATTGCCCCATAATAAGAGAGGAGAAAGAACGTTGCCAGATTTTAGCCAGGATAGGTTAAATCAGCAGAGCGATACAGTGGGACCCAACTGAAACACCCTGACAGAGGTACTGCGACTCCTATGCAGAGAGAAGGGTCTCTGTCACAGGGCAGAAGAGATGGGCTAGTTTATTTGGCCATGTGTTAGGCCTCTACAATTTGTCCTTTCTTTCTAGATCCTTAAATGTCCTATGCCAGTCAAGTGGCACTGGGAATTTTTAGTGATAAGGCCAAGTCTGTGCTGCTCTGAGATACAGAAAATGTATGTCCACTCGTGTGTGCATATTGGGCATGTATTCCTGAGACCGTCTTTGAACCTTTTCTATTCTCCAAATCTCATGCAAAAGTCCTGTTCCTAAAATCCCTAAAAAGTCACTTACCAATCTTATATAAGACATATTATAATACATTTGACTGTAAATTTGTGTATTGTTTTGCTGCTTTGCTGTTACTACTATAACATGACTGTTATCATAGGGCATTGTATAACAAAAGTCTGTGCTGGCAATTACTTATAATGGTGACGATTAACAAGGGAGAGACCTGGTCAGAGATTGAGAAGTAGGGAGAGTGGAAGAGAGGAAGGAAAATGGATGAATCTACCTGGGACTTACTTGTTTAAATAAGCAATCTGCACCGGTTCTTTAAATGAAAAAGCAAAATATGTATCTACCTTATGAAAAATGATTTTGTATTTTGTTCTTGTTTTATTCATGTAATATTTCTATTTTTCTTTACAGATTATTTTAATTTAAATTGTGGAATTTTTACTTCTATTGAAATGTATTATGTATTGTATTTTTAGAAATATTATTTTTAAATAAATATTTTTAAAGACAAAAGTTGCAGAGTTTTTTTCTTCCCACACCACCATTTATTTAAATAAGCCTGTATTCTTCATTGTAGTGCTACATGTCTGATGTTTGCCATTTACTTCTTATACCCATGACACTGCCTTCTGAGGGTAATTATCATTAACCAGGAGACTTAGAATGCTGTTGGACCCATGAGCCATTAATACCATTAGCTCTGTGGGGAAATAATTTCTGAAAAAAATACTTCGCCAACCCCAACTTGGGAACTCTACTAGGTGATGGAAAAAGAAAATGCCAATTAAAACACATTTTAAAAAAGCCAACCAAAAGAATTAGAGGGAAACTAACCTTTATACATAGACTTGAAATCAATGAAAATTATACCTAAGCCTATAGGGCCTTCTGCTTGGATGTCTTCATCCCAAAGGCAAAACTGAAGAGCCGTGGGAAAAGTTCACAACATAACCAGTCCTGAAAAACCTGTTGAGTACTTGTCCTGAAAGTAAGAGCCCTGATTCAGATGGCTCTGGAGGAGAAGTGAGGCTGGTGACTTGCACAGCCCTCCCTCCCTCCAAACAAAGTCAAGTGCAAGTCATGTCATCATTTGGTTGTCTTTGGCACAATGACAAACCTTGTGCCAAACACAAGGTTCGGCACAAACACATAAAAATCTACTGTCCGATAAGGATAATTACAGCACTTATCTCCCAGGATTGTTGTATTTGTATGAGATAGTATTTGTAAAGTGCTTAACCCAGTGCCCAACAAGTAGCAGTTACTATATAATACTCTCATTCTCTTCCATTTCCCTTCTCATTAAGCTGGACCACTACGTCATCAAACAAGCTGTTCCGTTTTCTGCCTTCACCCCCATGCCTGCAATGTACTCCCTCCTCAACTCTGGAGCCTTTTTGAAATCCTAACTCCAAAGTTCAACTCAGGTTCTACTTCTCCATGAAGCTTTCCATGATCTTTATTGTTCTCTCAGTCAAATTAACTCTAATAACACTCACCCATCTACGATCATTGGTTCCCAAAGTAGGCAATACCACCCTCTGGGGTGGCAGGAGTGATCCCGGGGCAGTGGTAGCCTTGGGTGCAACTGGGGGCCCTGAGTAATTTTTTTTTGAAAAGGGGGCAGGAGGCCAAATAACTTTGGAAACCTCTGGTGCATGTAAAAGTTCCTTGAAGGGAGGAGCTCTGTTACTTCCGTGTTGACTCTAGATCTCATCGTCTAGAACATAGTAGGTACTTAATAAATATTGACTTCCTTCGGTACAGATAAGTTGGATGACTTTTTTATAGTCAGTTTATGGAATGCTACCCAAATGATCATTAATCACAATGTAAGCTCCTTAAGAGCTCGTTGAAAAAATAATCCTTGAGAAGTTGTTTTATTCCTTTGTTTTTGTATCCTCAGCACATAGGGTGGAACACATAGTAGGTGCTTAATGCTTGTTGACTGATCATCACTTTTATTTGAAAGTAGTATCCTGCCTACTAAGTTCTTGTTTACTTTGGTTACTCAAGGTTATATTTTTTAAAAAAAAAAACACCTAAATTTTGTATATCTTAAAATTTCCTTCTTTTCTCTCCTAAGTGGTATTGATTTGTAATTATGTTTTTTGGCTGGAGGTGTGAAGGGGTCATTAAGATTGTACCTGTATATGTGCGTGTGTGTGTGTGTGTGTGTGTGTGTGTGTATGTGGATGTATATGTATGTATATATAGATATTAATATACGTAATGTGTGTATGTATATAACATACATATATTTGAAATATATATAATTTATGCCTATGTAGTATCCATGTGTGGGTATATATGTATGTGTATGTGTATGAGTGTGTGGGTATATATACATGTACGAAAAACACAATATATGGGGGTTTCAGCATATATTTATACATCCATAATGCATGTATATATGCATCACATACAACATACATGTATGTATATAGTATCTACACATGGATATATATGTATATTGATATGTATGTATATGTGTGTATGTAGTATATGCATGCATACATAAGTATATAGGTGTAGATGTTTATATACATATGTGTATATATAATGTGTATATAAAACTTATCTGCACTATGTAGTAGTATATACTATATTGCTAGTAGTGTAGGTATAGATAGAGCTATAGATAGAGATTTTTATATCTATATCTCTATACATATATACATGCATATACAGACACATATATACATATATATATATACACACATATACACCCACATATAGACACTACATATACAGAGTGAAAGATCTATATATGTATACACCTACCTATTTTTATCGGTTCAGTCATGTTCAACTCTTCGTGACCTCATAGACTATATAGCATGCCAGGCTCTTCTATCCTCCGCTATTTCCTGAAGTCTGTCCAAGTTTATGTTCATTGCTTCTATGACACTATCTCTCCATCTCATCCTCTGCCATCTTCTTCTTTTGCCTTCAGTCTTTGCCAACATCAAGGTCTTTTCCAATGAGTCCCATCTTCTCATTACGTGCCCAAAGTAATTAAGCTTCAGTTTCAGTATTTGACCTTCCAATGAAGTCTGAATTAATTTCTTTAAGTATTGAACACCCATGTATAGAGATGTGAATATTGCATATATACGTGACATCTACCTATACACACAAATACGTATCATCAGCATCATAGACATTAGGCTCACTTGGTAATGGAAGTAATTGTATGTTGAAAAGAAAAAGCCTCATGTAGATGGCTAGGGGACAAAGGAGAAATAGAATGGAAAGAAGCAAAGCACAGTGAGAACACCTAGATTTTAATTCTAGTTGAGCTACTTATCTGGATCCTTTCATAGCCCTACACCCTCAAGGGGGAAAAACACAAACACCAAAATGTTGTAAAAGTGACATTGATTTCTTATGTAAATGTGTTAAATCAACCTGTGAAACTTTCAATATTATTGTCTTCAAGGAAAAACTTTTTTTTTTTTAATCCAGAATTGTCAAACCTGTTTAATTTGACTCAATTATTTGGAGTAAGGAAGGAGTTGAATAGAGATATAGGTACATTTGAAATTACGTGTATGTTATTTTATTTTAAAATACTTTTTTTTTAAAAGAGCTCCTTTCAAGATTTATTGAGTTGTTCATCTTTTACGTGAGAAGACAAAAACTGAAAAATCCATGCTAGCACTATGAGCCTACAAATGCATTTGAGAAGCTGCCAGATATTGCAGATGAGCAAATGCATACAAACGCTGCTGTAGGCTGACCAATTACCCATATGAGCAGCAATTATATTAGTGTGTGAGGGCAATTGGAGGGAAAATTGGACCCTGTGGACATCCAGCTGAGTAAACAGGGCTAAGGAAGGATGGAGGATGTGTGTTAGTTTGAATAAAATACATTTAAGCTAATTAAAAAAAACAGACCAGAACTTGTGTCAATCACAGCACATTCTTTGTGTGTCCTCTAGTCTCACAATATTTTACTCATTAGACTTCTCAGAACAAAAAAATAAAATCCTTTTGCTTAAAGATCAGGCACATACCATGTACGTTGTATTGCAAAAACCTCAAATAGGGTAGGAAATACTGAACTATGCTGAATAAACACATTGAAATAGACAGGTGCTTGTAAAGTAATAAAATGAGCTTTCCAACTTTCAATGTTTGCTTCATATGATGCATAAATATGTAACCAGATCTGGGTGACACTCATTTTTAATTCCAACAAAGCCAATTCCAATCTTTTAATAAGGAAGGCTATTATTCTTTAAAATATAATTGTTCTTTAGCACTAACCTCTGCTGATTCTTGGCAAAAGTAGTGAGTGACTCCAATGAGAATTTGAGATGTTAGGTTTCATAGTTCCATTCTGACACCATGGATGGGTAATCTTTGATAAATTAGTGATGACCATTTCTAGTTAAGGAGACATATTCTTCTATGAAATGTATAAGTTATGTGCCAAGTGCATTTACAATTCTATTTAGCAGGTTCATATTTTATTGACTGGTAAAATGATCAATCCTAAAACTTCCTTGTTGCTTTTAGGACTAAAGGCCTGATTTAAGTATATTTGAAATATACTCAGGATGTAAAAAAATGAAAGAAAAAGTTAAAAAAAATATGTATCTTAATGATTCCATCCAAAAAAGAGTGGCCCACCTGGCCTGCCATATTAATATTATGGCATAGCCTGTTGATGGGCATTATGAAAACATACCATTTAAAATTCATCTGGAAGCAAGTAAGATACTAAGATTGTAAAAATCACAAGCAGAGGGGCATAGTCAAGATGGTGGAGTAGAAAGATGCACATACTCTAGTTTTTCCCCTACAGTCCATAAAATACCTGTAAAGAATGACTCTCAATAAATTCTAGAGCAGCAGAAGCCACAGAACAATAGTGTGGAGGAGACTTCCAGCCCAGGGTGACCTTGAAGGCCAACAGTAAATGTCTGTCACACTGGCCCCAGAGCAGAATACAGTCCAGCCTTGCCTGTGCAGCATAAGGAGGAGTGGGGCTGGAGCAGGCCTGGGGGGTGGAATCCCTAACAGCAGCAGTGAAAGTTCGCAGATTCCCTCAACCCACGGGTGGCAGAGACACTTCAAAGGTCAATGAGAGAAATTTTTCACCTATATGACAAGGGATCAGGGTCCCCTCGCCCCTAGCTCTGGCCCTAGGCAGTG
Organism: Potorous gilbertii; assembly: GCA_028658325.1. NCBI lineage: Eukaryota > Metazoa > Chordata > Mammalia > Diprotodontia > Potoroidae > Potorous > Potorous gilbertii. The sequence continues at coordinate 22,657,980 of CM053769.1, forward strand.
GCAACAGCAATAGCAGCCAGCCTCCATTGTTGGAGCCTCAGCTTAAAACTCCTGGGGAACTAAGCTGCTAATCTGAACCTCAGCCTGAGCCCAACCAGGGAGTAAACTCCTCTCCCATAATTATGCCATCTTGGAGGAACTGAGAATTTACAGGTTCCCAGAGCATTCCCTACTCTTCACAAAGGACCCAAAAGTCAAGTAACTGGTTGGGAAAATGCCCAAAAAAGGGGGAAAAAAGACTACAGAAGGTTACTTTCTTGATGACCAGGTATTTTCTCCCATCCTTTCAGATGAGGAAGAACAATGCTTACCATCAGGGAAAGACATAAAAATCAAGGCTTGTGGTTCCCAAACATCTAAGATAAATATGCAGTGGGCTCAGGCCATGGTAGAGCTCAAAAATGATTTTGAAAATCAAGTAAGACAGGTGGAGAAAAATTTGGGAAGAGAAATGAGAGTGATGCAAGAAAATCATGAAAAGCGAGTTAACAGCTTGCTAAAGGAGACCCCAAAAATGCTGAGCAAAATAACACCTTTAAAAATGGGCTAACCCAAATGGCAAAAGAAGTTCAAAAAGCCAATGAGAAGAATGCTTTATAAAGCAGAATTAGCCAAATGGAAAAGGAGGTTCAAAAAATCGGTAAAGAAAATAGTTCTTTAAAAATTAGAATGGAACAGATGGAAGCTAACGACTTTATGAGAAACCAAGAAATTATAAAACAAAACCAAAAGAATGAAAAAAATAGAAGACAATGTGAAATGTCTCATTGGAAAAACAACTGACCCAGAAAATAGATCCAAGAGAGAAAATTTTAAAATTACGGGACTACCTGAAAACCATGATCAAAAAAAGAGTGTAGACATCATCTTCCAAGAAATATCAAGGAAAACTGCCCTGATATTCTAGAACCAGAGGGTAAAATAGAAATGGAAAGAATTTACAGATCACCTCCTGAAAGAGATCCCACAAGGAAAACTCCTAGGAATATTGTAGCCAAATTTCATAGTTCCCAAGTCAAGGAGAAAATATCACAAGCAGCCAGAAAGAAACAATTCAAGTATTGTGGAAACACAATCAGGATAACACAGGATTTAGCAGCTTCTACAACAAGGGATCAAAGGACTTGGAATATGATATACCAGAGATCAAAGGAGAAAGGATTAAAACCAAGAATCACCTACCCAATAAAACTGAGTATAATACTTCAGGGGAAAAAATGGTCATTCAATGGAATAGAGGACTTTCAAGCATTCTTGATAAAAAGACTGGAACTGAAAAGAAAATTTGACTTTCAAACACAAGAATCAAGAGAAGCATGAAAAGTTAAACAGGAAAGAGAAATCACAAGGGACTTACTAAAGTTGAACTGTTTACATTCCTACGTGGAAAGATAATATTTGTAACTCTTGAAACTTTTCTCAGTATCTGGGTAATTGTTGGGATTATACACACAGACACACACAAACACACACAGACACACACACATAGAGAGAGAGAGAGACAGAGAGCACAGGGTGAGTTGAATAGGAAGGGGATCACATCAAAAGAAAATAAAATTAAGGCGTGAGAGAGGAATCTATTGGGAGGAGAAAGGGAGAAATGGAATGGGGCAAATTATCTCTCATAAAAGAGGCAAAAAAAAAGCTTTTTGATGGAGGGGAAAAGGGGGGAGGTGAAAAGGAAAAAGTGAAGCTTACTCATCACATTTGGCTCAAGGAAGGAATAACATGCACACTCAATTTGGTATAAAAACCTGTCTTACACTACAGAAAAGTAGGGGAGAAGGGGATAAGCAGGGTGAGAAGGCGATGATAGAAGGGAGGGCAAATAGGAGAAGGGAGTATTTAGAAGTAAACACTCTTGCACAGGGACATGGTCAAAAGAGAGAATAGAAGAAATGGGGGGGGGCAGGATAAGATGAAGGGAAATATAGTTAGTCTTATACAACATGGCTGTTATGGAAGTCATTTACAAAACTACACATGTATAGCCTATATTGAATGGCTTGCCTTCTCAGTAGGAATGGATGGGGAGGAGGGAAGGAAGACAAGTTGGAACTCAAAGTTTTAGGAACAATATGCATTGTTTTTGTGTACAACTGGGAAATAGGAAATACAGGTAATGGGGTATAGAAATTTATCTGATCCTACAGGACAAGAGAGAAGTTGCGGATAAGGGAAGGGAAGGGTGTTAGAAGGGAAGGCAGATTGGTGGAGGGGGCAATCAGAATGTAAGGTGTTTTGGGGTGGGGGGAGGAGAGAGATGGGGAGAAAATTTGGAACTCATAATTTTGTGGAAATGAATGTTGAAAACTTTAAATAAAAAAATTTAAAAAATAAAAATCACATGAGATTTAGTATTTATTAAGCTCCAAAGTCTTAATAGAAAATGTATATTTATATATATATATAATAAGTAATAAGCATTTATTAAGTGCTTGCTATATACCAAGCATTGTAGGTGAATAAAACAGCCTTTAAATAAATAGAAGGAAACAGATCATTGTTTTCTGGACATGGTACAGGAAAACTAACTTTTTAAAAAGTTGACTCTGTGGTTTCATTGTTGGTGATGATCTGACTTTGCCACTATGGATCTGTACCATTTTGACAAGTTTTATCTTAGAGTGTAGCCTGGGGACAATAAAACATTATTAAGAAACTTTCCCAAGATCAAACAGCCAGTATCTGTCAGAGGGGAGACTTGAACTCCAAGACGAGTGTTCTCTCTACTTCATCTAAGCTAATAGCATTTAATATATGTTAATTTAATAAAAATAGTTATATAATTTTTGCTCTTGCGATACAGGGATAAAAAAAACTATTTAAATCTACAAATAATCTAAAAAACACACAGCTAATAATGTCAGTGTCACTAAAATAAGAGGCAAAATTGACCAACACAGTTTGTTTCCTGTGTCCCTGGCCCTTCTCCCCATCCAATGTTCTTGTGGAGGTACCAGTGATGAATATAAGATCGATAGGTGAGTTTTAGGAAATGGGGTGCAAGGAAAAGGAGTGAAGTACAAGCGAACATTCTAGAGAGTCATGAAATGAAATAAGTATTCCCTGAAAAATTGAATTAATTGTATACGATGGACTACTGGGCAGCAAAATGTGGCCTTATAAACCACGTAAGCTTTTCAATTAATTAATACTGGAACAGAAACTGATCTTTTATTCTTTGGTTCAACTGCTTTAATTTTCTCAGTTCTTTCTAATGACTTAAACCTTTGTCCAATTATGGCACATGAATGTAATGGAGTATTACTGTGCTGTAAGAAATGATTAATATTATGAATAGAGACATATGAATCAATACAAGGTGAAATAGTAGAAACAGGAAAATGATACAGAAGGACCACAACAATATAAGTGGAAAAAACATCAATACAATAATCAAAATTGAATGCTTCAAAGTTCTAATGACAAGTTGGTCCTGAAAAAAGGAGTTTGGAAAAGCACCTTCTCCCATTCCCACTGTCTTTTAGCAGAAGTATGATATTCTGGGTGTGGAGCATTGCATAGAATGTCATTAGTATTGCTGATTTTTCCCCTTTTTTCTTCTTTAAAAGATGGCTTTCTTAAAGGGGAGGGAGGAGAGATACTTTGGGAAATATAGGGGAAATGAAAATAAAAGATAATTTCTTGTAACAAAACTCAGTTGTGACAATTTAAAATAATAAAAAAAGATGACTTTTAGAAATACTTTCAATGAGATTATAAGGCCGCCTGAAGCAAAGTATACATACACAATTATGTGTGTGTATGTGTGTATAAATTACCTATATAGACTATGTTGTCCACTATAGTCATGGGTGGTCTACTTCTATAACTGCCCATTCTCTGTCTCATTTGCCTATCCTTTTCCTGCCCATCAACTATAGATGGCTTCCAAGATTTTGATTTGGACCTTCTTCTTGTACTCTTTTTTTGGTTACTTTCATGACTTTAGTTTTCACCCTAAATCTAGGTCTCTACTCCTAAACTCTAAGAGATATCTCCACTAGCATAAAAGTGCCTTAAATTGAACATACCCCAAACTTACATCTCTCCAAAACCTATCCCACCCCGCAGCTTCTCATTTTCTGCCAGTAGCCTCCCCATTCTGCCAACCACTCCAGCATATTTGACTTTTCTCCTTATGCCACCTAATGAATTGTGAAGTCTTTTGAATTCTAACAGCAGTCTAGCTCCTATTCATCTCATTTTTCACTCCCACCACAGCTCAAGTCCTCATCTTTCCCCCTAGCTAAACTATTAGAATATCTTCTTAACTGTTCTTTCTGGCTCCATCACACTGACATTTCCTAATTGTTTTGACCTTCTCTCCAATATGCCATTTATAGTAATACTCAAATAATTTGAATATACCACTGTGATCATTTCACTCCTCTACCTAAAGACCTTAGTGGCTCTCCATCTTTTAATGAATAAAGTATTCACTCTCCTGGATATTCAAGGTCCACTACAATCTACTTCCATCCTTCCTTACTAAGCTATATATCTTCATACTATTATTTCCCCTTACTCCAGTCATGCTAGATTCTAACCCCCTGCCCCATTCTCATTTCCATCTATGTCTCTCTCATATACATGCTTTTTCTCATCTTATACTCCATGCCAGCAACGGAATCATTTCTCATTACCCTGCTCTAACTCAATGTATGGAATTCTCAGCTTCCTTCCATGACTAACTCAGATTCTTCCTTCATCATGAAGTCTTCTCTAGTCCTTCCTTCCCTTAGCCAAAAGTGATTTGACCCTCTTTAACTTCCTTATTGCTTTTTGTCAGGATTTCTAGCAGTTATCATGCTTTCCTTGAGAGCAGAATTTGTGTCATATTGATCTTATCTCCCCATTTCCTAGTACAGTACTCAATAGATCATAAGTGTGTATTGAATTGATTAGGACAAGAAAGAAAGATTCCCTGCTTGGGGAACATGGTATAATATTAGATGTCACAATTAAAACAGGACAACTCTATTCTGGTTTTGTTCCTATTTAAAGAGAATAATTTTCACATCAAAAATAATTACTCAACTGAAGATGAATATAAGAGCATGGTACAGTTCTGTAAAAATAGTGTGAGAAATACTAAAGATCAGAATAAGTTGAGATAGACAAGAAAAGCTTAGGACAATAGAAAGGTTTGGTTTTTCTTTTTCTTCCTTTTTTAATACATTATTTATTTATTTTTCAATTCTTAACATTTACTTCCACAAGAATTTGAATTCAAAATTTTCTCCTCATTTCTCTCCACCCCTCAGTCCAGGACAGCATGCATCCTGTCCACTCCTTCCTCCAATCCGTCCTCTCTTCTGTTACCCACCTTTCTTTCATCCCCCTTTCCCTCCATTTTCCTGTAGGGCAGAATAGATTTCTATACTCAATTGCCTGTATAGCTTAATTTCCAATTGCATGCTACAACAATTTTTAACATTCATTCTTACAGTTTTGAGTTCCATATTCTCTCCCTCCCTCCCTGTCCACTCTCATTGAGAAAACAAGCAATTCAATATAGGTCATACATGTGTAACAATGCAAAGCACTACAGTTATGTTGTAAAGGACCAGCCACATTTCCCTCTGTCCTATCCTGCCCTTCATTTATTCCGTTCTCTCCCTTGACCTGGCCTCCCACAATAGTGTTTGCTTCTGATTATCCCCCTTCTCCAATTTGCTGTCCCCTCTATTATCTTCCCTCTCTTATCCCTTTCTCCCTTACCTTCCTTCAGGTTAAAATGGATTTCCATATCCAATTGCATGTGTGTTATTCCCTCCGTAAGCCAACCAATTATTTCCTTTCATTTCCTCGATTTTCCCCTCCATTGTAGAAGCTCTTTCTTCCCTCTTGTATGTGAGATGATTTGCTACATTCTACCTCTCCCTTTCTCTTACTCTTAGTACATTCCATTCAAAGGTAAATTTTATTTTTTTATGTATTCTCCCTTCATATTCAGCTCATCCTGTGCCCCCTGTCTATGTGTATGTGTATACACACATATAAACACATATGTACACACATACATACGTACATGTCCATATACATACCTACACATATATAATGTACAAATACACACACACACACACACACACACACACACACACACACACACACACATATATATATATATATATATATATATATATATATATATATATATATATATATTCCCTCTAAGTACCATAATACTGAAAAAGGTCTCATGAGTTACAAATAACATCTTTCCATGTAGGAATATAAACAGTTCAACTTTAATAAGTTCCGTAAGTTCCTTTCTCTTTCCTGTTTACTTTTTCATGTTTCTATTGATTCTTGTGTTTGGAAGTCAAATTTTCTATTCATCTCTGGTCTTTTCAACGAATGCTTGGAGGTCCTCTATTTCAATGAAATTCCATTTTTTCCCCTGAAGTATTATACTCAGTTTTACTGGGTAGGTGATTCTTGGTTTCAATCCTTTCTCCTTTGACCTCTGGAATATCATATTCCAAGCCCTTTGATCCCTTGGTGTAGAAGCTGCTAAATCCTGTGTCATCCTGATTGTATTTCCACAATACTTGAATTGTTTCTTTCTGGATGCTTGTGATATTTTCTCCTATGAAACTTGGCTACAATATTCCTAGAAGTTTTCCTTGTGGAATCTCTTTCAGGAGGTGATCGGTGGATTCTTTCAATATTTTGCCCTTTGGTTCTAGAATATCAGGGCAGTTTTCCTTGATACTTTCTTGGAATATGATGTCTATGCTCTTTTTTTCATGGTTTCAGAGAGACCAATAATTTTTAAGTTATCTCTCCTCGTTCTATTCTCCAGATCAGTTGTTTTTCCAATATTTCACATTGTCTTCTATTTTTTCATTCTTTTGGTTTTGTTTTATAATTTCTTGGTTTCTCATGAAGTCATTAGCTCCCATCTGCTCCATTCTAATTTTTAAAGAACTGGTTTCTTCATTGAACTTTTGAACCTCCTTTTCCTTTTGGCTAATTCTGCTTTATAAGGCATTTTTCTCCTCATTGGCTTTTTGACCTTCTTTTGCCATTTGGGTTAGCCTATTTTTAAAGGTGTTATTTTGTTCAACATTTTTGGGGTCTCCTTTTCATGATTTTCTTTCATCACTCTCATTTCTCTTCCCAATTTTGCTTCTACCTCTCTTACTTGATTTTCAAAATCCTTTTTGAGCTTTTCCATGGCCTGAGACCATTGCATAATTTTTTGGAGGTTTTGGATGTAGAAGCCTTGATTTTTATTTCTTTGTCTGATGATATGCTTTGTTCTTCCTCATCTGAAAGGATGGAAGAAAACACCTTTTCATCGTGAAAGTAATCTTCTATAGTCTTATTTTTTCCATTTTTTTGGGCTGGACTGGAAATAGAAAAATGTCCTGATTTTAAAGGCAGTGTAGGGAGAGGGGGAAATTGGGAAACTGAAAACTAGAAGTTTAAATTTAATTCCTAGGAAAATTTTAGACATGATGCAGTAGAAAGAGTGGTAGATTTGGATTGTTTCCCCCCAGTAGATTGTAAGCTCTTTGAGGGCAGGAAGTGTTTTTTGCCTTATTTTTTTGTATCCCTGGTGCTTAGCACAGGGCCTGGCACATGGTAGATGCTTAACAAAATTGGTTAATTAATTGATTGAGTTAGAAACCTAGATTTGAATTCCGACTCTTCTACTTTCTAGCTGCATGACCTTAGTTAAGTTACTGAACTTAAGGTTCAGCTTCCTCAACTGTAAAATCAAGGGCTTGCACTACACAGCAACCTCTAAAGGCCTCTAAAGGCAGATGTTTTGTGATGATCTAGAAAAGAAATGATCAAAAGAACCTAGAAAGGGTTCATTAAGAACAAGTCACTTGCTCAATTCACTTGGACATTTATTAAACAAACCTAATTTCTTTTCAGGGGAGTTATCACCTGAGTTCATTAGGGTGAAATGCTGTAGACACAGTATCTGACTTCAGCATGGTATGAAGGTATAAAGGCTCTCAAGCTTAAGATTGATAAATGTGAGAAAAAGTTAACTAAAAAACATAGAATATTTTTAAATTAGTTGATATCTACCTCATGGGCTGTATTCTGTCCTTTTTTCTGTTCTACTCCACATTTTTCTTAACGACCTGGTTGATGATGCAAAAAACTCACTAACATAAACACTGGAAGGAACAGGTAATATCATGGATTACAAGATCAAGATTCAGAATGATTTTGATACATTAGAATCTGCAAGAGGATACTAACTCTAATACTTTGATGGACCTATCAGTTCATCAGTGTGTGCTCCCCTCACGTATGAAGATTGCAACTCTTTCTGTACCTTCTCATCCTAGATGACGTTTACCCTTTTATTTCCTTACATTTCTCATAGTGAATCTATTCAATATGCTTTAAGCCCATTCAATTCTTGAGGAATAGTGTAACATTGGGTCGTCCATTGGTTGTCAATGTTTTTGGCAGCTAAGTGGCTCAATGGATAGAGCACTGGACCTGGAGTCAGGAAGACTAGTTCAAATCCTGCCCCAGAAACTTTATAGCTGTGACCCTGGCCAGAATGATTTAACTTCTATCTGACTTATTTCCCCATCTGTAAAATGAGATGATGATAGCACCTATTTCCCAGGATTATTTAGAGGATAAAATGAGATAATATTTGTAAAGTGCTTGGCAAACCTGAATAAATGCTGGTTAATATGGTCATATTGATGTCTTTTATAACATTGTGTGTTTAGGTTTTTTAAACGAAATGATTGTTCAGTTACAGGGAAGGGTAGACTTACCTTGACAGAAGTTTTCAGAAAAAAGATTTGAGAATTTTAATTGACCACAATTTCATTTTGAGCCAAAAGTGTGTGATGGCTGAGAGCTAATGTAATTTTTGGCTACATCCATAGACGTCATGTCCAAATCAAGGGAGCCTCACCACACTGTTCACTATTCAGACCAAATTCTGGATATTGTGTTCAGTTGGGTACCACATTTTTAGGAAGGATGCTGTCTTTCATTTTTCAGAGATGATCAATGACATGATGGAGTGATGTACTGAAAAGGGCTCAGCAGCCCTCACACCAGAGGCCCTGGTGCTCCATTAACGTTCCATGCACCATTGGTCAGGATGATGAGCAGTATTAAAAAACATTATATGCAGACCAACTGAAGGAGCTAGAGATGTTTAGATAGGAAGACGAAGAAGCAGAGGGTGACATGTGAACACCATCTTCAGATATTTAGGGCACTGTCATGTGGAAGCAGGAGCAGGGCCAGAAGAACAGAATCATTCAAGGGAAACAGGTTTTTGTTTCACACGAGGAAGTGCTTCCCAATGATTAAATCTGGGCAGCAGTAGGAAAGCAATGAGAAGCAATTTTTTACAAATGCTTGGTAGTAGGACACTGGGGATACAAACAAAAATGAAACAATTCTCCCCCTTGGGTGCTTTCTTCAGGCATGCAAAGCAGTGAGTTTCCATTGTTGAAAGTTTAATAAGAGCGTTGGATTTAAAGCTGGAAGGGACCTCAGAGACCACATCCAGTCCAGCCTTCTCATTTTATAGGTGGGGAAACTGAGTCTTGGAAAGATGAAATAAATACCACGAGGTCACATGGTAATCCTTAAAGGTCTGAGGGGGATGAATATTATGATCCCTAGCATATAGAGAGGTGGCCAGAGCAGATATCTCTTAGCCCTTGGTACTATTTTTGCCCCTTTTCCTCTGTATGTCATACCTCTATGAGCCCTCTAAACACAAAGCAGAGTGCAGCATGTAATATTAATTGTAATAGCATTTATATAGAGCCTACTGTATGTCAGGCACTGTGCTGATAAACACTTTGTAAATATTATCTCATTGGATTTTCATAACAACCCTGGGAGGGAAATGCTACTATTATTGCTGTTTTACAGATGACAAAATTGAGGCAAAAAAAAATAAAAGGTTAAGTGGCTTGCTGAAGGTCATAAATATTTGGTAAGTATCTGAGGTCATGTTTGAACTCGGTTCTTTCTGATTCAAGGCCTGGCATTCCATGTGCTGGGATACCTAGCTGCCTGTCTCTGAATGGCTTTACCTTTTTTTTCTCTCAAAATGACACTCATGTTCATGTGTGTATGGATGTATGTGTGTGTGTGTGTGGGGGGGGGGGTTGTGTCTACATGTCTGTATTATAGTTCTCAGCTCTACTTGAAAATAAGGAACAGGAGACAATTTACCACCATTGTGCTAACTCATCAGCCTTGAAATGTTGAAGAAATGCCTCTGTAAACCACAGCATTTCCCTAAAGTCATCCAGCCAATGTGGTTGGCTGACAATCCAGGGCACCTTAAGGGGAATGAACTCTAAACTCTGCCTCACCCTAAACTCTTCTTTAATGAAGAAAATGGGGAACAAAGATACTGTCTTTGCTTATTGTGTTTGGAAAGTGCATGCCAGCAGCAGCAGCTCTATGAAGAAAGAGAAAGTGAGGGGGTGAGGGTGGGGGAATGGGAGAGGGTTCTGTCCCGACTTACTCTAGGGGAGGATTTTTAAATTTAGAGACAAGGTCAAACCGTGGTCAGCTATTGAGGAGTCCATTTTCCTAGAGGAGTTCCCCCTTTCTCACAAATGGGGGAAGGGGAGGCTCATGGGGGAGGTTGTATACAGCCAGAGGAATGAGAGTGCCCCAACACTGGTCTTTCTTTGCAGAGCCATTTGTGAGGGGCTTCTGCTTTTGACTTCACTCCCTCCCAGGAGACTAACAAAGCTTTACTTCTCCCTCCTCTAGCTTCTCACGGAAGGATTTGCCAACAGTTTCATTCTCTTGAATTACTTCAACAGCTCGGACATATTGAGAGTAGGGTAAAGAAAGGTTATTGATTGTGTAGTCTACCCTTAGAGGACAGGAGTAGGGTAAACTGGGAATTGATAGTATAGTCTACTGAGAAATTCATAGATTTTAAAGATATTAGCTTGAAAAATGGTCATAAGTACAAGCCAAGTTGTGAAATAAAACACGCTCCATTGTATTTGCAGTGGCCTGATTCCAATTAACTGTTAGACTTGCTAAAAATTAGAGACATCCTCTGCTAGAAAGGGTTAGCTTCCCTCCTGAAATGTTGCTTCCCTGGAGTAGATTATAAAGAAAGGATACAGATGAAATTAGCATGAGAACATTCTTTGTGGGGCAAAGATTTTTTTCTTTCTTTTTCTTTTTTTTCTTCTTTTATTAAGAATAAAATTTAGCAGCATAGTTGACAAGAGACAAGCAAGATGTTGTGATTGACAAAAGTATACTATGGGATGAAGTGCTTAGGAGAAAGAGAAATAGGGAGATGCTGGACTAGCAAATCCTCTTTTAAAATGAGGCTGATCCCAGGAAGAGGTAGCCAACCCTTACCTTGTTTTCAGTCTTGACTGGCTCTGTGTGACCCCATTTGGACTTTCTTGGCAAGTACTAGAGTGATTTACCATTTCCTTCTCCAGCTCATTTTTACAAATGAGAAACTAGGGCAAAAACGATTAAATGACTTACCTAGGATCCCACAGTTAGTACATGTCTGAGATTGTATTTAAATTCATGAAGATGAATCTTTTTGACTTCAGGTCTGGCAGTCTTGCCATTATACCACCAAACTGCCCAAGTACTTCCTATAACTTTTTATATGCAATCTACAAAACAAGAATTAAAAACTTTTCAGCAGCTAATTCAGGTACAACAAACATTGATTAAGTACCTACTGTGTACAGATAGCTAAGATAACAGTTTACCCTTATGAAGCTACCAGGCTGGATTCCTGTTACAGTTTGTATGACATCTCTGGCAAAATTCAAGACCAAATGGACTCTGCAAATTTTTATTCTTGATCTTTATTCTTCCTAGTTAAATTTTCTGCCTGTTTACAGCTGTCCAAATCCAATCCACAATTATTTAATAAGAACCTGCAGTATACATGAGGTTGTGCTAGGGTTAGAGATATAAATCCAAATCCAAAAATAATCTCTGACCTCAAGGAACTTCTGTTCTACTAGGGGCAGGAGGGAGGTCACATAACATGTAAATAGATCAATATGACTGGAAGTGAATTAGCAAAAGAAAGTGAAGATCTTCCCAAGGCTTCCCCTTTGGGAAGAGAAAATTTCCCCCATCCTATGAATGAGCAAATAAAGAAATAGAAAAAAAATGTTGACTATGTGCCAAATACAGATTTAAATGCTAAAGCAAAATAGACCTTGTCCTTGAGGAGCTTATCTTCTAATAAGTGGAGATATACCAAGAGATTCTGAGTCAACCAAGATCAGTGTGGGGTCATTGCAAGAATTCTGTTTGGCCAGTGTCACACAGTAGAGGCATAACACTGCTAGCCTCTGAACTGCAGGTTGTCTGAGGTTTTCCCAACTGCAGCCTGAGCCAGATTAAATGGCCAGATTAAAAATGTAATTTGATCATGTTGAACAAGATAAATAAAAATACAATCCAACTTAGATAATGTTAATTTTTGGTTTTCTAAGTCAATATGCTGCTGCCAACGGGGATCTGTTTTTATGTTTGTTTGATACCACTGACAGAGAGGATATCTTAGAAAAGGTCAGAATAGAAGGCTTCCCTATTTATCAAGGGTTCTTAAACATTTTTTGTGTGTCAAGAAGCCCCTGGTTGGAGAGTTAATGGAAGGAGAAGGGAGGAAGGAAACACGTATTTATTAAGCATCTGGTACCTGCTAAGTGCCTCACAAATACTTGGTTATTACAACTATCCTGGGAGCTAAGTGCTATTATTATAAATTTCCATTTTACAGAGATTAAATGATTGACCTATAACCTCTGAAGCTGGATTTGAACTAAGTTCTTCCTGCCTCACTATCCAAGAGTTCTATCGACTGAGCCACATGGCTGCCTCTTGACAAGGACAAGAATCAGACTGAATGGAAAGGTATGTGTGGCTTGTGCTCTGTGCTATGGGATAAATAGGGAGATCAGGGATCCACAGGAGTATTGCGCAATACAACATACAATGCAGCACAAGTTAACACAATATCCTCTTTGTCAGACAAAAGACAAAAGTGTGGTGATTTCAAGTTGGGGAGCTCTAGTGCAGGTCTTATTTCCTTTTTAAATTCTAATTCTCTTAGAACTGTATCTTACTATTCTTGTTTACTGCTCCAAGGTCTTGGCTCCCAGTGCCTTTGCATATGCCTTGTCACTTAGGTAATGTTTGGAAAGTACTTTGAAGGGAGTGGACCTAGAAATGCTAAGTAGAATTCCAGGACCCTGGTTTATCCAGTCTGTGCAGAGCCATCTAAAGAGATAAAATCTTCAGCTTGCATTGTGGATAATTTTCTCTGGTAAATTTTATGAAGCCCTCATGAGTTGTACTGGAAATAAGTTGGGAAATAAAATTTTTATGAGCAGTATTTATGCTGGATATCTAGAAGAATAACTATTAATGGGATGGAATATTTTCACTCACTTGGGTGCCATAAAAACAGGGTGTTAGAAATTATGGATATGCTACTGTACATTATGTAATATTTTTAATAAACTGAAGGGTTGGAAGATGGGGAGAAGTAAACAGGGCAGGGACCAACCTTAGAGGGATTTCCTGTGAAGGAAAGTGGTCCTGGAGAATTGAGAATTCAGTTTATAGAAGTTTCATATCAAGATTTCTGCAAATATATGGGTGAAAAGTATGCAGCTCCAAACACCCTTTATTAAGCATGTCTTCTTGGCATCTTAAGTAATCAGTCACCCTTGGATTTTGTGCCGCATCACAGTCAACTTGGTGCCTCTACTCAGACTAGTGCTGTGGGCCTGTCTTGTATGTTGTTTGTCATCTCCAAGACTAAGCAGTAGGATAAATCACCTGCAAAGAGAGGAATTGTGTTTATTTTTAGCTTAGTAACCCTACTCAAAGTAGTGCTTTGAGAGCTTCATGGGAAGTGCTTGGAGCAAATACGTGGAAAGAAAAATTGTTGTTAGGAATCTTGTTGATGCTTTAATTAAAAGTGTTTTCTCCTTCAAAGGGCCTCAAATGATACTATATATTAGAAGCAAATGAAGGCATTGGAGTCATTTTGGTTTACTCCCAACAGCTATTTCTCAAGTACCTGCTCAGAGAACAAGGAAAACCAAGAAGGAAGCAAAGAAAAGCTGTGCAGCTTAGAAAATAATGTGTGGCATTTATTATATAGATTTTCTTGAAATGGAAATTTATTGTTTTATATTGAATACTTTCTTATGGTCTGCTGGGTATGTGGCAGTGAGTTTTTTTCTTTTCTCATTTTGTATTTAAGTTTAAAATTTAAAAAAAATTACAAAAATTACAAAACAAGTCTTTGTTTTGTACCTTTGTTACCCTTTCCAGTACTGGTTACATTCCTCATCATATCTCCAAATTCACTGGTTGCAGTGGATGAATTTGAATACTACTTGCTCCCCATTGCCACTTCAGGCTTTTCCCTTTGCCACCATCACTCAGTAACCTTTCCTTCTTTGAGCTTTTATCTACAAATCTTGGGCAGCTAGGTGGTGCGGTGGATAGAGCACCAGTGCAGCAGTCAGGAGGACCTGAGTTCAAATCTCATCTCAGACACTTGACACTCACTAGCTGATGTAACCATGGGCAAGTCACTTAACCCCAATTGCCTCATCCTGGGTCATCTCCAGTTATGCTGATGAGTATCTGGTCACTGGATTCAGGTGGCTCTGGAGGAGAAGTGAGGCTGGTGACCTACACAGCCCTCCCTCATTCAAAACAAAGTCATGTGCAAGTCATGTCATTATTTCTCTGATGGCATGGTCTTCTTTGGCAACAAAGCATGAACACACACATACACATGCTTATAGGTAAGATATTATATTCCAAGATGAAGAGGGATTTGTACTCCAAAGAACTTAAGCTTTAGTACTAGGCAAATAAGAAAAGGCACAGATAAATAGAACACAAAATTAAATGTAATAGTTTAAAAGAGTTACTGGGGTTAAAAAGATGTAGAAAGAGTTCAGGTTCTTATTCTGCTACTCCTGAGTGATCTTAGGTAACTGCTCCTCTTGAGGTTTGTTACCTCATTTGTATGAGATTTTTGATTAGCTGACTTCTAATTTTATTTCCAGGACTGATTTCTACTCCATATGAGTTTGTATCTGGTTGTAGAGATCAGAGATGATATCTTGGGGGAACAAAGATTTGAATTGCTTTTGGAGAATGGATACTATAACATGGTGGACTCTGGTCTCACTCTTGCAGGGCCAAGCCTTACTCACATTGTCCAACACCCTGATGGAGTGGAGAGGGTGCCACCAGTCTAGCTAGGCATGTGCCAAAACCTCGCTACACGTCATATTTCAATACGTAGTGATGAAGGGAAGGACAGTATAGATAGAATGGATCACAGAATCAAGAGCAAGAAGGGAAGAAGGAGGGGGTGGATAGTAAGCAGTTCACTTTGGGTACAGCATTGAACACATGTGTGGGACTAGTCAGGGACATGCTGGAGCCATCTCCACCTGGCTCTCAGGAGTCTGTTGCTAAATTTTTAGCATGAGCATTTATGCCTCAGAAATCATCAAAAGTTACAAACCATGGGTTGGTTTATTGTTTCATTGATTGTCAAGACTTTAGAAAGGATGGAGAAAATGTTAACAATACAGAATAAATTTAGAACTCTCTACATTTTCCCTAGACAACCTGTTGTTATACATTCACCAGCACACTCCTTTGAGCAAATTTGTGATAAGGTTAGAAAGACAGATTGAGACATTTTAAAGATCTTGAACGCCAGGAGGAGGAGTTTTAACTCTATTCTGTGGGTAATGGAGAGACACTGAAGGTTTATCAGCAGTGGAAGGAAAGTTGAAGTTAAGATGTCAGAAGTCTGATTTGGCAGTTGTCTGAAGGATGGGTTGGAGTGGGAAAAGATAGTGATGGGGAAAATAATGGTTGAAGCCCATTAGAGACAGACCGAGAAATAATACAGCTGAGAAATAGTAAAGGATTGTACTTGACTCATGATGTTGGAAATGAAAAGGAGAAGATGGATATGAGTCATTGAAGAGTGACTTTAGATTGCATGGGCCAGGACAAGGGGGAAGGAATTAAGATGATTAAGATTTGTAGTCTGCTTACTTGGGGGAGTTGTAGTGCCAAGAGCTGAAATGGGGACATCAGAGAGAAGAGCTAGTTTGTGTGGGGGAGAGAATGAGCTCAGTTTTGGGCATGTTGAGTATGAGATACTGACAAAACATCCAGGTGAAGTTCTCCAGCAGAGAAGTAGAACTGGAACCAAGTAGGGATTTTGTAGCTGGTCCTAAAGGTTTGAAAGTCATCTGCATAAAGGTCATAGTTGGAGTCATGAGAGTAGATGAGGTGATTTAGGGAGAGAATATAGAAAGGAGAGAGGAGACAAAAGGATGAATGTTGGTAATGGCCATTTAGTGGGTGAGAGGAAGAAAAAAGAGCCAGAAAAGGAGCGATAGCAGGATTAGGAATAGAACCATGGAGTATTGCGTCACAGAAGCCAAAACAGAAGAGATTAACAGTGTCAAATGAGGCAGAAGTTAAGAAAAGGACCTTAGGCTTAGAGCTGAAAGAACCTTAGAAAGCAGAGTGTCCATCCCTCTCATTTTACGGATTAGAAAATTGAGGATAAGAGAAGTTATGTGACTTGTCCAGTGCCATCCATTGATTTTGATCATAAGAAAGCACTGGTAACTTTTAAAAGAGCACTTTTGGTTGAGCAGTCCTAGGACAAACCAGATTACAAGGAGTTAAAAGAGTAAGTGGGCCATAAGGAGCTAGAATGAATGCAGATAGCTGATGTAATAAGTTTTGTGCTAAGGGGAATGAGAAAGATGGTCTGGTGACTTGAGAAGGCTGCAGAATTTAAAATTAAGAATTGAGAACTTCGCAGACCTTTTTTAAGACTAAGGAGACCTGAACGTGTTTGTACAGAGGGGAAGGAGATAAGAGGCAGATGTTGGGATTGAAAATCAATTTAACAAGCATTAATGAAGCACCTACTGTGTACTAGGCACTGTTCTAGGTCCAAGATAGCAATGAAATAAAGGATGATTGATAGAGCATAATTCTGGAGGGGGCTCAGGGACAGGATCAAGGGTGTAGATGGAGAGGTTAGCCTTTTTGAGGAGGAAGAAATGTTTCTTCTAAAACAAGGAAGAGATATAATAGGGAACCTTGTAAAGCAACGCAGAGATTTTGGGGTGAGAAAGGAAGATCCATAAGACAGCACTGGAAGGGACCTTAGAGACAATCTAATCCTTTATTTTACAAATGAGGAAACTGAGTCCCAGAAAGGTCTTGGACTTCAAATCCTGTGCTCTTTCATTCCACTAACTGCTTCAGGTCATATGGCTTCAGATTTCTAAGTAAAATAAAAGGTGAAGGAATCTGCCAAGGTTGAGATGAAGGGGCCAAGGCAGAATGGGAGAAAGAAGACTGGGAGAAGTTGGACGCTACCACTCTGGGGCCTATGATGTCAAGGAGAGTGAACAAGACTCTTGAAGCAAAAGTGAGCGACCAGAGAGTACAGCCAGTGAGCTCAGGTCACATTTAGTATAATGAAGGAATTTGAAAGAAGGGAAAATGTCTTAGTTCCTTCCTTGTCAGTGATACCCCTGAGTCCTCATTGGTAATCCTCTATGCCAAGTTTAGCCCAAGTGTTGGATGGTAACTTTAAGTTCTAAAAGGAGGAGAAGGGAGTAAGCATTTACTTAGTGCCTACTATGTGACAGACTCTGTGCATGTATGTAGATCATGTCATATGCCACATGTAATATGCATATATAAAATATACATACATGTTATACATGCATCTAATATATATCATTAAAGAGAATTATCATTGTGTTGGTGGGTGACATTGAGCTGATTGCATTAAACTGCTGAATTACAGTGAAGTCTGCTGAACTTGGTCTAAAAAGATTCAAAAGAAACAACCCAAACAAGTCACACAGGGAAAAAGCAAATAGGTGAAGAAAACCTACTGTCCGGATGATGGCCTGAAATTTGATGGTCAGTCCATCAGGTTAGTCCAACAGCAATATATCTCAGATGGAATATTTGGGATGTTCAAGAAGGATTAGCAACTCTGGTGTGAGGGCTTGCTGAGTCTTTTCAAGGCTGTTCATTTACCTTTGGTGTCCGCTCTTACTTGTGGCCCCAAGAAGCTGTAGCATGCACAGTAGCCACATCCCAGTAATCTGTCTTGTAGATGTTTTAAACCAGATTGAAGGTAACTGATGGGCCACAAACCCATCACTGAGTTAGGTCTACCTCATGCATGTGAAGACTTCCCCCAGTGGAATGGGTGGATGAGATGAAATTGTTTCAAAAACCACGTGGATAGCTGACACTGGCTCTGTGGAGGGCTTAGAGCCTGGTCATCCATTGTGCTTCTACAGTCATCTACAGTCATCCTGACACTGGATTTCAATGACCATGGAAGAGAGAGTGAGACTGATGACTTTATGTACCTCTGCCTCACTTAAATCCTATTTACCCGCAAGTAAAGACATCATTCATGATGTCATTGAACCTCTTTAAAAACAAAGGACAGACAACATCTCAGATAAACACCATGTATGGGCCCAGAGCTAGGCCCAGGACTGACAAGAAAGTGAGCAGGCTGTATTGCAGATAGGAAACTACATCATTTTCAGTGATGATTTGTGTATGACCCCACACAAGCACAGATTTTAAGTCACTGTTCTAGTAAAACGATATGACTGAATCACAGAATCCCACAGTCATTGAAAAATTAAAATTACAGCAGCTTAAAGGACAACAGAGAAACACATGGGGACACTATGTTCCGTTGATGGAACTTACACAAGAAATGGGATAAAACATAATTCAATTTCAACTCATCAATCCTTTATTAAGCTCTTCTACATCCAGACCACTAGTCCTGCTTCCAACCTCAGTCTCCATAGCCATTATCCTGGAATTAACCCTTCTGAAGATGTGATTTGGTAACTCCTTCTGCTGGTACCCAATGCCCCATCTCATCAACAGCCACAGCTACTGAAAGAAAATTCAGAAAAAAGCAAGTTCTCAACCTCAGAGTCCTTGGCACTGTCAGATGGTTCAACATCAGAAACAGATTATGATGCTATCAGTGCAAATGACATTCCAGAAGCTGCATTATCATCTGCTTTGTGACTGCTGCCTGTGGATGCTAAGACTGATAACTCAGATTTCACAAGTGTTGTCTCCCCTATTTAGAATGTCTGGAAAGCAGGGACTCTTTCTGCTTCAACTCTATACTTAGCCCTTAACACGTAGCTTTGCATGTGTTGGGGGTTTAATAATGTTTCTCAACCCTCTATTCATTCTTACTATGTAAAAGGCACTGCCTGAAGTCCTGGAGATTGGAAGGCAGAACTGGAAAATTATTCCTGTTTTTACAAGGATCATCCTCAGTGTGATATGCATGTATGAATAGAACTTTCTGCAGATTGATAGTATGGACTTTCTGAGTTCATCATAAAACATTAAATTTTGAGTTCCTGCTGTAGACATAGTGCCATTAAAGCTATTTCATGATCACCAGGTTAGTGGTTTCAGATCTTACATCTTGGATGGTGTTGAAACCAGTTCTCCTAATTCCACTCCTTTCTAATCTAGGCAATGGGCCTGTTGCATTTAACCTTATTTTTAACCAAAAGCCCTGTTCTGATGCTTTGTAGTTATATGAAGGTGAACCTGGATTCCCAAGGTCTACTTTGAAGCAAGTTCTGGTCAGCCTATCAGTCTGTAAAGCCTTCGAGAGAGTAAACCTGGCAATGGGCTGTTTATTTTGTTTTGTTTCGCTTTGTTTGTATGAATATCAGCCTAGTTAAATTCAGAGCAGCTCATTAGTAGGTTGGATAACGAACTTTTTAGCCACCGTGGCTCATAAAAACACTCTTGTGAAGGAGCAGAGGGTTTGTGATCACTGGTGGAAGAACCCACAATGATGAAATTAGACGTTGTTGAAGTCTGGAAGTAATCTTAACCAAAATGAAGGGTTCCTTTACTTTGAAAATATAAACCTTCAACTGTCTCATAAACGCAAAGCCAACTCCCAAAATGCTTTCTGGATCCCAGCATCTGTCTCCTCACCTGAAAATCTTTCACTAGGTCTTTTAGTAAATAGAAAACTTGAATAATTTGAGTTTCGCTGTTTGTTTATCCTTTGGCCTTTCTTTGGGTGGAAAAATTGATGATATGGCCAAGGGGTCAGAATAAAAAGAATGTAGAGAGAGTTTCAGTAATTCGTAACTGAATAATTGGATAACTGAAAGCATATTCTATTTTATGTGCTGGAAAAAATAAAATCCCAGTTCTTTACTTAGTCCCAGATAACACTATAGTGTTGCATAACTGATTGTATCTGCTTTGTACTGTAAAGAAAATGACGTCTTTGCATGTCATTATCCTCATGGAAAAACAGCAATCTCAAAAAACAAAATTGAGGTAAATTTCCCATTTCTTAATTGCAAGGAAGGAGCAATGGAGTGAGGCAGTGTTTGGGAAAGGAAATGCTTGTCCATCGTATTTCCAAGATTCTGACCTCAATATCCTTGGAAACTCAAAAGCTCATCCCATAGAATAGTCCAATTACACTGTTACTAAGTTTGTACAATGATGATAGCGTTATGTCTTTCAGAGCTCTTTAAGAGCTTCTAAGGAAAACAAAATGTGTCACCTGTGCATATACCCATATTCTGACTAGTGCCTGTCTAGAGGAAAGTTTTGGGTGCCAGTTGGGTGGTGGTAAGAGCATGGACACTGGAGGCAGAAGGCCTAGTTTAGAATCTTGGCCCTGACACACCCTTGCTATATTACATTGGACTAATGTATATCCCTTTCTGAGCCACAGTTTCTTTATTATCTATAAAATGGCGAGGAGCCATCTCCAGTTGTCCTGATCTGTATCTGAACCATATGGCTCTGGAGGAGAAAGTGAGGCTGGCAATTTTGCACAGCTGTCTCTTACTTAAATCCAATTCATTTACAAGTCATGGCATCACCTCCCTGATGTCATAGTCCTCTTCAAGAAGAAAGGATAAAATAACACCAATAAAGTGGGGATGATGACCACTCCTTATTGATTATCTCCAGTTTATCTTGTATGTACATAGTTGTTTATAAGTGGTCTCCTCCATTAGACTGTGAATGCCTTGAGGTCAGGAACAACTGTTTTTTACTTTTCTTTGTATCCTCAGCACTCAACACAGAACCTGGCACATGGTAGATGCTTAATAAATATTTATTGACTGATTATCTTACAGAGTTACCATGAGGAAAACACCTTGTGAAATTTCCTTACTTAAATGGATCTAGCCCTTCTATTTTGAGTCTGTCTCCAGTAGAGTCAATTATAACTTACCTCTGTGTATTTTGTTAGTCAGTCAACAAGCGTTTAATCCATGTCCTTCTATAATTTCTCTATTGAATATCTTTCTTTACTTCCCTTGACATAGCATTTATTTACATAAAAGCTTTAAGATTTGTAAAGTGCTTTTAAAAATATTATCATTTGGTCCCCAGAGTAACTTATTATTTTATAAATGAGAAAATTAAGGCAAACAGTGGTTAAGTGACTTACCTGGGGTCATACAGCTAGTATCTACATCAGGGTTTGAACTCAAGTCTTCCTGACTCCACGTCCAGTGCTCTATCTTAGCTGCCATGACATTTCTTGGATACCAGTGAAGCAGACCAGCTGTCCCTCTTTCTCCTTATAGGACCAGCCCATATTCTTTTCTGATCATACATCCATGATATGATGGCAGTCTTTACACTGCTTCTACTTTTCAGTTCTTGGTTGGGAATAGGCTGCAGCCTGTTCATGTCCACTAAGTCCCTCTTCATGGCCCTTATATCACCTTCACCTCCAGCTGTGTGTAGGCTCCAGTATTTCATGACTATTTCCAGTTAATTACATTGAATTAAACATTCAATTTAAATTCAATTACATTGAATTCAAGAATTACATTTCTGGAAGAATATTGTTGTTTAAAAGATGACCCATTTGTTTTAGGATTATTAAAAGTGCAACAAAATTTCCTTTTTTTTCATCCTGTTCCATTCTGGGCTCAGCTCATTATCCCTTCATGGTGTCTATCTGAGATGTGTGTGTTGATGGACCAACTCTATGAGTGGTACAACTAATTGTGTATTATAGCCTGGGCAGTAACCATTTCTCATCCACTTGTTTTTTTTTCCAGGGTGGATTGTTAAGTCTTTTGTATGACTGTGATTCTCATTTAGGAGAGTCTACAGAGTTCTGAGGACTGATATACAGTAATTAACATGCTATCCTCAAACAGGGAAAAACTTGGAGAGTAAACATACCACCCATAGTTGTGGTTATTAACCCAAGTTCTGTGCACTTGGTCTTTTTTTTTTTTAGACAACAGTTTCAATGTAGTTGATTTCCTTTTTTTAAACAATTAACAGTTTCAATGTAGTTGATTTCAATGTAAGCCTATTCATTTTTTTATGCTTCAACAGCATTGTTATATGAAGAGTTCCACGGATTTCATCAGATTGCATGAAGCGTTCATAATACAAAAAAGAGGTAACCTTTGAAATACCTCTTCCATTCAGACTTTTTGCTGGCAGCCTCTATGGCACTGGAAAACACATTTGGTGAACATCTTTCTACCTGTTTACTGTCTCACTTAATATTACTCATCAGAAGATCAACAATCAACATTTTCTCCATTGTTGAATCTTTCAAGGAATTTGAATTTTTGCCAAAGTCATGAGAGTCACCTAGTTGCAGGATAGCCTAAAAGACAGTGTTTTGCTCTGACCAATCAAGTGCTTTTTGATGCTTAACAAACAGCACGATAAGATCTTGTATTCTTTCTACCTTTCAGTCCATGTATGATGGTAAAAGATGTGATGTGCTAGAGAATACTATTTGCTAACAGTAGTATATTATTAATTATTATTATGTAACCAACCTTTGAAACAAGAGTTTAATTTCTCTTCAGCAACTGATACTTTGGATTATTTTCTGAAAAGTAAAGAAAGGCATGTCCATTTGACAAATACTCAAGTTAAATGTTTATGTTTTCTGCCATTCTTCGGATATATAAATTATGGGTTTTAGAAAATACTAAAAAGTTGCTTTTGGAATTACCATCTCATGTTTTTCAAATCCTCTTGAGCACAGATCAGAGGTGATGGGTTGAAGTGAAGTGACTGGTTCTGCAGATTGATGTTCCTATCTAACCATCTTCCCAGAAACTTTTAGATCTGGCAGGGAGCTAACTAACAGCACAGTTATTTTATCACTTCCCTTTATCATGTCCCTCTCTACAAAGGACAACAGTTCCAAGTCTGGAACACATTTAGTATGCAACAGATCATTTTGAAATCAGGTAAATTATTGGGTGGGCAGGAAGGTGGGAGCTGGGGCAGAGGGAAGGAATGAATGGGTTCCTTTTGCAGACAGAATTGGCTTAAAGTTCTCAGCACTCATCTCAGAAAATAAAACCTCTATCTTAGGACATAGAAAACTCCGAAAGCAGTTTCCAAAGTCAAAATGTGTACATTTTTTAATAAGGTTAGAATCTGAGTTTATGAGTTTGATTGATAGGTCTATAAATTGCAAAGGAAAGACAAGGGGGAAATGTGGCTGGGGGCTGGGAGGAGTAGAGGGGGCTTTTTATCTAAAGCAGGTACATTGTGCTCTTCCAAAAGTGAAACAATGGGACCTTTATGCACCTCTCTCCACTGGCAGCTTCGATACTGCAGTAGGAGGGAGTCAGGGAAATGTTTTTGTGCAAGGGAAAAGAAAGAACAATTCATAAGGGCCGCAAAACAGGAGACTTGCTCTTAAGTCGGCCTTGAAGCTCGGCTTGACGGGTAGTCATGTTTCACTGTAAGGAAAGGCGACCTGCTGGAAATCGGGACCTGAGGGAGGCTAAGGTTCACATTGATGTGGAGGAACTCATGTCATGGAAGGAAGATATGTTCTCTCGCTGAAAGGAAAACCCAGCTCAGCTCTGGCAGACACCTGCCCAGGAGTACTTGGGGTGGGGTAGAGGGGCAGTGCAGGTGGTGAGAGGCTGGGTTCGGCTGAACAATGTACAATGCCAGTCAGCCTGCACATGTCCAGGGCCAAGTATGCAGAAAGGGTCGTGTGCCCCTCCCCCTACCAGCACAGGGAAACTGCTTGGCTAATTCGGAAGAGTTGGGGGGGAGGGAGGGGAAGGAGAGGGGCAAGAGTATTGTTTTTATTAACAGTTTGTTATAGATGATGTTAAAAATCAGTGCAGTCAATTACACTTGTGTTGCAACTATTGACAATGAAATAAATGAATTTCCAACACATCAAATGTCATAAAAGCTTTCCAGTCAATTTCCTCTAAGTCTCCATCACAATGCTTTGTTTGTTCATTCCCATATAGTAATAGTGTGTACTCTTCTGAAGTTTATACTTTTCATTATCTATAACAGTTTTCCCATGTTTTTATATCCCTCATATTTGTTCATCTTAATGTTATGGTATTATATAGTATATGTAATGGATATAGTATATGTGTGCATGTATATGTGCATGTGTATGTGTACATATATATTATAGTATTTTATGTGTATATGTACATATATATTTATGTGTGTGTTGTGTATACACACATATATGCTCACACACGCATATGGGAGAGAGAGAAGACTGGGGAGAAAGAGAAAGAGGGAGAGAGAAGGGACATTAGAAACTATCTAGTCAGACTCCATTATTTAATAGATGGTGAAACTGAGGCCCAGGGAGGTTGGGTAACTTGCTCAGACTCACGAAGTTAAGAAGCCTCGGTGGTAGGATTTAAACTGAGTTCCTCTATCTGTAGAGTCAGTGCACTTGGGTCATATTCATTACCAAGATCATAGATTGGAGCTGGATGGTCCCCATAGACCAACCAGGTCCAACTTCTTTATCTGACAAAGCACTGGCTGGAGGGAACCTCAAACCCTTTAGAGATGCAGACAGATTGACTTGTTGGATATCACACAGCTGATAAGTGTGACTGTGGGTGTGGTTGGGGCCAACTTTAAAAGAAATGCCTCTGTGGCTCAATGAGTGGGAAAGTGGCTAGGGGTATATTTAGAAATGAAGGTACTGTAAAAACCAAAAATATCAACAAAAATGAGATTTTCTAAAGAAAAAAAAAGAAATAGATCCCATGCAATATTTTTTTTTAAATTGCTCTTGGAATTATAGAATTTCGAAGATGGAAGGGAACTTAGTATCTGACCTATACCTGAAAAATAAATCATCACTCCAACATACCTACTACCTCCTGGCGTAGTCATAGTCCATTTCACTTTTTGCCTACTTTAACTTTTAAAAAGTCTTTCTATGTATTGAGCCTATTTTTTTTTGCAATTACACCCTCTACTCCTTGTTCTGTCTTTTGGGGTTGAACTTAAAACCTTTCAGTTACTCGAATCTTGTTCCGCCTCAGCCTTCCCTTCTCCAGGTTATCATCCCCAGTTTCTTCAAGAGAGCTTTAAAAGTCACAGACTAAAGGCTGTTCACCCATCTGGATGCCATCTTCTAGATACTCCATTTCATTCATGTCCTCTTTAAAATGTGGTTTCCAGAGCTGAGAGGATACTCCAGGTATGTTTTAGCCAGGGCATCCCTGCCTTCTTACTCCTGGAAACTCTTCTTTTCTTATTATATAGCCCAAGATTGCATCAACTTTTTCTTTCTCCAGATTTCTCCTTAAATTGGGACAGTTAGGTGGTGCAATGAAAACAACACCAGGCCTGGAGTCAGGAACACCTGATTTCAAATTCAACCTTAGATACTTCCTAGCTGTGTGACCCTGAACAAGTCACTTAACCCTGTTTGCCTCTGTTCTGCATCTGTAAAATGAGCTGGAGAAGGAAATGGCAAAGCCCTCCAGTATCTGTGCCAAGAAACCCCAAAAGAGACCACAAAGAATTGGGTGTGACTGACCAGCAGCAAACCGCTTGAATCTGTATTCAAGGAATCAGCGCGTAAGAATAGCTGGTGACTTTCTCCATGGTCTGGATTTGAAAAACAATCCTTTTCAAGTAGCTGATGACACATGATTTATTATTATTTACTTTCCATTCAGTTGTTTTTTCGTTCTCCTCTTTGATGATTTCTTTCAGGTGAGTTTGTACTTTAACTCCAGTGCTTTGAAAAGTGCAAGGTTTCATAAACACACACACACACACACACATATGAAATGTTAAATTCAAGGTAACAAAGTGGTGTCGTAGATAAAAGTGTTGGATTCAGATCTTTCCTCAGGCACTTCCTAGCTTTACCTCTGTCAGCTCAGTTTTCCCATCAGGAAAATGGGGATAATAGCCCCTAGTTCAAGGAGTTGTTAAGGACAAAAGGGATAATCTATGTAAAGCATCCTATAAATGCTAACTTATTATTAATAAATGAAAAGGTATCTTTAATGAGAAGCAGAGTTCTTATGTCTCCCAGATAAAGCCACTTACTGAAAATTAGAGGCAAGCTTGAGTAAGCTGGAAGGCTCGGGCTGAAGCAGGAAAGTGGAGGTGAATCAACTTTCTCCCTGCCAAATTTCTCTCCTTTCCTGATTCTCTAGCACTCCAGATTTGGGTTGAGGTGAGGGAAGGCAGGAGAAAATGTCAGAAGCCCCACATCCTGAAGAAGGATCCCTCAGCTTGCTCCTCACTTAGACTGGAAGTGAGGGTGCCTCAGCAGGAAGGTGAGGGATGTCCTTGCCCAGGGGTCCATTTCCAGAGAAGTCTGCATTTGATGTCTCAATAAAGGCAGTGGCTGGAGAGGCAGCAGGAACGGCATCAGCCTTTCCTGGGAAGTGCAGTTTCAGCTGGAATCTGCTCAGTGGCTATGGTTTATTCTGCTTGGAAGCAAGGGCCCAAGAAATCTCTCTTTGTGTGAGATTACTTTGACCTCTGTACTGATCCACTGACCTACTAGGGTCTAGTAAAACTAAAGCTTAGAGGAAAGGTATACACATTTATAGAGTCTAATGTGTCGGGCGCTGTGCTAAGTGCTTTACAAATATTTCATCCAGTCCTCACAACAACCTTGTAAGGTAGGTTCTGTTATTATTCCGAAACTGAGGCAAAGAGAAGTTGCTACATGCCCAGAGTCATAGGACTAGTAAGTGTCTGAGGCTGGATTTGAACTCAGGTCTCTCTGACTTTAGGTTCAGAACCCTATCCATTGCACTACCTAGCTCTCCCTATGATCACAGATCTACACGCTTCCCACATACACCTTTAGGGTCACAGATCTAGAACTAGATGAGACCTGAGGCTGTCTCCTTTGCCTCTCCCCTCATTTTACAGGTAAAGAAGTTGAGGGCCAGGGGAGGTTAAGTGATTTGTCCAAGGTTGTGTGCCTGGTAAATATTCAAGGCAAGATTTGAATTCCTGACTCCAGAATCCACGAGCTTTTGATTGTACAGAGTGGCCTGCTGGTTTATTGCTCTGCTTCATTCTAGCGGCTTAAGTTTAGGTCCAGGGTCCTAAGAACATAATGGCCTCCTCTCTCCTTCTTTCTCTTCCTGTCATGCACAGCCAGGACGTGCTAGAAGCAGCGCTTAAACCCAGGGCTTCCCAAGTCAGCTCTCTACTATACTACACTGACCTTATGGTTAAGAACCAACCTAACTTTGATTAGGTACAAAATAAACATATAAGTAAGAAAAGCTTCCTCCTTTTGTGGTTTTCTCCCTCCTGGGATTGGACCCCATGTATGTCTGTGATATTTTTTCTCATTTGTTGTATATTTTGTTATCTTTCTTTTTGTTAAGAGGGAGAAAATAATTGGGGTAATTAAGGCTACAAGACTCAGTTAACAAGCACCTATTTTCTGTCAGATACTGTGCTTGCAAAGAAA
This sequence comes from Potorous gilbertii, assembly GCA_028658325.1. Classification (NCBI taxonomy): domain Eukaryota; kingdom Metazoa; phylum Chordata; class Mammalia; order Diprotodontia; family Potoroidae; genus Potorous; species Potorous gilbertii. The sequence goes on from CM053769.1 coordinate 22,685,839, forward strand.
GGCAAAAAAAGAAAAAAGGATTCATGCCCTCAAGGAGCGCACAGTCTAATGGGGAAACTATGCAAAAAGCTACATACAAACAAGATCCATACAAGGATACATTGTAGCTAATTTTAGAGGGAAGACATTAGCTTGAAGAGGGATAAAGGAAAGGCTTTTTGAAGAGGAGATTTTATCTAGGACTTAAAGGAAACTAGCACAAGGAGATTTGGAATCTGAGGTGCATGGAAAGGGAACAAGAATTTATGAAATACCCACTGTGTGCCAGGTACTTTACAAATATTAGATCGATTAGAAGACCCAAGTTTGCATCCTGGATCTACTATCTTTGGGTAACGTGGGACAAGTCACTAAAATTTGGGTCTCAGTGTCCTCATGAGGGAATGGTATTAACTGGCCTTTAAAGCCCCAGTCAGCTCTAAATAAGATCCCCGAGGATCCTAAGTGTATGTATCTATGGGTGTCTAGGATACTATAAGATCACCACTGGACTGCAGGCTACGCTGCTACCTACATGTTTTACTTTCTTTTATAACTCTGACCAGTTAATTGTGGTTAAACGTTGTTGTAACAGTTAATAATATTTATATAATACTTACAGGCTCATAAAGTGCTTTCTCCACATCAGTCATGTGAGGCAGGTCGTTTATACCACTTATCATTTATTATCTCAGTTTTATAGATGAGAAAAGCTTATGTGACTTAAATGACAGCCATCAAATGAGATGCCTGGGGCTTAAGTTCAGGTATTACTCCAAGATCAGAGTCCTTTTCACTACACCATGACCCAGTTTTGACTTGTACTGCTTCTTGTCTGGGTCTGTAAGTCTGGAAAGTGTGTCTGGGGAGACAGGGTGGTACTCAACTGCTAGATTCACTGAAGGAGGGAGAAAATTTGTTGTTTTGTCATTTTTCAATTGTTTCTGACTCTTCATGACTTCATTTGGGGTTTTTTTTGCAAAGAGAATGGTTTGCCATTTCCTTCTCTGGCTCATTTTACAGATGAAGAAACTGAGGTAAGTAGGATAAAGTGACTTGCCAAAGGTTACACAGCTAGTTAAATGTGTGAGGTTCAATTTGAACTCATATCTTCTTGACTCCAGGCCCAATGCTCTATCCACTGCACCATGTTCATGCTCTGGGAGATAACAAAGATTATTAAAAAAATTCAAAACTGACATCTAAAATTCCTACATGTACAGGAACTCTGGATGCTAGAGCTTCAAAAACATGTAAGCACAGACCCTGCTTTTGATAGAGTTACAATCTAAATTAGGGCAGATACCTGGATGTAAATAAACAGTGGGAAAGTGTGATCATCTTTGGGTAACTTTGAGGTGAGGGAGGTGGGTTCAGGGAAGGCTCAGTGGAGGGCGTGATACCTGAGCTGAACCTTCAAAACAGAAGGCACGTCAGCAAAAAGATATGACAGGGGTTCAGGGGGGCAGAGCTGGGGACGTTCATTCTAGGCAAAGAAGCCATAGTAAACAAAAGAATGGAGAAGGCGAGACAAAAAGAAGAACGAAGAGTGTTCAGTTTTGTCTAGGCTATAGATTATGTGAAGCAGAATAATAAAAGATGAAGATGGAAAAGCAGGTTGAAATCCTCTTGTCAGAGACTTCACATACTCTACTCAGGAGGCAATGGGGAGCCACTGAGTATTTTTGACTATGGAAGACATATAATTAGAGTGGTAAACTTAGAAAGACTATGTGGCCAGCAAAATGAAGGAGACATTGGAGGATTAGACCAAAGGCAGGAAGAAGAGTTAGAAGCCATTAATAGTACTCTAGAACAGAAGGGAAGGGGGCTTGGACCAGGTTGTAGCAACAGGTGAGAAGAGGAGGACAGATAGAAGAACTGCTAATGGGATGAAATCAACAGGATCTGACAGTTGGTCAGTGATGGAGAATGAGGAAAGACAAATTAATGATACTGCTTTCCACCATATTAATCTACAGATATTAACCAACGTTAATTATTGGTACTCTAAATATGTTATTCTTTTCCAAGACCAATGAATCTTCACAACGTCTGTCCTTTTGTCCATTTTTCATTTTTTCAGCCATCGTTAGCTCATTTTTTAGAAGGGTTAAATTGGAGAATGGGAAACTGCGGCAACTAAATGTGGTATTACATGAACAGACATGATTGACTATTTTTGTTATGACAGCAAAGGACTTTGGATAGAAGGCATTTATGGAAATAGTTGCGATATGAAAAAGAAAAAAACAAAACTTTTAAATAAATAAAGTGTCTTGTAAATCCCAGCTCTTCCACTAACTAGTTATATGATGTTGAAAAAAAACAATATCTTGGCCTCAATTTCTTCATTTTTTTAAAATGAGAGTTTTAAACTATTCTATAAGTCTCCTTCCAGCTCTAATAATGTATAAACCTTAGCTTGCAACATAAATTGTTACATATTTATTATGTAATTAGAGCCCTTCTGAATACACCTGAAAGACAATATACCTGAAAGAAAAACTTGGTACCAGATGTAGAGCATATAAAAACCAAGGCAGCCCTGAGACTGCAATTGATGAATTAGATGATTAGAAGAGTGTCCTTTTCAAACGAGCACTACTTAATGAGAATTTCTAGAAGAAAATATCCATCTTAATCTGATATGTTACAGAGAAAACAACTTGCAAAAGAACAATAATGGAAAACAAAAGAATGCTATGCTTTTACTGTAATCTGTTAGAAGAGATGAGATCAGTGCTTTGAAGTGGAGTATTTAATAAGGAAACATTGAAAACAGTGTTGATGTGAGGAAGCTTGTTTATCTACAAGATAAGGCCATGTGTGGCCAAGCTTTATTACAGACTGTGTTTCCATGGCCGTGGTGTTTGGGTTGGAAACGATTTGCAGTCTGAATCTTTTTTCTGTAAAGCTAGAGACAAATGATAGTCTTTTCCAATTATTTGGAACATTTTAAGAAATGCTGATGTGGTCTTTTTGTGAATTAAATTTCTATCAATTTCCATCATCTTTGCATACTAAAATCATCTTAGCATCACATCTGTTTGAGGTTTTATTTTTTTTACCCATCTTCCTCTAAATGAATTACTATAAAAAATTTTCCCATATACTAACTATTCCATGTTTTTTTTGAGACTTATTAAATTTCCTGGTGAAGGAGATTCATTCACATGTGCTTCCCATCTTTTTTTTTTTGCCTTTTCATATGTGCTTATGTGATATTTGACATTGTTCATGTAAGATTGGATTAGCTAGTCACATATTCTTGAATGTGTATTTTACACTCAGGGCTGGCAACTCCAGTTCACCTCTAGGTGAGGTGACTCTGTATCTGACTCCACAGCCAGGAGATCCCGTTTCGGAGCCCCTAAACTGGAAACAGCTAAGACGAGTAGTGATCAGTAATAAGTAGACAGGGCTTTCATCCCCTTCTCTTAGGATATGAAACTGTTCTTGCTATATTTCTTCTTGGGGCAACCTTCCCTGTAAGTTTTACCTGTGGATGGTCGTGAGACCTCAAGGCAGCCCTTGGAGGTAGTAACAATCATGCATTCCATCACTTGATTTTCTCTAACTCAGCCAGTGTATATCTTGTTTGTACGTAATTGTTGTTGTGTGGTTTCCCCCATTGGACTGGAAACTTCTTGAGATCAGGAACTGTATCTTTGTATCCCAAGCACTTAGCATAATGCCTGGCACATAGTGAATACTTAATAAATGCTTATTAACTGGCATAACAATAGCTCTTTTTAAATATGGAGCTTTAAATTTGTTTAATATACATATATGTGCATATATATTAATTCAAATGAATTAATATATATTATATCTTAGAACAACCCTGTGAGGTGGGTACTGTTTTTATCCCCATTCTATAGAGTAGGAAACTGAGGAACAGGATTTTAGTGACTTGCCTGAGGTCATGCAATATTTGAGGCAGGATTCAAACTTAGCTCTTCCCCATTCCAAGTCCCATGGTCTATCCACTACACTGCTTTTGATTTCATGTCATACTTGGCTTTGAGAGACAGTGGCTAGATTATTCCCTGACTCAGGAAAACCTGAATTGAGTAATTACTTTCTTTGACACATTGACTGTTTGATTCTGGACAATTCACTTAATCCTGTCTAAAGACTGCAAGAACAATGGTAGATGTGCATTGGAAAAGAGAGTCCCCTCGCTGTGTAGTTCCCCTCACCTAAGTGAAGTAATAGATCCAGAGAAAAACAAAAGAAAAAAGCTTTTCTGTCTAGGTGTTAACTCTTCGTTCAGGCAGAGTATGTAGTACACAAAATCATAGAAACTGAGTCTGAAAGGACCTCAGAAGTCACCTAATTTTATTCATCCACACCTGAAATCAGAAGCCCATCTACAACATTCCAGACCAGGGGGCATTTAGCTTCAACTTCACAACCTCTACTCAATACTTACTAAGGCAATCCCTGTCACCTTTGAACAACTCTAATTATTAAGAAGGTCTTCCCCAGACAGAGCAAAATATGCCTCCCCCTAACTTACATTATTACTTACAGTAAACCTTTTTGTTCATTTTTCTTTGTTTTGCTAAAGACTGGGACTTTCCCTACCAAGGGATATTTTTACTTTCTCAGGACTCTTGGAAAGCTGAATAAAGAAGTAATTTTTTGTGAGAGATAGAGAGATATTTAAGGGAAACTGGAAAGGTCAGGACCTTTGAAGAAATTTCAAAAAAACCCCAGCCTGTAAATCCATCAAAAATGATTTATATAAATTGAGAGTGTTATCCTTACCAACAATCCTAAGGATATGACATGGGAGCATTTCTGAAATAAGATTGGAAGTCTATTACTTGTCTTCAACTCAACTGTTTGTGTTATGTATTTGTAAAAAAAAAATGCTTATTTAGCCCAGTGCCTTATATACAGTAGGTGTTACATTCCTGCTTATCCCCATACCTTCTCCCATTAGACTACAAACTCCTTGAGAGCAGGAACTGTCTTTTACCTTTCTTTATATTCACAGTACTTAGCACACTACTCGTTACATGTGTTGTTCAGTCATTCAGTCCTGTCTGAATCTTTATGATCCTGTAGACTATACTGTCCATGGGGTTTTCTTGACAAGATGCTAGATGGATTTGGCATTTCCTTCTCCAGGGGATTAAGGCAAACAGAAGTTAAGTGATGTGCCTAGGGCCAGACAACTAGTATGTGTCTGAGGCAGAATTTGAACTTGGGTCTTCCTTACTCCAGGCCCAGTCCTCTATACAGCCACCTAGCTGTCTCTGCCTGTCATATAATTGGTAAATAAATGCTTGCTGATTAACTGATTTTTCACTAACAGTTGATCATGTTTTCTAGATGCTAAACCTAAACAGACCTCAGAAAACTAAGAGCTGAGAGGTGTTACAAACCTAGAAAACTGAGGCACACAATGTCACCAGGAAGTAAAAACTTAAATTCAGTCTCTTGACTTCTAAATTCTCTGTGCTCTCTCCAACAGAATACCCTTAATGAACTTAGAGGCATTTTAAGTACATTCCAAAAATTCTCAAACACAGTGGAGGAATATCTATTTCCTCTTTTCTCCATACTCCTTCATTACAATTAATCAGAATGGGGAAAATTTTTAATGTTTTTGTTTGCATTTCTATAGTTATTGCGTATATTCCTCTCTTGGTTCTACTGTCTTTGCTCTGAATCACTTCATTAATGTCTTCTCATATTTCTCTGAGTTCCTTCTGTTTCCCATGGTATAAAGGATATTTTGTCATGCCCCTATACTACATCTTTTTAGCCACTTCCTAATTGATGGGCACCCATTTTGTTTCCAGTTTTTCTACCACTAAGAGTGCCACCATGAATGTTTGTAATGGATGACAACTTCATTTTTGTTAACTACCTCCTTCAGGTATGTGCTCAGTTTTGGGATGGCTGGGTGAAAGCTCGTGAATAATGACCTTTTTTTTTTTTACCTAACTCTTATATGGTTTTACAAACAGCGTGATTAACTTTTTTTTAATTGGCTCTACACCATATTTTCCCTTATGGTTATAAATGATTAGAGGCTTGGAGTTATTAAATCTGCTTAGTGAGGGGTAATCCTACTTTGGCTGAAAAAGACCTCTGCAAAATATTTTGTTCCTTATAACCTGAGTGCACATGGTCACATTGTTGTTAACCAACAACGATTAAACTAAATTCAACTAAGGTTGAATTTAGTGATGATGCTTATTGTTGAAATAGTTCCTCAAAATGAAGACAGATTTATTGAAGTTCATTAAAATCAGTATTATGGGATGGTCCTATGATGTTTAAATGCTACGTATAATAAGACTAGGACTTTTAATTATCTTTTTAGTTCTACGTTCTATCATAAATCCACCCATATTTTAAGAGTCTTGCCTAATTTCCATATTTTTATATTTTTTTGTTTCTCCCTCTTCTCATTTCTAAATCTCAATTTGCCGAATGTAAGAGTTGAACATGTGAGCAATTACTTTTGCTCTGGTGAGCAGAGGATCAGGTTAAAAGCAAGCACAACTTAATGTTAAAAAAGAAAACATTCAGCAGATATTCCGATCCCTATTCCTCTTTTCCCCTCCTTTTCAACTGTTCATTTTTTGAAGTCTAATTCATATGCCGCCTCCTCCAAGAAGTCCTCCTGGATGTCCTGCCTCCTGATAACCTTTCTAAAATCTCATTTAGGACTTCATGCAGTTCTCAGAAGTACTTCTCTGATATTGTGCTTTATTTGGGTCTATGTGTACACATCTCATCCTAACTCTGCAAGGGCAAGGAGTCATCATGGTACAGTGCAAAAAGTGTCTGGAGTCAGAGGGTCTAGAGTAAAAGGCTGCCTTTGATGCTTCTACCCATGTGACCTTGGGAAAGTCTCTGAGATTTCCTGGACATCACTTTCCTCATCTTTAAAATGGTGGAGTTGCCAAAAGACTCGTGTTGGAAAATGCCATCCACATCCAGAGAAAGAACTTTGGAGTCTGGGTGCAGATGGAAGCAGATTATTTGCTCTCTTTTTCTTTTGTTGTTTTGTTTTGTTTCTTGTAGTTCCTCCTACTAGTTCCAATTCTTCTTTATGTCTTGACTGATGTGAAAATGTTTAAGATGAATATTTATGTAAAGCTTATGCCAGATTTCACACTGTCTTGGGTAGGGGAGAGGAAGATGGAGAAAATTCAAAAGTCAAAATCTTATGGAAGTGAATGTTGAAAACTAAAACTAAATTAATTAATTATATTTTTAAAAATTAAATGAGGGAGTTGAATTAGATAATCTTAGGAACTAAATTCTTGAGTAAGAAGTGGAAGAAGGATGGTCCATGGTTGATGGTTGTTAAATGTATAATCTCTTCCACACCTGACACCTTTTTCTCCTTGTAAAAAAGGAGAGAGTAGAAAGTACGCTGGGGTAGTCAAGATATCTGGATTTGACTCTCAGCTTGGCTGTGTGACCGAGGGTAAATCTTTACCTTCTGCTTCTTTCGCTGTAAAATGAAGGGATTGGACTAAATGATTCTGACAGATATTTCTATCTACGAAAATAAGAGGCTGTGGACTTAACTGCTTAGAGTGCAAATGGACTTAAGGCTCTATGTGGGTGATGTAATCAGAGAGAGAATGGAGAAGATGGCATGGAGCCTAATACAGTGACCAGGACCCAGGAAAAAAGGAAAAATTTTAGAATTCTAAAACATGAAGGCATAATAGGATCAAGAGCCAGGATTGTAGCATCATAAATTTTAGAGCCTGAAAAGAAAACAGTAATAACTGCAAGTCATTTAACCCTATTTGCCTCAGTTTCCTCATCTGTAGAATGAGCTGGAGAAGAAAATGGCAAACCACTCCAATATCTTTGCCAAGAAAGCCCCAATTGAAAAAACAAACAAATCAAAAGAAAACTCCAAATGGAATTGTGAAGGGTTGGAGACCACTGAAAGCAGCTTTTTAAGTTTCCCAAGACCTTTACATAATTTATCTCATTTGAGCCTCATGTCAGCTTTGTTATCATATCATATCATCCCCATTTTGGCAGTAAGGAAACAGACTCAGACAGTTCAAATGATTTTCTCATGATCATTCAGATAAGAAATGTTGAGGACAAGTTTTAAATACAGGTATTCCTGATTCTGGCCCCAACACTCTTCCTGTTATGACATATCACCTTCCTAAAGAGTTTAGATATCCCCTGATCCAACCTCTTTATTTTACAGGTGAAGAAACTTAGGCAAAGAGAAGTACTTGCTCCTGTTAGCAGATTTCTTTTTACTCATGTTATTTGGGTGATCCTAAATAAAAGAATAGCCTGTTTTCTTCTAGAATCAGAGCTATAGGTTCCTCCAGGTGTATTGCCCTAACAATAAATCAACTTCTAAGTTGCCTTTATACTCATGGAAGAGACATTTCCATTGGTAGTAGTGTGAACCGCTTCTCTTTCTCTCTCTACTCCTGACCATCCATGATGGGCGAGGTAGAGAAATCAGGGGAATACTGGAGGAGGAAGAAAGACGGAATGCAGAGCAGCAGCTGGGTCAGAGAAAAGACCTATTTATTTTATGTTCTAAACTTGAAAAAGTCACTGCAGAATTAGTCTGTTGTCTTCGAAACGCATAAAACAAAGTCCAACAAAGCAGTATTGAGTTATCTTTCTCCTCCGCCATCTCTTTGGGTTGGCGGTGGAGTTGAGGGAAGGGTTTATTTTGAAATACCACTCTCAACAGTGAATGAGGGAGTGTACTGTCTGTAGAGTCTTGGGCTCCAGATCCGCAAAATGAATGAAGGAATGTCTTATTTTCATGATTTTTCTTCAATTATGAGATTAAGGTTAAAAGTTTCAAGGACATAAGTCAAAGACAGAGTTTGTGTCTGCTTGGCCAGATATCTAGGCAGAACATATACCTGAAAGAAGGCACTGGGTTAATTTGTATTGCTGTTATCTAGGTGTTGATAAGAGTAAAGACCATTGTGGTGGGTTTGACAGCTTCCATGGATGGCCCTTCATTCGTCATATGTCTTTTGCAGTAGGACCGAATTTTATGCTTGTGTGAGAAAAGGAGAGAAAGGAAGGTTCAGTTTATCCTTCAAGCCAACCTGCACTAATCTAGTCACGATATTGAATGCTTATTGAAGAGTTACCTGTCCCTGGCCTTACTCAATCCATAGCTTCTTGGGAGCAAGAGCTTGTGTTAATCATTGGTATAATGCAGTTCTGGTCTTTCAATTTATACCATTAAAAAATAACATATCTACTTGAAGAAGTATCCCTTGATAACTTTCTAACTTTTCTAGTTCTGTAACTGCGAGGAAGACACTTCACTTCTCACTTTCCTCATCTGTAAATTGGGAAAATAATGTCTGCCTGCTCTACTTAGCTGAGTTGTTGTGGTTAAAGCATTTTGTCAACCTTTAAACCTTAAGTGTGACTTGCGATTTATAACTTTAAAATATATCATTTATTAAGGAATTTAAAACAAATTTCATAGGATGATAATTAGATTCTTTTACTATCACTGAACATCTAAATTGATTAAGGTACATTTGAGTATGAATTTAATGAATGGGAACACAGGATCAGGAAGTTTTTTATTTTGTTTTTAATTTTATTTAAAATTAGTGGTGCTGAAAAGTATTCATCTACTTGGCATTCTCTCAATAAGTTTCATTTTGATTCTGATCTTATAAGAATTCTTCTGCTAACATGGTACAGTTTTGAGAGAGAAAATGTAAACTATGTCAGATTTTCTTTATTTGAGAAATGGAACTGTCTTCTATTTTTCCTATAATGATAAAGTATCGAATCATAAAATCATAAATCTAGAGTTGGAAGAGACCTTAGAGGCCACCTTCGCCTTATAGTTGAAGATATTGAAACTTACAGACATATAGTGACTTAACCTAGTGTCACGCCACTAGGAAATAGCAGGGATAAGATTTGAACTGAGGTCCTCTGATTTCAGAGCTGACTTATAAACTGATTGGTATAAAATACTAGGTATTTCCCCAACATGGGATGATATTAGGATAGAGTTGCCTAATCCCTCTTCATTTTATGGTTTATTGAAAAGATAGTAAATCATCATTGAAGTGATGAGGTCACTGGGAAAAATGCTGAAGAATTTAACTCCTTTATTTTTGAAAAATGTCCATGATAAAGCTATATATAGGAATACAAACTTCCCATTTCCTGAGGAATTCTGGATGCCTTCTTAGAAGTCATTTTTCTCAAAGTCATGTCCATTTCAGTTCATTTATAACTCTGAAGTTCAGGTTTCAGTTTTGAAAAGCTATTAAGGAAGAAACTGATTTGATTATAGCCTTGGGTTTATGTCTCACCTGGAGGCAAAGCTTAAAAAATTTTGGACAGAGAGGATAGGGAACAAATTCATTTTGGGGATTTCTTAAGACACATGCTACAAAACAATAGAACCAGTATTTGAACTTGGGTCAGTAATCTAGTCAGTAATTGGGACTTGTTATTGTTTTTTTTTTTTAATACGTAATTTATTTTCAGTTCTTAACATTCGCTTCCACAAGAATTTGAACTCAAAATTTTCTCCCTATCTCTCCCCACCCCCACCCCAGGACAGCATGCACCCCATCCACCCCTTCCTCCAGTCTGTTCTCCCTTCTATTACCCACCCTTCTTCCATCCCCCTTCCCCTCTGTTTTCCTGTATGGAAGAATAGATTTCTATACCATTGCCTGTATAGCTTAATTCCTAGTTACATGCTAAAACAAATTTTAACATTCATTCTTAAAGCTTTGAGTTCCATATTCTCTCCCTCCCTCCCCATCCACCCTCATTGAGAAAACAAGCAATTCAATATAGGTGATACATGCGTAACAATGCAAAGCACTTCCCTAATAGTTGTGTTTTTAAAAACTAACCATATTTCCCTCGGTCCTATCCTGCCCTTCATTTATTCCATTCTCCCCCTTTACTTGTCTTTCTGCAATAGTGTTTGCTTCTGATTATTCCTTTCCCCAATTTGCTGTCTCTTCTATTATCTTCCCTCTCCTATCCCCTTCTCCTTTGCCTTCCTGCAGAGTAAAATAGATTTCCATATCCAACTGAGTGTATGTTATTCCCACTTTAAACCAAATCCCATGGGAGTAAGACTCAATTATTTCCTTCTATCTCTCCCCCCCAACTCCCACTCTTCCCCTCCATTGCAAAAGCTCTTTCTTCCTCTTTTATGTGATGTGATTTGCTATATTCTGCCTCTCTCTTTTTCTTGCTTCCAGTACATTCCATCCAACATTAAGTTTTATTTTATTTTTAGGTATTCTCCCTTCATATTCAGCTGACCCTGTGCCCTCTATCTGTGTGTGTGTGTATACACACATATATATGTATATATACATACACCTATCCCATACACCCATGTATATATACAAATATATATATATATATATATAATATACAGATATATACATACCCATACCCATTTACATTTTATATATATTCCCTCTAAGTACCCTAATACTGAAAAAGTTCTCATGAGTTACAAATAACAACTTTCCATGTAGGAATGTAAACAGTTCAACTTCAATGAGTTTCTTAAGGGCTGCTTTTTCCTGTTTACCTTTTCATGTTTCTCTTGATTCTTGTATTTGAAAGTCAAATTTTCTATTCACCTCTGGTATTTTTAACAAGAATGTTTAAAAGTCCTCTATTTCATTGAAATTCCATTTTTCCCCCTGAAGTAATTATACTCAGTTTTGCTGGGTAGGTGATTCTTGGTTTTAATTCTATCTCCTTTGACCTCTGGAATATCATATTCCAAGCCCTTAGATCCCTTAGTGTAGAAGCTGCTAAATCCTGTGTTATCCTGATTGTATTTCCACAATACTTGAATTGTTTCTTTCTGGCTGCTTATAATATTTTCTCCTTGACCTGGGAACTCAGGAATTTGGCTACAATATTCCTAGGATTTTTCCTTTTGGGATTTCTTTCAGGAGGTGATCAGTGGATTCTTTCCATTTCTATTTTACCTTCTGGTTCTAGAATATCAGGGCACTTTTCCTTGATAATATCTTGGAATGTGATGCCAAGGTTATTTTTGTGATCATTTGCTGCTTGTCAAGTGTTGCACTACGTTCTGGTTATACAAAATTTTAAAAGTTAGATAGACCCTGTGCCCTCAGAAGTTCCTCTTCCAATTAGGAGAGGTATCACATAAAAGAAAATTTGCCTGTAGGGCAGATGGAAAGGCTTCAAGCATTTCAAGGAATCTTGAATAATTTAGAAGTATAGGTTGATGGAGACACATTGTTGGAAGAGAATTTGGTTTTACCAAATTAAATTGTTTTTGTAAACAGCAAACAGTAACACATTGAATCTCTAAGTTTTTATATCTTAAGATACGTTCTGTTGTGGAATGTTGCTTGTGAAAGATGGCTTGTTCCCTATTTATCAAGGATGCCCTCAATACAAACACTGATGATTTTCAGAATTCTATGTAGATGGCAAAGTAGGTATATTGATAATAAATGTTGGTGTCTTCTCAATTGACTTTTTTTGTATTAATAAAGCCTGAGACTGTCCCCCTCATGCCTTTGGCAGCTTTAGCCTCCTTCATGTACACTTTCTACATCTACATTTCTTCAGCATCTAGTCAATTATGCCATGTGTTATAACACATATTTTAGTCTAGCTTCCTTCTCTGTTTGCTTTAGTGCCGTTTTTCTTTCTTCAATAAGAACTTCTAGGACTGTGATGTTAAAATCCAAGCCTGGTGCTTCTACTATGTTTGATTGTAAAAAAAAAAAAGTTCACTATAAAAATCTCTGTAGATCTTTTCCATTTTTCTTCTTTTTCCAAAATATTTTTACAATTTTATGGACAGCACCATGGATAGAGTGCAAGGCAGAGCAACTCATCTTCCTGAGTTCAAATCTGGCCTCAGTCACTTAATAGCTGTGTGACCCTGGGCAAGTCATTTAACCCTGTTTGCTTCACTTCCTCATCTGAAAAATGAGCTGAAAAAGAAATGGGAAAGTACTCTAGTACCTTTGCCAAGAAAATTCCAAATGGGATCATGGAGAGTCAGACACAACTGAAAAGTGACTGAACTACAAAATTATATTCTATACTCATATTGCCTTTGCCTGCCAGCTCTCAGATTGTTTATCATGTGTCTGCTGACAAAGGTCCTTTTTATTCTCTTTTGCTCTTCTTATTAGGGTAATTGACATATTGTTAAACATCTTTAAGAATTATTGTTATTTATTTGTTCAGCTGTTTTCAGTCATGTCTGACTCTTGGTGGCCCCATCTAGGTTTTCTTGGGAAAGATACTGGAGTGGTTTGCCATTTTCTTCTCCAGCTCATTGGAGAGGTGAGGAAACCGAGGCAAACAGGGTTAAGTGTCTTGTCCAGTGTCACACAGCTAGAATTGTTATAGTCTACATCTGTTTCCCGTTTTTCGATCCTTTACCCGTATTTATTAGCAATAACTTTTTGGATAGGTCAAGACTGAGTTGTTTCAGTTATAAAACTTAACATCTCCTCTTTAGTCTTCCTTCTAGCTTTGTATTAAGTTTTGTATTTGCTCTAACAAACTGATGTATCGACTCTATGCAAACAACACATTTCAGCCATAAGAGTTGGCATAAGAGTAAAAAAACCTGAGGTTAAATCCTGACTATGCCCCTGACTGCCTTTGATATTAGGCATCCCCTCTCCTCTCAGTAGGCCTTAGTCTTCTCATCGGTGAGATGCAGAGAGATGCCTAAATGACTGTGAACATGCATCCTAGCAGCCTAGATGCCCGCTAACATGCCTCCTAGTCACCTAGATGACCGCTAACATGACTCCTAGCTGCCTAGATGACATCTAATGTGACTCCTGGCTGCCTAGATGACTGCTAACATGACTCCTAGCAGCCTAGATGCCCTCTAACATGCCTCCTAGTCACCTAGATGACCGCTAACATGACTCCTAGCTGCCTAGATGACTGCTAACATGACTCCTAGCTGCCTAGATGACTGCTAACATGCCTCTTAGCCACCTAGATGACTGCTAACATGACTCCTAGCTGCCTAGATGACCGCTAACATGCCTTCTGGCCCTGTAGGTGACATCTAACGTGACTCCTGGTCACCTAGATGACATTTAACGTGCCTTCTGGCCACCACCTAGATGACCTCTAACACATCTCCTAACTCTAATGATCCTGTGGGACCAGAAAGCACTTGTTGACAGACAAATACCACAAATGTCATGATACAGTCCCAGGTTTTCTAGTTAAGGAAATTTCTTTCACCCTATATATGGCCCTGCCTTAAGAAATCTGGCAGTAGAAGAGCCTGACATAGTAATTATGAGATCAGTCTCTGCTTTGTTCTTTCATAAGAACTGTTCTTCTGCAAGGCACTAAGTAACTATCTATCACCCATTTCAATCAGAGCCTTTGAGGTTTTACAGTGATCTTTGTTATTAATATGTTGTACTTGCCCAGGGCCTGTCAAAATGTTTTCCCATGTTATTTGCAGAGAACTTCTATCTTCTGGCAAAATTTTCTACTTTGCAAAGGGGTACATTAAAATGTGTCACTGCTTTGCAGACAATGGTACTTTTCTCTTTGCTTTCTCCAATAATTTTCCTTCTTACAATTTTAAGGGTGATTATCACCACATATACTGAGGGCCCTCTGACCTAGTCATTTATGAAAAAAAATTTTATCCATCACCAAACTACTATTTAGAAGGGAACAGTTGAAAAAAATAGTTTCTGATTGATTGTTATATTTTCTGAAAGCTTATATCCATTATATTAAGGAAAAAAATAACTGCAATTCAGAAACTCCTGCAAGAAGGAATGAACTTTGATTTTTGTACCTGCTTTGTCTCAGATTTCTAAATCATATACTGTAAGGAAAGCTGAGACTGTGTCTCTGATTTCAGGCACATTTCTTGTCAGGAAACTCCAAGAAAAGTTTGAGGTCTGAACATTATCAATCCATCTCTAAGTCCAAAAACAAGACTATTCTGTTCCTTTAAGTGCTCTGTCATCCTTGTTTGGGCAGTTAAAAGTTCTGCCAGCTGTATCAAAAATGGCCTTTTGTCATTAGTGCTATGCAAGGTTATGAGTACAGGGCAATCACAGTGACAGGTGAGTGGAGAGGGAGGTCATTTCAGTATCAGGTCATAAGAGATCCAGTGGCCAGAGACCATTTGAAGTGAATTGCTTGGAAATTATCTTTTAAGATGGTAAAGGAGTGCCTGTTGATTGGCAAATATCATGAATGCCAAGGCATTGGTACAGTCCAGACCTTCTGGCAGAAGAAATTCCAGATGGCCCCTAGTCCTGTTTTGCCTCTGTTGCCAAATAAAGAAGGTAAATTGTCTATAATCAGTGATTATCATTTACTATTTTGGTTGGCTCGATTGCAAGAGGTAAAGGCAATAATTCCAACAAGAATGTTTCAGGGTTTGTAGGTTGGATTCATCTGTTCTGTACACAAGCTTAGCAGAGCTTCATTTTGACTCTCTATGGATTTCTGGTTTGTGAATACTGTGCCACTCATGTGTAAGAGAGGGTAATGGGTCAGCAAAGAACCTTTCATGCTAGAAACTGCAGTCTCCCATGCCTCCTTTCTAATTGTCTCCTCCAGATCAGTGACCTCAGAGGTAGGAAACCAATTAGATATGCCCTGGTGAGACCATGAGCCCTTCATAAAAACCTGGGCCTCTTTAGTTCTGCTGAGATTCCCTAATGTTCCAAATGTTAAAAAATCCAGGTGTCCCATCTATTAAACCTAGTGGCAATAATTAAGGGCAGCTAGTTGGTACAATAAATAGTCCTGAAGTAAGGAAGACTCATCTTCCTGTGTTCAAATACTTCCTGGCTGTGTGACCCTGGACAAGTCACTTAACCTTGTTTGTCTCAGTTTCCTCATCTGTCAAATGACCTGGAGAAGAGAATGACAATCCACTTCAGTATCTTTGCCAAGAAAATTTGAGAAGAGTTGGACAAGACTGAAACAACTAAACGACAACACAAAGGAATAAATAGTGCTGGGGGCAGCCTTTGATAGAACCGTCATCATCTCTGTCCCTTGCAGTTTTGCTCAAGGAGTGGCAACAACTATGCCAGCCTTTCTTCCTTTTCCTGTCCTTCTTTGGAGGAGTTGACTTTTGCCCCATTTAAGGGGATGATTGTTCTGGTGCCCCTTCTGAGGTGTGGTGGCTAGAGCTCTGCCCCTGAAGTCAGGAAGATGAAATCAATTCTTGCCTGAGACACTTCTGAGCTGAGTTGTGTGACCCTGGGCAAGTCACTTTCTCTCTCTCTCTCTCTCTCTCTCTCTGTTTCAGTTTTTTCATATATAAAATAGGAATAATAAGAATACCCATTTCCCAAGGATAAAATAAGATATTTGTAAAGTACTTTGTGAACCTTCAGGAACTAAATAAATGCTAGAAAAAGCAAAAGAAAGACTCCAATCTACACAGACTGGAATGCATTAAGGGGGACAGGTGAGGATACTCACTACAAACAAAAAGAAGAAATCTTTATTAGTTCATCATTGCCGTTAGGTGGCCCTGAGCCACCAAACCACAATGTGGGAGTTAAGCTAATTACACTGTATGAGCTAAAGACAGAGTAAAGAGGTACTCAATCTTTTTTTTTTTATCATCAAAATTACCATTGAAGAGCTAAGTCAGCTTAAGGATGAAACATTATTTTTAACTCTTTGCACAGAAGGGAAAGAAGAAGACCATTTGGGAGGAGTAGGAAGGTCACCTTTCAGCCACTTAGATTCAGGGCTGGAGAGAGGAAAAGTCTAATGACAGGATGGATCTTTTCTTCTGGATGCTGCAGTCTGTACTCCATGAGTGGACCATGCATCTGACCACCCTGGGGGAACACAGCCACTTTTAATCCCAGGCTGTTTCACCACTATCTTCTCTTTTCTCCAGTTCCTTCAATCTTCCATCTGCCTTCCGGAATCAAGCCCAGGTGTTGAAGTTGCAATCATTCTATTGAGACTATGGACCTCAAGCTCTTTAACTAGCCCTTAACTCCCTCTTATTCGGTCCAGCTGAAAAATTGGACCCCTTCAGAACCGGACTTATGAAAATGTGTGGTGGGATTTCAGAGATGTCATGGTGGCAGAGAGAAATGCATACCAAGTCTTGAACTGGATGTCCAGTAGTCATCTTAAACTCAACATGTCCCAAACTGACCTCATTACCTTTCCCCCTAAATCCTGCAAACTGCTACCTTCACCACCCTCCCAGACTCCTACCTTCCCTATTATATAGAGGGTAACACCACCCTCCCGGTCTCCTAGGCTTGAAATCTAGGGGTCATCCTGGACTCCTCACTATCTCTCACCCCATATAGTCAATCTGTTGCCATGGCCTGTCGATTTCCTGTAACATCTCTAATATGCCCCCTCCTCTCTTCTGACATTGCCACCACTCTGGTGCAACCCTTATTATTTCACATCTGGAATATTGTAAGAGCTACTGGTGGGTCTGTCAGCCTCAAATCCCTCCCTACTTCACTCCATCCTTCATTTAGCCACTAAAATGATTTTCCTGATCATGTCACCCGACCCTCACCCTCTGACTCCAGTGGCTCCTATTAGCTCCAGTATCAAAAACAAGATCCTCTTTTGGACATTCAAAGCCCTTCATGGCCTAGCCCCTCCAACCTTTCAGTCTTCTCATACCTTCCTCTTGGACCCATACCCTTCAATGCAGTGACACTGTTCTTATAACTGTCGAACAAGCAAAATACTCCATCTCTCAAAATGCTCCATCTCTTGGTTCCAGGCATTTTCTCTAGTTGTCAATCATGCCTGAAATACTGTCCCTCCTCAGTTCCACCTACTTCCTTTAAGTCTCAACTATTATCCTATCTTTTACTAGAAGGTTTCTTCAACCCCTCTTAATCCTAGTGCTTTCCCTCTTTTAATCATTTCCTATTTATTCTTCGTTTAACTTTCTTTGTCTATATTTGTTTGCTTGTTGTCTCTCTCCCTCTCACCATTTAGATGAGGGCAAGGACTGTTTTTTGTCTCCTTTTGTATTCCTAGTGCTTAGCACAGTTTCTGGGGTAGAGTTGGGCTTAAGAAAAATTAATTGATTGATTTTAAAAAATGCTCTAGGGAAATTTGAAGAGCAGGAGAGCGCTTTTTCAGCGAGGGGAAGAGATTCAGGAAGATTGTCTATGAAAGGTGGGAAGTAGACTTCCTGTATTCCCTGGGTTGATGAGAGTTTTACTAGGACATCATGGCCCCTTCTGTGGACACTACAACTGAAACGAGACAGGACGATTTGGAGAGAAGTAATCTTTGCTGCCTATGAAATCACACGGCACACTAGACTTGTGTTATTATATTTTCACATTATACCTTCCCTTATGCCAGATGTCCGTAGTCTTTGTGTAGTTTTTAAGCATCATTTACCAGCTTTGGAGTGTGGTGTAGTGGTTTGAGTGCTGGACTTCAGCACTCAGGAAGACATGACTTCAAATTTCTCTTCTGATGCAACAGATGACCAGTTTTCTCGTCTATCTATAATGAATAGTACAGTACTTATCGTACAAAGTTTCCTGAGGCTCTAGCGAGATGACGCATGCAGAGCACTTTGTAAGCTCTGTATCAGTTGTGATTATAGTGGTTATTTGTTCTGCAGACAACAAACATTTATTATGATTACTCTGTACAGGCATGATGTTCCCTACCAGATATGAACTCCCTGTGTGCAGGGACTGTGTTATTCTTATATACTCTCTCTCTCTCTGTCTGTCTGTCTTTCTCTGAAGCACATTTGCTATAGTGTTTTCAACACAATAGAAACTCAATATTTGTTATATTAAATGATCATGCTTTAGGTTGATTTATTTGTTCATTCATCTCACACTTGGGATAGTAGACTATCAGATCCAGAAGGAGACATTAAAGGTCATCTAAATCCCTTATTTTTATTTTGCAGATGCTCAAATTAAAGATCCACATTTCTATGACTTGCCCAAGTTCACATAGCTAGCTAATCCTTGTGTGTTCATTTTTCCCATTTACTGAATGTGTCAGGCAATAAAAAAGCTTTTAAAATGTCAAGTTAGATTATATCTATTGATCAACTAGGCTTGTTGCTTTGTTATGGAAGTTGATTAGATTACTTCAGGGGTCTCAACCTGTGTCATGTGGGTCAATTTTAATTGACACACAGGCTTATTGTTCCTGCAACACTGCCTCCCAGGAAGAGTCATTACCTGGTGAGAATGACCCTTATTGGTCAATAATGTTCTCCCTCCCATTTAGGAGATACTAGTAAGAGATTTGCCCTTGATCAAGACTTTGTCCTTTCTGACCTATTTTAAAAGGTTGATCAACCCTGAATGAGAAAATTGTTTTACTCAATCATCCATAGGACTTATAGCTGGAAAGAATCTTTAGGGTCATCTGATCAATACCCTTATTTTATAGCTGAAGAAGGCAAGACCTCGAAAGTAAAATGACTTACCCAAGGTCACACAGGCAGTAAGTAGCAGTCAGGATTTAAACCTAGTTCTATGACTCCAAAAGCCAAGGTTCCTTATTATGTTGGCCACATATACCTTCACAGGTCTCCTTTTGATTTCTGATACTCCACACCAGTATATCAGTGACACTCCTGTCTTAGACTTGCTTTTCCTTCCCTCACTTTTCTTGTTACCTTTCATTTCTGTCAGCATCTATCTTCCACTGCTCAGAATAGATATTTTAATAGTTACAGTGACAACCTGACAATTCCAGAGTATACACCTGTGTGTCGGGCTTGCTGCTTGCTATCTTTATTAAAGGATTTAGAGACAAGCTTTAAAACTGGGGTTGGCTCGTTATATTCCCACATATGTACCCCCAAATTGATCTCTTCTCTCCAATGACACTTTGTAAGTGCATTGATTGGTACAGTCAGGCACCAGTTTCCTTCCTCTGCCTCTCAAATGAATGTATTTGCTGATGGACTGATAGCAAATGCGTTGGGAGTTGGATCTATTTTTTAACTTGTAGGGTTACCTGGATAAGGAATTTGGTCGAGTGTTGACAGAAGGGATCCCCCATAGTATGAGATTTTGCACTCTCTAGAGACAAGTCTTGGAAATAAGTCCCTGCAAAACAGAATAAAAAGATCTCAGTTCATGTTGGGTCTTCCTGAAAGCAGAGGTGTTCCATACAACTTCAGACCACAAGAGTACCGAACACTGCTGTCAAAAAAAGATAGAAACATTAAATGGGCCTTTGAAGAAGGACTTTCATGTCTCTCTTGCTTCTCTGGTCTGGCAATTTTTTTTTTAAGGCAGTAGCTCAAGAAATACTCTGCAACAGAATTTTTCCTCATCATCTAGACCTATGATTTCCTCAGGGTGGGCAATTCTTTCCACATTGATAAAGTTCCCAAAATCTCTATCTAGAAAGCTGCCTAGGACAATGAGACATTGCATCCTGCTCACATGGAGCGGCACTGTAGTGTAATGCATTGCATCCTGTTCACATGGAGCGGCACTGTAGTGTAATGTAATAATCTGAGTCAGAGAGACCTGAGATCTGGAGAGTAGGCAAGATTTGTGCCCTGTGTCCAAGACTGGCCTTCTATCCACCCTCCCCACCCTGCCTGTCCTTCAGAATATATAGCAAGTAATAGGGAAAAGAAAAGAAAAATCCTCTGAAAGTCTGAATCAGTTATCAGTTATGTCATCTATCTATCAATTAAAAATGCGCTGAATCATTTAAGATTTGCAAGTACTTGGAATAGAATTCTGGGAAGATAGTGGAGTAGGTGAGAAAATTCCAGGCTCTCCAGATGACCTCCACAGAAAGAACATTGTCACAAAATGACCATAGAGCACCAAAAATAAAAATGGAAAGCAGCTGTCCAGGAAAAAAATATACTGAAAGTCTGAACCGATTTCAAAGATGACTGGTTCTTGAGCTACCATCGTAGTAGTCAAGGAATGATCAGAACTTTCTCTGAAAGCCTTGCTGACATTTGTCCCAAATTAAGAATAAAATATCTTTAAGAAATGTCTGCAGCTATAGGTACATTCCTTCAATGAAATTTACAAAATAGAAGAGAATTTCAATGGACAGTGGAAATAATTGAATTCTAATGGGTAATGGAAATAAAAACTTGATAATTCAGTTTTTAAATTTTTGTTCACTGTAACCTTGCTTTCCTTTCTTTTGCTTTGGCTTTCTCCTCTATGAAATGGGGTTGGACAATTGATCTTTACAGTCTCTTTGAGTTCTAAACATTCTATGACTCTATAACAAATCAAATTACAGCTTGGGTTTTGAAAAAAAAAAGTTAACATTGAAAATCTTAAATTCAAAAACAAATTTCCAAAGCTGATAGTAAGAGGAATTGAAGGTATAGTTAAAAAAATGTTCATGATAATAAATGCTCAATTGTAACATCTTCATCCAGGGAAATCTAAGGAAGATATAAAAAAACCATTCAAAGGGATTTACTGGATTTTCTATTTAGAGGAGAGAGGAATTTGAACAAAATTGGAACCTTGTTTATTGTGATATTTCAAAGGTTAAACTTCAGAATGTCTAGTTAGAATATAGTTGGTTAGGATATTTGCTGAAATATTTAAGATTTGCAAGTACTCAGAAAAAAATATATTCAGTACTAAGTGCTGTCAGTGATAAATGTTTATCTGTTTTCTGTGTTCTTGTGGGCAGAATTGTGTGAAAATTCAATAGGAAATAGAATCAACCAAAGCTGAAGAAAACCATGCATCCTTTTCCGAGACTAGTAGATTGGATGGATGAGCCAAGAGTAGTGCCTAAATTTGGATGAGAGTACTAAACTTCCCTCCCCCACAACCTCTTCAGCCTTCTTAGGTCTTCCCCAGATAAAGACAATACCTACAGGCCATCTTTGGTGAGGATAGACACCAGGCCCTTCATACCCTGACTTAGAAACTGAGTGGTCAGTCCCTGTTCTGGATGCTGACATCCTCTGTGACGGCCGAATTCTTCTCAAACAGTGATTTCAAAAGAGTTAAACTGTTTCCATATGTCCAGTATGAGAATGGAGTTTGTAGCCTTTGGCAACCTCAGCTGAATCCAGCTGCAGCTGCTACCTGTGTGTTCCACTGTGTATATGTGTGTATGTGTGTGTGTGTGTGTGTGTGTGTGTGTGTGTGTGTGTGTGTGGTGTGTTCAGTGACATCTGAACCATGCCCCGATTGTGTCAATGAAACTGTTATGTCTTTGTTGGGGGAGATATTACTTCTGAGCAATTACAGCTCTCTCTCCCTTCCCTCCCCCACTTTATCCACCCTCCCCTTCATCTTCTCAGCACGGACCATGGACCATGTCAAACAATATACAACAGAGAAGAATGCAAATAAACTTTAGTCTGCATAGCCCAGCAAAGCAGTTAGCCGCCCACTTACAAGATATTTAACTCTTGTACACATGATACACAAAGAACGCTAGCGAGTTTCACCAATCCCTTCAGACACACCAAAAAAAAAAAAAAAGTGAGGTGGGGGGGGGAAGAACTGATCCTTGTCTTTATATCTGTGAGATTGGAGTTCCTGCTAATAAAGGAGCTTTTCCCATGATGCAGTGTGATAAGGATTGGCCTACATGTAGCCCAGCAAGCCACTGCTGATGTTTTCCTGATTAGGTGTCTTATCTTCCATTGAGCTGCATCTGATGAAGGTTGCTGACAGCGTCATGTCTGGGAAAGCTTCGGACCCCTCCATAAAATGGCAGCTATGTTATGACATGTCAGCCAGGACCTGGTGGATGGTAAGTTGACGTGATAACTTTTTCCACCCCCCCAAACCCCCTACAAACTTTTTCTCTCTCTTGCTTTTGAACTCCTCCATTGTTGCAATGCACGTGTTATTAAGTTCGCCGTCTGAAAAGTTTCGGGCTCAAGTTCAAGTTTTCCACATCAGTGCCTTAGATAGGGTTTCCCCTCCTATTGTGGAGGGGAGCATGGGCCTTCTTTTAAAAAGGCAGCACTGAGTTTTTATTGAAGATTCTCTCTCTCTCTCTCTCTCTCTCTCTCTCTCTCTCTTTCTCTCTCTCTCTCTCCTCTCTCTTTTCAAAGAAAAAAATGTAAATTTTACAGTGTCTACCAGGCTGACTGGTGTGAAACTGTATGGAGGTGGGAGCAGTCAGAGAGAGGGAGAAGAAAGAGCTCTCCTATTTAATTGTTCTTGAGTTGGTCTTGAAAACTGAACAGTCTACTTTATTCAGGCCCCTTGAATAACTATTTAGAAAAGTGTATTGTATCACATGGTGAGTAGCTTCCTAATCAGTATTCGATTGTCCCCCACGCTTCTCCTTAATTTGGAATCCACCTCTCCTTACAATGAACACAGTAACTGGAGCAACCACTGATTAATATGCCGCTTGGCATAATTAAATTTAGTTAATGAGGCTATGCATATTCAGCCTGTTTCTCCTCCCCGCCTCCCTTCTTGGACAATGTATGTGCGAAGGTGTTGTTTTTTTTAATCTTATATTGTTCATATTTGTCCAGCTGCAAAGCTGAGGAAGGAGGGGGACGTATAAAACTCCAGGGCGGGAACACACCCTGCAATATGACTTTTTAAAAAGTGACTGGGAAACACAACTTTGTTGGAGCAGAATTCTGGGATTATGTACCAGAGTTTGGGGATAGAAAGGCTTTTCTTCTGTTCACAGGGGCTGCATGAAAATTTTCTCCATATACTGATTTTTGTTGTGTAAACAATGGTCTCTTGTATGCAATAACCATCCCATGAATGAGGCATCTTCTGCTGGCTAGCCTTCCATTATGAATATTAATTTCATTCTTGGGCTGCTTTGTCTTGAAGTGTATTTCCCCCCTTTTCATTTCTGCCTTGATTGCCTTTGCTTGTTTGCCTGGATAATTATTATGCTTACTGCATGGGCTGTTTTTTTTTTTTCCACAATTAGTACAGTGCTGAGACAATGGGCACTTTATTCTGGGCTGGTGGGTACAGCGATCACTGGTGGACGGCACATCCCAGTGCCCCGACAGAAGGCAGCCTTCTGATTATCTCTGCCTTCCTACGCTGCCTTGGCAAGAAGGTTGAGTTGAGAGCCTGTTTCAGTGTTTCCTAAGGTGGATATTGCAGTATGCCTTCTGAGGGCTCATGTGCCCAGGAAGTATTCAGTTTACACCTTTGCTTTCCTCTAGTGGGACTTCTGGTTTCTGGATGATCAGTGAGACTGCTACTTGTTGATGTTTTGAGTTATCCTATGAATTCAGAAAGACTAATTTCTCAGGGAGGTCATTTGGGAGAGAAACTTGTTTCCAGTAAATCCAATTTATTCCTGTTGGTGTGTATTTTTACAAGTGATCTAAACTTTACAGTAGCCTATATTTTATTTATGTTTCAGTCTCGAGTCAGACTTTAGTACCGTGTTTGTCTGTTGGTACAGTGAACTCTTAAATTGACTGGCAGACGTTTTGTACAAGAGTCTAGGAGCTATTTGTAGAATAGATTTGTCGCATGTTCAAAAGCTTTTACGTGTTGTTTTTAATGGTGATAGTATTTCACAGCTGTCATTTTCAAGATTTTTAAGCATTATTAGAAGTCTAGAGTGGTTGGCTTTTTAAAAAATCAATACTTCCACTAAAGAAAGGATTGTGTTTTATTAAAACATTTTAAAATGTTTGTTCTGTAGATTTATTTTTATCCTGATTTATCTGAGTAAAGCATAAGAACTCATTATATTTTGCTATTGAAAATATCATTATAGCTTATATAAAAACAAGATTAATGGCTTATATAGGACGAACATTGTGATAAGCAATCTATGAGATTTGAATGAGCTGACAATTCCTTTTGAAAAATACTTTGTAAACAGTATTTGTGAGAGTACACTATATATAAGTATATATATATGCATATATATGTTTATGTATACACATGTTGCAGTACAGGCAAACTACATATCATATGAGACATATTTTAGCATAATTTACTTTTCACATTAACTCTCTAGAATATGAGTGCAACTAATTCTATGGTCTGAACAGTATGTCAGTTTCTTAGGACAATTTGGCTTAAAGAAGGGTAATTATTTGAGGTCAAACAACCTAAGAAATTATTATTTAATGTATTTTTGTAAAACCTGCAATGGCAGATGTTTTGTGAGAAACTCATATAATCAAACTAATATTGTTGTTTGTAATTAGTAATATGTTGTAAGTGGCACAGAGGGGAAAATAACATATGGGTTATTTTAACTGTGGTTGACCCTCCCCACCCTGAAATTTTTTTTATGGTTTTTAAGAACTAACTTAATATGATTTTTTCCCCTTCCCAGAAGTCACTGTTTCTTTTATTTTTACATTTACTCTGAGATGTTTGAGTAAGAAAGAACATAGTCTATCTCTATTTGACTTGATCAAATGAAATTGTAGTAAGCAAATCCTGAATTCCAAATCCACGTTGGGAAAGTATCACCCTAATTACTTCCTGACTGATTGTCTATTTCACTTAGATTCTCTCATAGTGTGACAATGATAATAAATTCTACTTGACAGGGAAAAAACCCAAACAAGCAGCAGTTGTACACTTCTACATCTGTTTTCCTTCCTAGATGGGCATGTTTTAGTAAAACAGAGAGAGGAAAAAAGTTTTATTGAGACAGCTAAAAATAAACAAGTACAAGAAGAGTAAACTCCTGAGAGTGTGTCCACATATACATGGAAAACACATGAAGATATATAGGATTGTTTAAAATGCTGAATTTCTTATGTTTTGTTTTGATGACTGTTGATTTTTTTGTAATGTGATTCATATCAGAGGGAAGTATCACAAACACTATGAAATACAAATGCTAATTAGACTCTGATGACGAGCCTGCTAAGAGACCTTCAGCTTATTTTAATATAACTGTTTAGAAAGCATTAAAGATACCTTGCCATAACCAGTATAACATTTAGACACGAAATACCTGAGGAAAATGGAGTGCTTAGCAATGTTCTTATCACTGGCTTGATTACTAGTGATGTTACTTGTTTTTCTTAAGCAACAATGAATAAAATTAAGTGAAAGAAGCTGTAGCCTTTTCATTTAAATTTAATCCTTTTTCAAAAAGTCATTCTGTAGGCACATCTGAAGCATGAAAAAAATTCCATTACTAATATTCCTTTTGACGTTGGGAAAGTTCAGAATAATAAGGATATATTAAGAATTTTTTCTTGGTTTTATAAATTGTGTTGCCTAATACTTTGATGCCATCAGAACTAGGGTGATACATTTTTCATTCCTGTGAGATAGCCCTCCAAATAGCGCCAAAATTAATTTTGAAACTAATCCTATATTCTGGTTTGGAGACAATTCATTAGTGATTTAGGAGGAAATACTTTAAATAACAAAAGCTCAATTGGGTTTTATTTTATCGCAAGTATGAAAGTAATTCTTACATAAGCTCTTCCGACCCTGCTTGGTCTTTACATTTTGCTACCCAGAAAATAGCCTTTGTAAGCCTGGGGAATAGCTGTATGCTAGTATTTTGCGTGAATACGTATCTGTGCAGTTTTATCAGTGGATTAAAAACTATCATTATCTTTCAAAAGAATTTATTAAACATTTGCTATATTTATGCCGCAAGTAAATCAATTATATTCCCCACAGCTAATATACAGGGCCTACCACAGTGCCCAAGAGGTGCTTCAATGAATTTAATTGAATTGACTTTTTAGATCTCAACACTGACTTTCAATTAAATGACTTGAAAACAAGTGCCAAGATGACTGCAGATATATTGAACAGACTGCGTTCATTCATAAGCTGTAAATCCCCTCACATTTTTTGAAAGGAAAAGAAGATATTACATCTAGGAGCTACCATTCTATTTTTTGAATGTTAAAAATGTCTAAAAATCCCAGGTGGAGTTTCCTAAAAAGTGTGGAAGCTAGTATTAGGCATAGATTCTATTTTTTTTTCTTTAGCTAAAAGAGTTTCTAAAAATTTCATTTGGTGATTTTACTAGTAGTATCTGATAAACTCATACCCAACATATGAATTCATGTTGAGAGTTGAGATTTTTGGGACTTGTTTGCTTTCATAGATGGATTCAGCAACTGTAGTTAAATTTGTCTTTGCTTTAGTAGGAAGCCAAGGACCTTGTAGATAAGTGTAGATAAGTAAGTACCTAACATATGTTGATATTTTTGATGTTCTGTATAAGCTTGTTTCTTAATATCATAATATTAGCATAGAATTCCCAACTGTGAATTATTTGAATATTTAATTATTTAAATATAATTCCAGAAGCAATTATGAAGAGCCTACTATAGACCAGGCACCTTCCAAGGTGCTGAGAATTCAAACAAAAACAAGAGTCCTTACTTTCAAGGAGTTTCCATTCTCTTGTAAAAAAAAATAATATGCCTAGATAAATAAATGCGAAATATATGCAGAGTACTTATAAATCACTGGACATGGTATATGAAGTTCTTTCCCATCCCTCTAAACCTCTTTCCTCTCATCTCTCCATGAATTGTATGCATTCATAAAAGCATATGTAGGCAACATCCCCTATCTTCGTTTTTCAGAAAAGCACTGACATTGCCAACCTCCTCATATCTCACCTTCCTCATAAACGTAATAGCCTCATATGAACAAATAATGAGGAATTCATTCAGTTGTGACTTCAAAGTAAAACTATTTTAAGGACCCAAGGAAAACGTTATTTTTCATTGATTGATAATAATGTTGGTTTTGATTTCATGCTTTTTCACATCCAAAAAAGAATCATACACCTTTCAAATTCTTGATTTTGCCTTCCTTTTATAACATAGTACACTTGAAATGTCAACAAATCCATATTTTTCTCATCGTTACTGATGTCAACAATGTAGTCTTCTCCAAAGAGCTTGCTTGCCTTGCAGTGAAATGATAATTTTGCTTTTTATGATTTTCCTACACCGAAACATCACCATAAAAATACAGTGTGTGTAAAGTTGGATTAGAAATAATGTATTTTGAAATTCATCCTTCTAACTACTAATCAGGGGGTTCTTAATCTAATCAGAGAGGAGGAAATATCATCAAATCCCTGTCATTTTTCCCATTCTTTGGCATACAAAGTGCTGTGTTCTCCAGAATTAGCTCTCTATCCTATCTGTAAGAACTAAGATTTTATAGTCATTGACTCTCCAGTGAAGAGATCTCAGCTGCCCACTGTGTCAGCGTGACTAGAGCCTGTTTCTGTAAACAAGGTGAATGCTGTCATTTTGTATTTCTGCCTCTTTATTATCTCCCCATATACTTATTGTGAGATAAGGCTCATTCATGATGCCATTTGGAGCATATATTCTTATAGTTCAGTACTCTGACTAAACAGAAGAAGACAAAATGAACTCAGAAACATGGAAACTTACTTGGTAGTGAAAGAAAACTTAAATCCTGACTTCTTTCTCCTCCTTTCTCCCCCACTGCCCACACCTCCATGTGCAAAACTATCTAGTTAGAAAATACTTCTCCTCTGTCAGTTTGTTGAGACTATATATGTATAATAAATATTTTAATACATGACTAATATGCATTTAAACTAGGCAGATTGAGTGCCCTGTACACTGGGTAACATTTTATGCTCTAATAAAAATAATTCCGTTCGATGGATGCCCAAATTTCTTCTGCTATGTTATCTAGCACTTCCCCCATCTCCTACATTGATTTCTAAGTCAGAATGAAATAATTTTGTTTTTGCCTTCTCATGTGTAAGTACATATTTTCTCTTTGTTCATTTTCTGATATTGTTTTATACTAGGAACTATCTCTGTGAAGCACAGGGCTGGATGCTGGGAGATAGAGGCTAGGTGACCTTCGGCAAATTAATTCACCTCTCTCATCTATAACGAACCAGGCTGCAAAATGGAGATAATTAATTGTACTTATTACTTGTCACTCTGGGATGTCATGAGGAGGAATGAGAACATGTCTTTACACCTCATTCTCCACAGGAAGAAACTGTTATATAAATATAAGCAAAACTCTAACACACAGAATGGGTGTTAAGGGCTGAATGATACAGTTTTGGGGAAAATACAGGAAAAGTGACTAGGAGAATTTTGCCTTTTCGTTGTTTTTGTGACTGTGGCTGTTATTCTTGTTATTGGTCTAGACCTGTGTTTTAATCAGTCCAAGGAACTCCTACCATAGAAACTCTCTCCCATGATGAGCATCAACAGATCTCTAAGGTATAGTCTGAGGTAGTTGTCCGGGCTGACCCTGGGGCTAAGTGATGTGTACATGATCACTTAGTATGTATCCCAGGCAGAACCGGAACCCAATGTCCTTTCTGACTCTGTGGCCAGCCCTCTGTCTACTCCGTCATGTTGTCTTACCTCAGTTGTACCTATGTCCAAAACTGCTGTTGGTGATTGGGAGCAGCGTCTGCTTTTGCACCATTCTTATATTTCCTTTCGATGTAAAATAATGATGACTTTTTTTCCTCAGGTTGAACACAGAATTCCCTTCTTCTCACTACCCGACTCAACTCCTTGATCTGCACCAAATGTGTGCCTTTAGCAAGGCATATTATATTATCAGTTACTAGAGCAGTGAATTTCTCTTGAGTTTAATATTGTATCTGTCCCGCAGTGCTCCCATAAAGTGCTACTTGGCGTGGCGTACAGAATCTGATCTATAATGTGATTCATCTTTATATGGATTCATATATTCCATAGGCCAAATTGTGTTCTGCAAAACCTAAATAATTTGTATAGTAAAAGTCTACTATAAAGTGACCAGACCAAAAAGGTAAAAGATCTTGTTCATTCTATTTTGATTCTGCCATATGGAAATTCCAATGTATTTTCTTTCATTTACAACATACCATTTTGAGTATTTGAGAGGCATGATGACCACTATTTTATTTTGTTATAAATTTTGTTGTGTTGTTCAGTCATTTCCGATACTTCATGATCCCATTTAGAGGTTTCTTGGCAAATATATGAAGTGGTTTGTCATTCCTTCTCCAGTTCATTTTACAGATGAGGAAAATGAGGCAAACAGGGTTAAGTGGCTTACTTGCCCAGAGTCACACAGTAAGTATCGAGGCCAGATTTGAGCTCAGAAAGTTGTCTTCCTGACTCCAGGCCTGGAACTCTATCTACTGTGCCACCTAACTATCCTTTTATTATAAATATCAGTTGCCCTGCCCCACATGAATCTTCCCTTCCAAAGATTAGAAATATACATTAAGGTATAAAGTTACGTTATTGAGAGGGTGAGTTTTTTTAAAAAAAATTTTCACACATGTAGATTAACTTTGAGAGGTAATGCGGCACAGTGAATAAAGAACTGGCTTTGAAGCCAGTAACTCCTAGGTTTAGGTCCTAACACCGATATGTGTTGATGATCCTCTCAATATTCTAGTTAAGTCTCCATGATTATAAGCTGCAAACTGTGTTGTCAAGCTGGACCTGAGTTTTTAGAGGGATATTTTATGCTTGGGAAATACTAATGAAATCACAGGACTAACCCAGTTCCAGTCCGTTAGAGAATTTTATGGCAAACAAGGTAGAATATCTTGAAGTCAGAGTTGGGAATCACCTATGCCTATTAATATATGGCAACTATAGAGACCTGGGTGGCACTTTTGTGGTCTGGAAGTACTAAACCTAGTAAAAATGAAATTAAAATGAATTCCTCATCTTCCATTTTTTTCCCTATGTTTTTCCAGTGTTTGTTTTTTAAAATGTTTCTCTGGGGAGCTGCCTAGAGGCAGCTATATAGTGCAGGAGCTAGAGCACTGGAATTAGTAAGGACATGAATTCAAATATAACCTTTGATACTTACCAACTATGTAATTGGGCAGGTCACTTAACTTCTGTTGCCTTAGTTTCTTCAGCAGTAAAATGGATATAATAATGGCATCTACTAAATGAGACAATATTCACAGAAGCACTTAGCACAGTGCCTGGCACA
>CM053769.1:22717243-22757103 GCA_028658325.1 Potorous gilbertii
GGAGAAGTTGGAACTTAAAGTTTTAGGACCAACTGTTGAGTATTGTTCTTGCTACTAGGAAATAAGAAATACAGGTAATGGGGAATAGAAAGTTATCTGGCCCTACAGGACAAAAGAGAAGATGGGTACAAGGGAAGGGAAGGGTGATAGAAGAGAGGGCAGATTGGTGATAGGGGAAATTAGAAGGCTTGGTGTATTGGGGTTGGGGAGGGGACAAATGGGGAGAAAATTTTGGAACCCCAAATTCTGTCAAGATGAATGTACAAAGTCAAATAAATTTATATTAAAAAAAAAAAAGGTCCCTGGCAAGTCCTATTCAGGCTGAAGAGGGACACTCTCAATTAGGTCCAGTGTCCATCAATCAGTATCCTATAGAAACTGGAAGATTTCCATAAGACCATGAGTCACATTACAATATTCAACAACCGGCTACTGAACAATAAAGTATGTGATTGTAAACACTGTAGCCGGTTTCAGTTTTCTTCCATTTGGGAGAAGGGGATGGTGGAAGGGATAACTATTTATAGCACCTACTATGTGCCAGGCACTTCACAAATATTATCTCATTTGATCATGAAGGAGGAAAGAGTGGACTGACTTAGAAGGACATTGGTGGATTCTTTCTCGTTGGAGGTTTTCAAGGAAAGGCTGGATGACCAACCATTTGTGAAGTATGTTTTAGGGGGGATTCTTTTTGCACTAGAAAACTGTTGAGGTACCTTTCCAGCTGTGAAACTCTATAGTCCCGATTCTATGACTCTTGTGAGAAGTCATTTCTGAAACAGGCACCAATTTATACAGTATTCATTTCCATCCAAATACTATGTATGCCCAAGGGGCTCTTACTTGTACAATTCTGGAAATTTGGACTTAGCCAATGGATTAAATAAACTTTATGCAATGACCTGGAAACCTAATCAGTATTTATAATATTGTTCCTATGGGGAAATGCTTTCCAAGTTCCAAACAATGAATTTACAAATGTATACATGAAGTTGACGTCATTTTTTGGTGGAGTAATAAAGTTCAGAAATTATTTAAGAAGAAAGTTTCTTATCTCCTTGGTACCTTCCTTCTGAAGGGATGTCTAAGGTAAAAAAATAACCTTAGAGAGTGACATGAGTCTTAGACAACGTAACCCAGCCAAGAGAGACAGAGACAGAGGGACAGTAACAGAGACACAGAAAGCACAACTTAAAAGATACCAGAAGTATGGTTGGTGAATTTATCCGGTGATACTTATTTAAAGTTTTATTATTTTTTTTACTAGGTGGTGATGCTGATAGCCGCTGTCCTCAACTAACCTTATGATCATCCAATTGACTATGATGCCTTACCCCATTACGCAGAAGACCTGGAAAAAATGGCAAGCTTTCTATGCTTCTCAGAAAGTGGATCAGTGCCTAGTTCTGTCTCTTTGTGGGTGGTCATGCTGATTCACTAAACAAGGCATACAGATTATTGAGGATCTGCTCAATCAGAATAGGCACTAAGACTCAATGTCACTGCAAAAACCCACCACCTCTTTGGTGGTGGTACATTTTACTGAGTCCTAATCAGGACATTTTGGCATAATAGATTCCTAGCCCCAAAACATGCTTAGATATTACATTTTACCCTTGGCATAAAATCATTTCAGGTAAACACAAACTTATTTTTGTAAATACACATATACACATACATACACATATGTGTGTATGTATATATGTGTGTATATACATGCATATATGTGTACATATGTGTGTGTATACATGCATATATGTGTACATATGTGCGTATATACATGCATATATGCGTATGTGTTTATATGTGTGTATATATTTATATACGAAATATCTCCCAGGTCTCAGTAGTTCCTAGATGATACACAAACTTTTCTGAAACCAGGAGTTCTACAAAATGTACAGTGTGAATTGGTTAGCTTCCATGGCTGCTCTTCATGCAGAGAAGCAAAGGAACATAGACAATACAATCCAGCACAACTCATGCATTCACTAACTCTAGTTATTAGTCCTAAGGTTCAGGCATTTTGGACAGAGGGCTCCTCAAAGCAATATACAATGTATACAGACAAGGGATCTACTATGAATCAGAAGGTACTTTTCTGTTCAGTGTCCTATAGCAAGAAGCCATCTCTGACTGCTCCTTTCCATGACTTAAGTCATCACTTGTGGAGCCAAAGGAATTAACACAATGGCAAGCCCCAGCAAGAGGAAGTCTTCTGCCATCTTGGCACCCTGAGATTTCTCTCCAAGGTCTTTAGCAAACAGTACCTTTCTCTGGCTATTGTACTATTATACACTTTCTCTTTTGCTGCACATTGGCTTCACACCACTACTCTGAGTAGTGAGGAAAGAGGCAGAAGATGGGTACAGGAGAGTCTTCAAAAGACTCCCACATTACAACCCTCCATGCTTCATTACATGATATATACAAAATAGTCTTTGATAATCTGGGATTAGCTCCAATGAGGTAACAAACAACAAGAGACATGATTCAGAAACAAGAGAAAGGTGCTCCATATGAGAGAGAGAGACAAACAGACATAAAGAGAGAAAGGGGAGAGAGAGACATACAGACAGAGAGAAAGAGAGACAGATAGAGGGAAAGGGGAGAGAGACAGACAGACAGAGAGAAAGTGGAGAGAGAGAAGAGGAGAGAAGAAAAGAGGAGAAGGAAAGAGGGGGTGGGGAGGGGCTAAGACAGCAAGATGGCAGAAAGCTTCATCTTTCTGGGACTTGCGTTGTATCTGCTCCCCCTACTCCACAAATTTAATGATACAAGAGGCATTAAAGCAGGTTTTTGCAGAGACTTCCAGTGTTAATTACTATTAGGGTTCAGGACTAGACCAGTGATTTCATTAGCATAGAGAAATCCTGGATAAGGAAATTCTCTACCAAGGTGGGTCAGCATCTACTGTGCATTTTATTGTCTTAAAGAGTTTCCCATGACATAAACAGGTGAAGCGACTTTCCCAGAGTCACACAGTCAGTATGTGTCAAAAGTCTGACTTTGAGGTCAATGCTATCCACTGTGCTATGCCACCTTTCTCATTAATTGCTACAGTGATGATGATGATGATAGACATATACTATTTTACAGCACTTGCTTTACACACATCATCACATTTCAGCCTAAAAACCTCGTAAAGTAGGTAGAACAGGTAAAACATCCAAGTTTTATAGATGAGAAAACTGGGAAAATTTAAATGAATCCCTCAAGGTCACACGACTAGTAAATAAATAGTGAAGCCAGGAGCCAAACCCAGGTCTCATGTTTCCAAACCCACTGCCCTTTTCATTTTACTACACTACAGTTAAGTGGGCATTAAAATTGACAATGATATTAAATCATTGTTGAGTATTCACTCATTTTTTTCTTCAGACAAAGAGAGGAACCTTTGCACAGAAAAGGCACTTAAAAAAGGCAGGATTCCTAAAAAGACACACAGGTTTTGTACCTTGGTGCTCTTGTACACTCAGTAAAGGACAAGATAATTACATCCTGTCTAGCATGCTGATAAAAAAAATAGCATTAGCCCAAATAATCAGAAAACCTTGATGATAACATCAGAACACCCCCTTTTTTTACTAAAATAACCGAGAGCTGAACTCAGGGGATATGAGATGACACGCAGAATCAATAATGCTTTTGTTGGCTCGGCCTCCCCCAGTCCACCACACTTCTCCACTCAGGCTCCAGACTTCTTTGCATTAATTGCTTGAATTCATTGCACCATTCCCCCACCCCAGAAGGAGGGGGAAAGGCATTGAGGTGGAAAGCCTCTACTTTTACTTTCTTCTAAAAATTGAAGTAATTTGAATTGAGTGAAAACAAGAAGACTATTTCATGATATACAAGGTGGTTCTCACTGAGGCTCAGGAAGGTGATAAAGGCTTTTTGACATCACACAAATGACCATAGTCTTGTACTCCTTGGATCAGGGAATGATGAATCTCGAGGTGGAAGGGAGATTGGAGGTTGCCTAGTCCAGTTCTCTCATGTCACACAAGTGGGAATTGGGTCTGAACTTCTGAATACTTTTAAAGAGTGCCTTGTACATAGGAGGCTAGACCTATAGCTAGAACGAACCTGAGAGACCATCTAATTCAACCCCTTGTTGGGGGATGCTCAATAAATGTTGGTTGAATAGGCTTAAACCTCACAGGAGAGAATAGTTATTAAACATAACTCCTCTTCACAGCTACATTGCTCCTT
The DNA here is from genome assembly GCA_028658325.1 of Potorous gilbertii. NCBI lineage: Eukaryota > Metazoa > Chordata > Mammalia > Diprotodontia > Potoroidae > Potorous > Potorous gilbertii. The sequence continues at coordinate 22,721,462 of CM053769.1, forward strand.
GATACATGAAGGAATACTAAGATGAAAAAATCATCCTATATAAAATGAACCGAAAATGGTCTGGCACATAATAGGCATTTTAAAGTGCTTATTGACTTACCAGTATCCTTAAAGATATGCTCTATGGCAATGGAAAGTGGAACAACGTAATCTCATGAGGATAAAAATTCCAGGTGACCCAAAGAGCAGTGTGTTTATTAAAAATTACTTATATATTAGTAAGAGCTTATTGAACAAATATGCAATGAATGGCATAAAAAAAGAATTACCCCAGATCATATAAGAGTAGGAAAGGAAGCGTGAGAGAACTATGGTGAGGGATAAAGAAGAGCAGTTTACTGCTCTGATTTCCATGAAATATAAAAAAAAACCAAGAGCCTGGCCCCCAGGATGTGGGTAGATTCTCTATGGAGATAGGGCAGGGACAAGAATCCTACAGGACTAGAAGCATGGAAAGGTCTTCATCTATACCAGAGGAGGGAAGATTGACATTAATGAGTTCACAGACATCTTCAAGCAATAAATAACAGACTCCTATATTTTATCCATTCAAGATAAGCCTAGAACTGAAAAACAAATACTGCTGCATTTTATCACTCAAGTTTCCATGGTTTTTGAGTCACACGTTGATCTGTGCCTCAGTTTCCTCATCTGTACAAAGAAGAGATGAATACTCAGGTCCCTTCCAGATCAACATGGACAAATCTATTCAATGATGTTGCCAATATTATTTATGGAATGGGAAGAAGTTGGATTCTATATTCTAAGGTTTCTTAAACTTTGAGACGCTAGATTTTTTTTCTCATTCTAACTGCTCCAGAAGATGATCTCAGACATAGCCTTCTTCAAGTTCAGGGCACATTTTCTGTTTTTCAGTCTGGATCCTGACTACTTTTCCAGCTTTAATGCATAGTGCCAACCTTCATCAACCCCACAATCCAGAAACATGGGAATCCGGGGACTACTCCTCAAGCTGGACACTCCAACTTTCACCTCTGAGCATTCACACAAACTATTTCTCAAGCCTGACAGGCACTTCCTCTTCCTTTCCATTTCCAAGAATCTTGATCTTCCTTTAAAAATGGCTCCATTCTTTTGCAAGCATCCCTGAGTCTCCAAGTTGCTAGGCCTCTCTCCCAACTGAAGCTATATTATGCTTACTTGGCTAAAAGTGATATCCATGTCCCATCTACCATCAATAAAATGTAAGTTCCTTGAGGTTAGAAACTGTTTGGCTTTTTGTTTATTTAAACTCAGAGCCTAGTACAGGATCAGGTATGTTCTTTTGGGGAGGGTTTCAAGGGGAGACTTGTGATTTCATTTATCAGTGTAGGGAATTCCTAGCATGAAAAGTTTTCCATAGATACATAGTTGCCTGGGCATGGAAGGGTTACATGACTTGCCCATGGTCAATAGCTGGTATAAGTAGAACTTGAACCCAGAACCTTATATACAGTACTCATCAAATAAAATTAAGAGACTTACTAAAGGCCATACTGGTAGTAACAAAGCCAAGATTGCAACCGAGGACCTATCTCCAATTTCATCATTCTCTTTATATAAAAACCATTTTACTGTATGTAAATGCTTGGGAAAAAGGTTTTTTCAGGATGTTCCACTTGAGAATTTTATGTTTATAAGTTGTCCTCAATCTCAAATAAATCCCAGATGTATGAGGAAGGACTCAACAGTTCTGTTTTGCTACAGAGAGCATTTCGTGGCCCACAGCCTTTTTCTGAACCCAGAGTTGATAATACTGCATGATTTGTTATTTACTGTCTTTGTGACCTTGGATAAGTCCTTTCACTGATTTGATCCTCAATTTCCTCATATTTAAAATGAGGGTATAAAAGTAGATTATGTGTTTGTAAATTGAGGGCAGTTAACAGGTTTTTAAAATTTTGATAATCACATTTCAGTACAGCTACCTTGCTTTATTATTCTACTTATTTTATACAGTTAGAAATATTATTGCCAGGAATAGTGGAACACACCTGTAATCCCAATAACGGGAGGCGGAGGCTGACTGGTGTATCTCTAAAGCTCTGGAGAGCTAAGCCACAATGGACTTGATTGAGTATTCACACTAAGTCCCGCATCAATATAGTAAGTTTTTGAAACCAGGAAGCCCTCAGGTGGCCTTGGTGCAGTTGTTTTCAGTCCTGTTTGACTCTCTGTAGCCCCATTTGGGGTTTCCTTGGCAAAGATACTGGAGTGCTTCGCCATTTTCTTCTTTAGCTCATCTTACAAATGAGGATACTGAGGCAAATGGGGTTAAATGACTTGCCCAGAGTCACCCACTACTAAGTGTCTGAGATCATATATGAACCCAAGAAGCTGAGTCTTCCTGACTTCAAGCCTGGCACTGTTCTCACTGTTCCCCCTAACTGCTCCAGCCTAAGGATGGGCAAATCAACTCACAAAGGAAACATCTGTGCTGATCAGTAACGGGAGGGGGCGGGATTGGGCCATGATTAGCCCCTATGCTACCAGTCTAGGTGAGATAGGGAGGCCCATTCTCTGAAAAAATATAGATCTACCTATCTATTTATCTGTCTGTCTGTGTTTATCTATCTATCCAGATATATGTGTATATATGTATGTGTGTGCTTGTGTGCATGTGCAAATGTACGTATATATTCCTATAAGGAGTCCATACGCTCCACCAGACGGCCAAAAGAGCCTATGACACAAAAATAGTTTTAGAACATCTAAATTAGATGGTTTCTAGAGTTCCTCCCAGCTTCCAATCCCATAATCCTAAAATTAGAGTCAGTTTTCACCCCCTTCTTTGTAAGACGGTAATAACGGTGGCATCTTTGAAATCCAAAAGCCTAAAAGTGGTACCATGGTATTTTCTGACACTTTCATCTCTCTGCAGTTTCATAAATTTACCCTAATCTCATAAATATATCTAAATAATTTCTCTTACTTGAAACAAGAAACAATAAATGTAACAATTCAAATTTTTACAAATAGTGCTTTAAGGCTTATATAGTACTTTGTCCATGATAATCCCTCAAGTCAGATAGTGGGAGTATTATTTTTATATTTTACAGATGGGGACACTGACACTACCCAGCTCTGAGAAAGTCACTTAACCTGCAGAATTTTATATTCCTCATCGATTAAATAAGGATAAACATAATGCTTGCCTAAGTACAAAATGAGGATAAGTATGATATTCTCAGTGTTTTTGTGAGGGAAATGCTTTGTAAAACTTGAAGAGATAAATGTCAGCTATTACAAGCTTGGGATCCTGAATAAAAACCCATGTCCCCTTGGATCTAGGTCCAGAATTCTTTCTTTTATACCATATTGTTTCCCAAAGATTTTAACTTTTTCCTAAGATCATTTCTTTAGTAACAAGAACTTCCCTGACTTTTCAACCCAGATCCTTTTCCCATAAAACTCAAACAGCTACAGAATTCAGCTGCTGCTCTGACTACAATATTTCATAGCCTAAAATCTCTTCCATTTTCAATAGACTTTTCATTTAGGGGATAAGGAGACAAGGAATAAAAACAACAGCAAATTGGAAACATTTATCATAATATTAATTTTGGTTTTGAAATTATTTTCTATGAATCATTCATTTCCCTGAATGTCAGCCTGAAGGTCTCTGCTAAGGAACATATGTTAATTGGCAATAAAACAGGCAGAAATTTCAACCTGCCTCCTGATTTGTGCTGCAGACGCTTGGACCAGTGTTCATTCTCTAAGGGAAACCAAGGCATAATCTAGATTTTAAATCCTGGGTTATTTCTACTACCCACTTTCTCTGCTCCTGCTCCTAGACTTCCCAGCTGTTGAAAGTTCCAGGACTATTCTCATTGCTGCCACTCAAAAGTCATGCTTTGTAACTTCATCTGGGTGCTTGTAGCTGCTCAGAAATCCTCCTAAAGACCATTTATTAGCTTCCAAGTCTTCTCTTCTTTAAACTTTGAACCCCCCAACATTCAGTCATTTTTTCAGTCACATCTGACTCTTAATGACTCCATTTGGGGTTTTCTTGGCAAAGATACTGGAGAGGTTTGCTATTTTCTTCTCCAATTCATTTTATGGATGAGGAAACTGGAGCAGAGTTAAGTGACTTGCCCCGGGTCACCCAGTTATTAAGTGTCTGAGGTCAGATTTGAACTCAAGAAGATGAGTTTCCTGGCTTCAGGTTTAGCACTCTATCCACTATGCCATGTAGCTGCCCTATTGAACACCCTCAAATAATGTCTTTTGTTATTCTATTGAGGATACACAGGTCTAATCAAATTATTTCATACCTTGAAAACTTGCAATGGTTTCCCACTGCCTACCCCAAAACATCAAACCCTTTATTATGACAATCTGGATACAAACTTCCTTAGTCAATGTACAGAAATGCTTTTAAGGACTTTTCTTCCAAATAAATTTAAAAATAAGGTTGTCAAAATATTTTGCACAATCCTCAAGAAGAAAAGTTTACATTACTCCTTGAACCTCTGTGGGAGGCTCTCCTATCCTTTGCCTGAACACACAGAAACATTGGTATCAGACTACTTCCAATTCTATCTCACACTATACTCACTCACATATTCCAGATTCCAATCGATCAAGTTTATTGGCTATCCCCTTAATGCCCCACACTTTCCTATCTATGTGCTTTTGCTGATTTCTTCATTATTTTGGAATGACTTTCTCTAATCTCTATCTTTTGACATGCTTTTCATTTTTCAGTCCCCAGATGAAAAGTTATCATTTCCATTTATTAAACTTTTCCAGATTGACTTTACTGGCTGAAGGAACTTTGTCTGTCTCTTATCATTGTATTCCAGTTTGCATTAACATCATTTTTGTATCTGTCATCTCCTCTGCTTAAGGCTCCTTGAGAGAAGGGACTGCATGTTATTTATCTTTGTATTGGTTGGGTTTTTTAACTTTAATAATATTTTATTTCCCCCCAATTACAGTTAAAAACAATTTTTATCATTCATTGTTTTGTTTTTAAGTTTTGAGTGCCAAATTCTATCCTTTCCCCCCTCCCCAAGGCAGTAAGAAATCTGATATAGATTACATATATGCAATCATATAAAACATTTCCATTATTTGTCATTTTGTGGAAGAAAACACAAAAGAAGGGAAGAAAGGAAGGAAAGAAGGAGGGAGAGAGGAAAGGAGGAAAAAGGAAGGAAGGAGGGAAAGAAGGAAGGAAAGAAATAAGTGAAAAATAATATAGTTTGGTCTGTATTCAGATGACATCAATTCTTTCTTTGGAAATGGATAGCATTTTTCATAGTGAGTCCTTTGAGATTGTCTTTTAGGATCGTATTGCTGAGAATAGCTAAGTCATTCACAATTATACATTGTACAGGATTGCTGCTACTGTGTACAATGTTCTCTTGATTCTGTGACTTCACTTTGTATCAGTCCATATAAGTCTTCCTAGGTTTTTCTGAAATCATACTGCTTGTCATTTCTTATAACACAATAATATGCCATCACAATCATATACCACAACTTGTTCAGTCATTCTCCATTTGATGGGCATCCCCTCAAATTCCAATTCTTAACAACCACAAAAAGAGTTGCTATAAATATTTGGTACAAATAGGTTCTTCCCCCTGCCCATTTTTTATCTCTTTGGGATATAGAGTTAAAAGTGGTATTGCTAGTACAAGGTATTGTACAGTTTTATAGCCCTACAAGCATAGTTCCAAATTGCTCTCCAGAGTGGTTGGATCAGTTCACAACTCCACCAACAATGAATTAGTGTCTCTGACCATTTCAAATATATACCAAGTTAATTTTGTTTTGTTTATCCATCGTAGTATAACTAAACTGTAGCACTCAAAAATCTTAGAAAGTAACAAAGTGTTAATAATCAAGTCAAAAAGTTGGGATGGGCTTTCTATGGAATTATACCTGAAACACTTTAAAGATTTCAAAGGGAGATGTACTGAGATCATGTTGATCTCACAGTGCAGTGGCATTAGAGAGTCACAACACCTGGGTTCATGGTCTGAATCTGATACATACTAACTGTGTGAACTTCAGCAAGAGATTTAACTTCTCTATCCAGTGACAACACTTTTAGGACTATAGGAATCAGAGCTGGAAATAATCTAGACCAAATCAAAATGGGCCAACCAAAGCCCAAGAAGTGGGCGAAAGTCCCTCAAGTAGTAACAGAGGTTTGCAAAGTGCTTCACAAATGTTATCTCATGTGAATTTTTTAACAATCCTGCAAGTGATGCTTTTGTCATCACCATTTTACGGAAGAATACTGGTGCTGAGAAGGGTAAGGGATTTGCCCAGAGTCACACAACTAATCAGTGCCTATGGTAGGATTTGAAGTCAGTTCTCACTGGCTCCAAATCCAATGTTTTGTCATCCCCTTCTCCTCCATGCCTTCCTCCAGTGGATCATAATACTGTTGTGAGGAAAGTGATCTGTGAACTTTAATGCTTGAGTAATTATTATTGAAGTTAGTGAAGCTACTGTAATCTTAGCCTGCCTCAGGACAGACATGTTCTAGGAAGAATAAGATATAGTTTCCTTGGACTGTGCCCTTATCAGACCATATCTGACATGTTACATTCATCTCTGGCCACCATTTTTTAGGACAATCACTGAGAAGGACATGGAGAGTGTCCACAAGACAAAAGGTAGCAAGTTCAAGTTACATGAACATCTGGGGAAGAAACCAGACATATTTAACCTATTTCACTGTTCTTGTCCTTTGTGTGAAAAGCAAACCATTGCAAGCACCATCTCGGCGCGAACATGAATCTAAATGTCTTCTCATGTTTCCAAGTAAAATAAAATGTTATAATTTCTAAGTATAATTTAATAAACACTTTAGTTGAACAAAAGAAACCTTAATTATCTTTATGAAAAATGTATAAGGATGGAAGGAACTAGTGGACAGAATGCTGGACTTGGAATCAGGAAGACCCAAGTTCAAATCCAGTCTCAGACCTACTTAGCTGTATGACCCTGGGCAAGTTACTTTATCTGTCTGCCACCAAAAGGGATCATAACAGCACCTACCTCCCAGGATTGTTGCAAGAATCAAATGAGATAATACCTGTAAAGCTTTTAGAATAGTACCTGATATATAGTAGATGCTTAATAAATGTGTGCTCTCTTCCTCTTTCTGCTTCCTTTCCAACTATCACTAAGTTGAAGACAAATGAAAGAACTCTGGAAATTATATCTACAGCTGATTTTTCCCTTCCCAATTCAAAATTATTGAAGGGCTGTGAGATCAAAGGTTTTGGATCCAATAAGAACCTAACTGATAATCTCATCCAATGCTCAGTAAGAGAACTACCTCTAATTAAAATAGGCATTCAAAACTCAGGACTCGAACCCAGATCTTTTGAGTTCCAATCCAAATTTAACACATTCAGCATTCTTTTTCTTCCCTTGCCCCAGACACCATTAAGATATCCAGGCATCATTTCACTGCCATGACTTTTGCTGTCTTTGGCTAAGAAGCATGTTTTCTTTCTTCACAATCTTCCCCCTCTGGTCTGGTTCTACTCACTTTCACATTTTTATTCTTGCTTATGATGACACTGGAAAACCTGGTGCCTCTTACTTAATATTCCATCCAAACCATTTACATATTCCATAAACAAGTGAGGCACCAAATTCATTCCCTGAAGCATTTACTGCTGTCCAGAAAAGAAAATGTCTAATTACAGGCACTTAAGGATTCCTCTTCTAGAGCCAGTTTTCGACCCTCCAAGGAGCACCTTCTAATCTGTGCCAACAGTCTTTGGCATGGTTTTTTTATAAGACACTTTGGGAAGCTAAATAATACATTTGCTTTTGTCTTCCATGGAAATAGCATTTCTCTGGCAAGCTCTACCAGCTAGTTACCCCCCAAATAATGGGGCAAATGCATCTCCTTTTGCCTTAAAAAATAATAAATATATGTATCACCTTCACTGAATTGTACAAAGTCAAGAGTTAGTTCACTCTGGTTTTTTAATAGCAAACTGCTATATTTTTCAATAACTCAATTCAGACCAAGAGACATTAAGTATCCACCATATGCGTCAAATTATACTTAAGACTGAGGGGAGAGAGAGAGAAAGTATAAATAAGACATGGTCCTTGCCCCTCATTACGTTTACAACTTAGTGACAAAATAACGCTCAAACGCTGTAATTTAAATATTCAAATAAATGTATGATCTCATCAATTTGGATTTTCCTCCCAATGATGCAGACTGCAACTTAACTGTGCCTGATAATCTTATGCAATTCTTTTCTGCGTCCTCTCATAAGGCGACCCAAAAGAGTTCATATAACATGTCTGACGCTTTCCACACAGTCTTCTGACAGCATGAAGATACAAGTGGAGTACTCATTCTGTTGTTTTTCATTCTCACCATAAGATCAGTCTATCATTTCTTTCTATTACACTTTTTCTTGATAACATCTTTTATCCCTGCTCTTTGAAGATCCTCAATGGTTATACCCTGTAGCCTTTTCACATCCACCATGTTTTCTTCCAGTGCCCTCTGTGGGGCATTCATTTTCACTATGAGATGTTGGTTTGCAATTTTTGAAGAACACTGTGTTTCATGTCTTACAGTCTTACAATTTGGTGGAATATTGGTATTTAAAAGATAGGCCTTTATTTCCCAGAGATAACTGGGATTGTTTTAAAAAATAAAAAAGCTTTACAACTTCCTGAAGTCAGTTCTACAGGATACAAATAAACTGTAACATCACAGTTAATTATAAAAGTGCAAATAACTGGAACATTCAATATTAGAGAAATGTAAAAGAAAGTATAATGTGAAGTAGAAGAATATGAGGAAAGTACGATATATTTGTAGGCATGGAAGAAAGGATTTTCAAGATCAAGGATTGAGGTAGAAGGTAGATTCCCACCTTCAGTTAGAAATAGAAATAACCTTTCTTCTATGACCAGAGGTCAACATTTTCAATAAAGAAAGAGTTTTAAGTCATATGCTGTGGGGGCAGGATCTGGGTGAGAAGGTTTAAAGAGAAAAGTATCTCACGGATAATTTTAAGTTTTATTTTTGGGTCTGATTGTTTCGAGGGGACATCTGGAGCTGGGATATTGGTGTGGGTAACTTCCAATGAAGTAATTCCTTCTGCCAAAGCCAAACTTTAAAGTCTTACAGGAGTGTTTGGGGGCCTGAGAGAGTAAAGGATTTGCTGAGAATTATACACATTCTATATGTCTGAACAGAGGAGTCTAAGGACTGCTTTCTATCCACTAAGTTATTCTGCCTCTGCTTTTTAAATGTTTGAACAAATAATATTATTTCAAAAAACTCCATGAAAATGCATATAGTGCTAATGGGACAGAAGGGCATAACATGATATAATGGGTAAAAAGATGGTCTGAAAGTTAGGAAGGCCTGGATTCCAATCCTACCTCTAACTAACAGTGACTAATCCAAGTGATCCTGGACAGATCACTTAATCTTTCAGTGCTCGAGGCAACTTTCTAAGATTGTAAGTTGGGTAAGTTGGAAGAAAAGGGGCCATTTTGCATTTATTGAGGAAATATCTCACCAGGAGCCCCTTACAGTGATGAAATTAGAGGCTCAGTTTTTGCTTTATCTTGTTTTGTCTTCATGATGTAGAGGCTACACTGAATGGAAGCCCAAATATTATGGAAAGAGATTTTGAGAAATGGAATTTTAAGCCATATGAGCAAGAATAGGTTAATAGTTTTCATATTGTCAAGTGGAATCCAACTTGTTGGAGTAATATTAATGAATATGAATTCACTATAGGGTGTTGAGCTACAATTTACCTATTAGCCAAGAGCAATGACTGAACACCTTGTACAAGCTGAGCTGAGCGCTTTTTGTGGGGGCAGATACCAAGAATGAGACATGATTCTTTGAAGACACTACTGAACCTGCAGCTCCTTAATCAGCCTGATCTTAGTGGCATTGTCTTCTCATTTTACAGATGGTTATAATTGCCTGGCAGGCCACATCTTAGAGAGTTATTCAACACCAACAAAAAAAGATATTTATTTGTGGGTGATATTTGTGTGAAATATTGGGTTACGTTACTAGGGAGAGAAAGGTAGAAAACGTTATAGCCTCTCCCTTCAAAGAGTTTATAATCAAATGGGGGAGGATATGATACGGTATTGTAACAAATATAACACAAGGACTGTGGTGGGGCAAAAAGAAAGATGTGCATGAAGTATTCTAGCAAATTTTTAGGGCAAAGAGATAACTTTCAATTGGGGAATCAAGGAAGATTGCTTGGAGGAAGTGGTACCTGAAATGGACATTCAAGGAGGAAAGGATTTTAATAGGTAAAAGTGATAAAGGAGGGTGTTCTGGGCATGTTTAAAATGCCCTGTCAGTTGAATTCAAGCAACAGCTTGCCATACAGTTTGAGTGGAACAAAAATATATGAAAAAGATTCAACTAGAAAAGTCAGTTATAGTGATATTTGTAAAAGCTCCTGCCCATTTCTCTTCTCTCTTTATACGCTTTCTTCCCTTCCCCCTCCACTTTCTCTGTCTCTCTCTCTCTCCCTCCCTCTCTCCTTCTATAATGTCATCCTGTCATGGTAACTATCATCTCTATGAACATGACTCCCAGATCCATGCATCCAGCCTCGATTTCCATTCTGAGTTTCAGTCCCATGCCACTAAATGTCTATTAGACATTTCAAACTGTATGGCCCAAAGAGGTCTCAAACTTAACATGTTCAAGACAGAATTCATTATCTTACCCTCCATACCTGCCCTTTTTCTAAACTACTCTATTTCTGTAGAAGGCACCACCATTGTTTCAATTTCCCAGATTGTAAGTTTATCCAGTGCTTTACTCTTTCTCATTCCACATATCCAATTAATTGCCAAAGCCTGCCATTTCTACCTGCCCGACATCTTTCACATATGACTCCTCTTCACAGAGAATTAACACCTTGGTTCAAGGTTTTGTCACCTTTTACCCAAATTATTGCAGATTCCTAACTGCCCTCCTTCCCTCGTCTTTTCCTAATCCAGACCATACCTCACATAAGTATGTTTTATTACCTAAGTATTACCTAAGTGATTTTTCTTAAGCCTAGATCTGACCATGCTTAATAAATACTAGGGGCAATTCATTGTTGGTGGAGTTGTGAGCTGATCTAACCCATTCTGGAGAGCAATTTGGAACTGTACCCAAAGAGCTATAAAAATGTGCACACCCTTTGACCTAGCAATTCCACTTCTAGGGTTGTATCCCAAAGAGATCATAAAAATGGGAAAAGAATCTGTGTGTAGAAAAACATTTATAGCAGCTCCTTTTGTGGTGGCTAAGAACTGGAAATTGAGGGGATATTCATCGACTGGGGAACAAGTTGTGGTATATGAATGTAATGGAATACTATTGTGCTATAAGAAATGATGAACAGGAGGACTTCAGAAAATCCTGGAAAGACTTATATGAACTGGTACTAAGTGAAGTGAGCAGAACCAGGAGAACATTGTTCACAGAAACAGCCACAGTGTGTGATGACTGATTTTGATAGACTTAGCCCTTCTCAACAATGTAAGGACCTAAAATAATTCCAAAGGACTCATGATGGAAAATGCCATCCATATCCAGAGAAAGAACTATGGAGTCTGAATGCAGAGCAGAGCAGATTATTTTCTTTTCTGTTTTATTTTGTTTTCCTTTTTTTTCTTTCTCATGGTTTCTCCCATTTGTTATAATTCTCCTATGAAACATGACTAATTTGAAAATGTGTTTAAAAGGAATGTATGTGTAGAGCCCATATCAGATTGCATGCCATCTTAGGGAGGGAGATGGGAGGGAGGGGGAGAAAATTTAAAATGTATGGAAGTAACGTTGAAAACTAAAAATAAATAAATTGAAAGAAAAATACCAGTGATTCCCTATTGTCTCAAGGTTCAAATATAAACTCTTTTATTTGGCTTTTAAAATTCTCCATAACCTGGCTCCAACCTATCTTTCCAACCTCCCTGTCCATCATTGCTCTTACTCTGGTCCAGCCAAACTGACCTTTTCTTTGTTTCTCACACATACAACTCCAGCCTGAATCCCCACGCCTTTGCACTGATAACCCCCATGCCTGGGATTAACTCCCTTGTCACCTCTGACTCAGGCTTCCTGTCTTCCTTTAGACATAGCTCAAGAACCATCTTCTACATGATGCCTTTTTTTGACTCTCCCAACTTCTTGTTCTCACTTCTAAACTATGTGTCTTGTATAAAACTACTCTGTATTCATTTATGTTTATTATTATATTTTTTCCTATATAGCTATATATGTACTTACTGCTTCCATGTCAGAAATGTAAGCTCTCTGAGAATAAGGATTCATTCTTTGTATCTGCATCTGTGGGATACAGCACCATGCACATAGTGGGCACTTGATAAAAGCTTGTTGATTGATTGATGATATGAATTCACTTCCCCTTTCTAGATCTGCTTTTTCATTTATGAAAATGAAAGAGGTAGGCAAAGTATCCTCCAAAAGTCCCTATCATGTCTAAAGCCCATGTACACAGTATGATATGAGAGGAGACTTGGAAGTTTCCCTTGCTCAAAAATAATCTCCCCTACTGGTCTCCTAAGACCAGTATTTCTATTATTAAAGATTCCTTCATTTAGATCTTGAAGACTGGAATGCCTTTCAGTTTATTAGAAGGCAAATGCCCTTGGGAGAGGTAAAACCTTAAACCTTCATGAGTTAATTCCTTGGGGAGAATTATGTTGATAGAAAGATGTGGGTGTGGGGGGGAGGGCATCAGGATAGCCAGGTCTAATTAAGAGGGAAGGATTGGTGGGATATGGCCAAGACAAACTTTTCCTTCTTCCAATTTTCCCTAGAATTGGCTTTGTTTTTAGTACTGTCAGGTTATATTATTCTGAATTCCTCCTCTCAGGTGAGCTGAGAGGCCAGTTCAATCCCATTATAAATTACTGGGACAATGGGCCATTATGAAACCAGAGCTTCCTTCTTCACTCTTAAGGGGTTTAACTTCGGAATTGGCAGAGGTAAGAGGAGTATGATAAAAATAAGTCAGAGAGGTATTAGTTTCTTTCAGGAAGGGATAAGTCCTGCAAAGTAATGTTCAGTAGTGACCTTTCCCCTCTCCTATCTCATATAGCACTTTTTGTTTGCACCTATATTATAACTATGATATGTGTTTATCCGCATCAGATTGTAAGTTTCAGGAGGTTCCGTATCATGTCTCATCTAAACTTTACACGTCCTCTGGACCTATCATAATGTTCGGCACACAGCAAGTAGTAGCGTGTTATTAATGGGTTGCTAATTAGTTATCAATATTCATATTTGTTAAATGAATGAACTATATGCGAGCAATGATGCCCTATAGTATTTTTATACTCTTCAGTACTTGGTTGACCTGTTTATTTTCCTCCAAACGGCTCCCCTAAAGGAAATAAGAACTTATCCATTCAGTGATTCATTCAATAAGTGTGTATTAGAGGAGTGGTTTAAGATGCCTCCTTCATCTTGCAACCTTCAGGTTCCTTATATCGTTGTCAATGGACATGAAGGCTTCCAGTTGAGGATGGAATTCTCCTTCATTTCTGCTGGTTCCATTTGTGACTCTAAATTTGCTTTGTTTCATTACTTACACAGACTCTATATTTTTGTAGAGACTTTCTGGACACCACTTGCAGATCACCACCAGCCCCTCTGCCTCCAAAGTTAGCTGAGCTATGTTCCTGAAATGGCAGCCTCTCCCTTTAAATTTCTCTCTCAAGAGAAAAGAATAATTTTCATAAAGGAACATTTTTCAGTTCTACCCCAAACTGTGCCAGCTGCATAATGTATCTGAGGGATGGAGCCTGCTTCCAAATTTAGATCAACCTTTAGCACAATGAAAGCTTCTCAAAGTTAATAAAGCAGAACAAAGACTGACTTTTGACTTGTAAAGGCCACCAATTTTCTAGGACTTGATGGGTAGTGGGAACAAAATATATAGTAATCTTGCTTCTGTTCATCAACTTTTTCCCTCTTTGCTTAACTGTGGCTAAACTAGATTATATGACTTAGGATTGGAAGTGACCTTAAAAGTCATCTAATCCAAAAATCTTTATTTTAGAGGTGAGGAAAGTGAGGCATAGAGAGGTTGTGACCTGCCTGATAACCCCAAGGTAGGAGGCACTAGGCGAAGAATCAAGTACAATGTCCTCTGACTCAGAATGGAGGGCCCCCTACTCCACAAAGCAGCAGTAGGGACATGTTGCTCCTATATATAAGCTCATTGGTTCAACCCATTAAGAAGAATTTCAGTATGAGCTGCTATTAAAAGAAGGGAAACTCGGTGGCTCCCAAATCAAATTCTCTAATACCTTTTGTAAATACTTGTGAGAAAAAGGAGAAAACTATCTTCAAATATTGTGAAGGCAAAGAAACACAGGTCATGAGACACAGAGATTAAGTGTAAAAATTCAAAGTGCTGGCAGTACTTCAATATGTGTTCTATTACTGCTCTTTTATTTCTCAAATTGTTTTATATTTACTTAGCTGTGTGTGTGTATGCGTGCGTGTGTGCATATTAGGCTCCCCAGAAGAATATAAACTCTTTGGGGACAGAGACTGTGTTATTTTGGTGTATTCGTATCTTTGTATGCCCTGCACATGCTCAACATTTCAGAACTTAGCACAGGGTGGTGCAAATAGTGTCTAATAAATACTTGATTGATCTGGGATCTCATCAATGTGGATATCCCCTCTGATGATGCAGATAGCAGCTCATTCTTGGGTGCCCATCCTTTGCCATTCTTGTCTTATCCTCTCTAGAGTAAACTGTAAGGGATCTAGAAACTTTTCCCTTGTCCTCTTGACACTGTGAAGATATCACTGAGCACATAGTTATCCTTTCATTTCTTTTTCATTACATCACCAACTCATCTTTGTTCTTGGTCATATATTTCTTTGATAATATTCTTTACTGTTTCTTCTGCATAATTCCACATTTCCAATGTCTTTTTTAATGCTTCCCTAATGGATTTCCACTCTCACTCCTCTTAAAGGTTATTGCAGCCTCCTTGAACCTATCATGCATTTCTCCACTCTCCTTTGTAGGATCTTCAACCTGAATTTGGCTGTTAGGTGGCATGGTGGATAGAGTGCTGGGTCTGAAATCAGGAAGACTCATCTTCCCGAGCTCCAATCTGGTCTCAGATACTTACTGTGTGACCTTGGGCAAGTCACTTAACTTTGTCTCAGTTTTCTCATCTGTAAAATGAGCTGGAGAAGGAAATGGCAAAACATTCTAGGCTCTTTGCAAAGAAAACCCCAAATGGGGGTCACAAAGAGGCAGACATGACTGAAACGACTGAACAACAACTTCACTTCGTCAGAGATAAGGTTCTATGACTTGCAGTCATATTGAAAGCACATTAATATTAAAAAGTGAGTCTTCCTTTCAAGGAGAAACTTGGATTTATTAAAAGAACCTTTCAATTTGCCAAACATGATCCGGCCTCCTATTCAATCTCCTCCTTTTCAAACAAATGATTGGAAGATGCTTTGCACATAATAAATGCTTAATAAATATCTAATGGACTGAATTGGCCAAATACGGCCCTCTCATTCCCCTCTAGAATGACTCAAGTGAAAAAGAGCCACTTTGGGTAAAGCTCAGAGTTCATGCTTCCTTCCCTACAGTAGAGAATATCTCTTAGAGTTTTGTAGTAAAATCTTCATTAATAGGAGCATTCAGAAAATGGAATGACTGCCTAGTTGAATTTGGGCTTAACTGAGAAATCTAAATCTCTTTCTCTGGGCGTTTGTTGAAAAAATTAAATGCCTCAGTTCACTTACTTGCCTTACAAATGAGGATACATGAAATGCAATGAAATCTTTCTCTTTTTTTCTTCCTCTAAATACCTCAGTACTTTATCCTCTTTGTTGATAAGACTTTTACTTAGAAGTTAGCACCTGTTTTTAAAATTAATTTAATTTTTATTTCAGTAAACATTCATTAAATATTTGCCATGGGCAAGCCTACTTTACTAGGCTCTGGGGATACAATGATGAAAAATTATAGTCTTGTGTTTGGGGGCATGGAGAAGTTAAATGACTTGCCCAGGATCACACAACCAATATGTGCCACATGAGGACTCCATGCCCAACTGTCTGTCTGCTACATCACCTTGCCCTCATACCAACTATATACAAAATAAATACATAAATAAAAAAGTGATTTTGTAAGGGAAGGAAATTTGGGGATCAGGAAAGATTTCCTGAAGAGATTCAGTAGTTAACTATTTCAACTCAGTAAAGTTCTCTGCTCTTGAATCTCTTGCGCCCTTGTACTATTTCTGCTCTTTTCTTAACAAACCTCAGTGCTTGCTGAAGTCTACCACACACCTCTTGTGCTGCTACCCACAAGCCACTGAATATGTCTGGAGGAATTCTCACAACCATGATGCTCGGGGACATTACAAACTCCCTTTATCCCACCTTAGTTGAGCTCTTGCTGCAGCAAAGCGGTCCTTTCGCATCTCCTTTGATTCCTTATCTCATTCCCCACAAAAGTTATTCCAAACCTTCTTTTTCCTCTACAACTCCTGCTCATCTGAAGATCTTGACTCTCTACTGAGAAGACTGAGATCTTTTGACATGAGATCCTTCCTCTTCCATCCTCTTCCTCTCAAAATCCCTCGACACCATCTCCTACTCTCTTCTCCTTTCTCCCAGGCTCTACCATTTCTACTTGCCAAGACTAACTACTCTTCATGTGCAGTTGATCACATCCCTTCCCATCTTCCCCAGAAGTTTATTATCCTCCATCATTTATCTCCTTCTCAAATCTTCTACTGTTTCATAAATTGGTCTTTCTCTGTTGCCTTCAAATATGCCCAAGTCTCTCCTATCCTTAAGAATAAACAAACAAAAAAGAAAAACCAATGCTAGAAATGCTACCATCTTCTCCAGCTATCATCCTATATTGCTCTCTTCCCTTACTCAACCAAAATTCTCCTTAAAAGTTTATACTTATTGCCTTCTCTTCTGCTTTTTCAAGCACTCCTCAAATCCTTGCAATCTTAGTTTCTCAACTCATGACTCAAATAAAACTGCTCTCTCCAAAGTTACCAATGGTCTTTTAATTGTGAAATTTGACTTTTTCTCAGTTTTAATCCTTCTCCCTCAAATGCTACCCTACCCTTCCACTTCATTTGACTAATTACCCTGTTCTGAATACTCTCTCCAATTTGTTGGTTCTTTTGTGACACTGCTCTCTTGTTTTGTCTCCTGCCTGTCTCATCACTCCTTTTTGATCTCCTTTGTTGGCTCATTATTTATACCATGACCTGTAACTGAGGCTGTTCCCTAGGTTCAATCTATGGCCATTTTTCTCCTCTTCTACCTACTCTTTCCCTCTCTTGGTAATCTTATCAGTCCCCATGAGTTTAACTGTCATCTTGGTGCAGATGATTTATTGTTCTATACATCCAGGACCAGTCTCTCTCCTGAACTTTAGTCTCACATCAACCATTCTCTATAAGACACTGCAAATGGCAGATCTTGGAAAGATCTTAAATTCAATCTGTTCATACTCAACTGATTCTATTTCCCTCTAAACACATCCCTCTTCCAAACGTCCCTCTTTCTGTCCATCAGTCTTACTCTTCCAAGTTTGTAACCTTAGAATTATCCCTGACTCCTCATCCTCCCTATCCTGTGTATACAGTTGGCTGCTGCTGTTTGCTTTTTTACATTCACAATTGTCTCTCATCTGACCCCTCCTTTCCACTCACACAGGTACCACTGTAATTCAGACCCTCATTGCCTCTCACCTATGTTATTGCAGTGGCTTCCTGGTTGATCTCATTTCAAGTCTCTCCTCTCTGCAGTGAATCTTACACACTGCTGACAACATGTCCAAAGCCAGACCTCTAATTCCAACCTTCCCTTTTCCTGTTGAGAGTACCACCATCCTATCAGTTACTCAGGCTTCAAATCTAGATGTTATTCTCTACTTCTTATTATTTCTAACCAAAAACCTACTGTCAAAACCAATGGGTTCTACCACTGTAACATCTCTGGGGGTTTCTTTGCTTCAGGGTCATCCTCTAAAGATGATCCTTGAATAATAGCTGTCTCTGATTGGATCCTTTCTCCTGCGCACTTTTTTTTGTGGTAACAATTTTTGTAATCACCACTAGCCCTGGAGTATGGGAATGGTGCCTCTTGCCCTAGATCTATGGTTCTCCCCTCTAACTTGGAATCAAAGCCAAACCTCCAACCCCCTGTAAGTGCCCACAGTCAGGACATCCTGCCCACTGCTTCTGCACTCACCAGGCATGTGCTGGGTTCCTTTTTGCCCCTGCCACTTCTTCCAAGCACAGTGGGTCTGGGGTTCCTTATTAGCAGAGGTTCCCTTGATCTTCCCAGGCTCAGACGCCCAACTCCCCTCACTATCCTGGGTATAAATGTTCCCGTGGCTGGGGACAGGCAGCCTCTCAAACCAGCTATCCCAGAACTTGCCGCTTGTTGTTAAAAGGGACCCTACCTAGCCTGGAGGTGTTTACTCTTCACTGGGACCAAACGTCATTCTGGGATTTTTCTTCTTTCTCCAATTGTCCCAGGAAATTGTGCCCCTATTCTTATTTATAGCCACCCACATTTTATTTGCCCTAAGCTGCTACTTTAACTCTTTTGTGAGGGAAAATCTTGAGAGCTTGGAAATTTCTGACCTACTCCACCATCTTCCCAGAATTCTCCCTTCATAATACCTTTCACATATGCACCACCATGGTGCAAGGACTCATCACCTCATGCCTGGGCTATTGCAATGTCCTGTTGTTTGGTCTTTCTGCCAAGGGGATCTTCCTAAACTGCAGGTCTGACTACATCACCCCCATATTCAATGAACTCTAGTGACTCCCTGTCACTTGCCAGAATGTAACACCCAGAATATATTACATAACACTGTTAGGCATTCAAAGTCTGGGGCTAGTTCCTGACTGATACCTTCCTTCTGTTTCCTACCTTGAGCCTACGCTCAATAACTAGTCATTCTGAAAAGTGGACGTTTCCAATCTTGACTCCTGAATTGACAGTTCCTGAGGCTGGAACTTTGGCATCAGTTGCCCAGATGGAGAACTTTCTTAACATACTTCTTGAGGGAGAAGATGAGTATTGTTAAGATCATCCCATAGCTGAAGGTCTAAAGAATGCCATGCCCTGGCTGGTTAGAAAATCCAGACCTTGTGCAATATCTATTCAACCCTTCAACAAAATTACATTAACCTTTTGAGGGAAGGCATAATAAGTATAATGGACTCTTTGAGATGTTTCATGTTGTCTATAACTGTTAATGCACACCCATAAGTTTTTTTCATCCTACACAACTTCTCTGGTGGAGTGTACCTCAGTTTCCTCATCTGTAAAAGGAGGGTGCTGAACTCTAAGACATGTAAAGTCCCTTCTAACTCTGAATCTATCATCCTGTGAAATAAATAATAGTCTGATACCTACTATCCATTTTGAACACTGATTATGTTTTCTATAGAAGGACCCATACTTTGGAGAGATTTTAGACATGAGCTACGTTTAAGCTTTGTTTTAGAGATTTCCTTTAGAGTTCCTCAGAAGTAGGGTTTGAGTCAGAATTCAGAGAGAGTTTCTTCTTTGGATGGAGGCCTCACAGGATGGAACCAAGGTCCTTGTGATCTCTAAGCTCCTTTGTATTCTCTTGGGCTAAAGAATGTGTATATGTGTGTGTAAGTATACACAACATATGTATGAAAAGCACATAAAATACATGTGGTGAATTGAATCATTTAAGTAACTGAAAAATAATAAAGTACATTGAAGTTTAAAGATGAGACTTACGGATTTTGAATTCTGCCTCTGATAGTTTACTAGCTGTATGACCCTGGACGAGTCACTTAAGTCCCCTGAGCCTTAGTTTCCCTCATCTGTGAAATGTGGTGTTTAATAGCATCTTCTTCCCAGGGGTGTGAAAATAAACTATAATGAAAATGGAAACCACTTCACAAACCTTAAGGTATTATATAAGTGCTGCTGTTGCTCCACTGGATACTGAGAAGCCGCACTGCACAAAAATATTACCTTCCTCACTGACATTCCAGATATCAGATTAAGGCTCAGTGTCTCCCCAAACCCTTCAAAGAATGCAAATAGAATAACTGAGAGAGGTAATATCAACTCATTCTCTTCAATTAGTTTAACAAATTAGTAGAAAATACAGCATAGTACCTTTAACAGAGTCGTTTGATAATGTTTGATGAATTTTTTCTTCTTGTTCCCATTACTTAGCACAGTGCCTTGACCATTGGTAGGTACCCAGGAAATGCTGTTTCTGAACTAGAAAGAGTTGATCTCCAAAAGCAGAGAAGCCAGAACAGGTAAGAGTTTTGAGAATTGGAGGATTTGGACAGAGTCAAAGTAGGTAGTGCTGCACTGTCCAAGAAGGCTAGATCTGGGTGGCAGGTAAACTGTATGCAAAATGTACCTGTTTTATACTAAATAGCTTCCCAGATAGAGTACTGAGGCACAAAAAACATGAGGGAAGAGACTCTCTTTGTACCATCACCATGGGGAGGCTATTTTGCTGTTCAGTTATTTTCAGTTGAGTTCAACTCTTTGTGTCTCCATTTGGGGTTTTCCTAGCAAAGGTACTGGAGAGGTTTGCCATTTCCTTCTCCGGTTCATTTTACAGATGAGGAAACTGAGGAAAACAGGATTCACTGACTTTCCCAAGGAGGCTAAGTCAGCATTAAATATCTGGCTAATCAGGGTTGGATGCCTGACACCAGCAGTTTGTTTCCTGCTTAATTGACAGCTCACCCAGCCAGTGCCAGAGGGTGAAAAAATGTTAGCAGATGTATGCATCATCCTGCTCTCCTTTCCTTCAACTAATCTCACAGAAGAAATCCCCATTCAGCAAGTATGAGGTCCTTATAAATACACACAGGTATAAGCAATATACATAAAAAATATAAGCAGTATGGTAGAAACTATAAAGTGTTCACTGCTATTCTGGAAATCACAGATGGCTAATGTATAGTTAGAGTCATCTTTAATACAACTTGAAGAATTGAAACAGAGAGTCCTGAATCTTCAGGCTGCTGCCCAGTGTCTCCTACATCATCTTGTAAATAGCATTTTTCTCCTGAGGGCAGAGGAGAGAGTAGAACCTTCCATAGGGGACCTGGGTTTCTCTCAAGTGTTCTCAGAGTGGTTCTGGGAGAGAGCACTGGTCAGTCAGTGGATGGGCTCACTTTTTTTATTTCTCCTTCTGCTCTCTTTCTAACCCTATATATTTCTTTTTTCCTCCATGTGACAGAAGACTTCTCATTCTGGAAGATCACACCTCTCCTATGATTTTTTCCTCTGATTGGTCAGTTCCATCCAGAACCTTCATTTTAAGAAAAAATACCAAAGCCAGCTATGCTCATTCCTTTCCAGAATCTATGTGATTCTCAGGAAGACTTCTTTCTCCACCTACACCTTCCACCCTAGCCCATTTCATCTTCCTTTTATATTTTGTGTTACCTCATTAGAATAGAA
Source organism: Potorous gilbertii (assembly GCA_028658325.1). Classification (NCBI taxonomy): domain Eukaryota; kingdom Metazoa; phylum Chordata; class Mammalia; order Diprotodontia; family Potoroidae; genus Potorous; species Potorous gilbertii. The sequence continues at coordinate 22,742,991 of CM053769.1, forward strand.
GGCACAGTGCCTGATATATGGTAAATTTGTCCTTTCTGACTTTGATATATTTTTATTTATTTCATTAAATAATTCCCAATTACATTTTTTAAAAGTTTTAACTTCATTTAAAAAATTTGAGTTCCAAATTCTTTTCCTCAGGCTTGCTCATCCTCCACTCCTCAAGAAAACAAAGTAATATATTGATTAAATGGTTAGATGGCAAGTGAATGGAGCACTGGACTTGAAATCAGGAAAAGATCTTCTTGAGTTCAAATCTGGTCTCAGATACTTACTAAGTATGTGATCCTAGACAAGCCCTTTAACCCCGTTTGCCTCAGTTACTGAACTATAAAATAAGCCAGAGAAGGGAATGACAAATCATTCCAATACCTTTGCCAAGAAAACCCCAAACTGGAGTCAAGAAAAGTTGATATGACTTTATATGTGTGTGTGTGTGTGTGTGTGAAAAATTTGCAAAGTGAAAAAAGTTTGCTTCACTTTGTGTTCAGAGTTTAACAGTTCTCTCTCCAGAGGTAGAAAGCAATTTTCATCAGGGTTCTCTGGACTTGTCTTGGACCACTGTCTTGATCACAGAAGCTAAATCTTTCATAATTGACCATTTGTATAACATTGTTGTTACTATGTACAATGTTCTCCTGGTTCTGTTCACTTCACTTTGCACCAGTTTGTACGGGACTTGCCAGGTTTTTCTCAGACCAGCCTGCTTGTCAATAGTACATTCCATCACAATCAAATACCACAATATGTTCAGGCATTCCCTGATTGATGGGATCCCCTTCATTTTCAATTCTCTGACACCACCAAAAAGAAGAGCTGCTATTAATATTTTTGTACAAATAGGTTCTTTTTCCTTTTCTTTGATTGCTTTGAGATACAGACCTAGTAATCGTCTTGCTGGGTCAAAGAGTATGTGTAGTTTTACATCCTTTGGAAATAGTTTTGAACTATAGCTCTCCCTGGTTGTTAGACTAGTTCAAAACTTCATCAACAGCGTATTGTATCTAAATTTTTGTACCTCTCCTCCAAGCATTTGTCATTTTCATTTTCTGCCATGTTAGTCAATCTGATAGGTGTGAGGTGGTACTTCAGAGTTGTTTACATTTGTATTTCTTCAATCAGTAGTGATTCAGAGCATTTTATGTGCCTATTGATAGCTTTAATTTCTTCTTCCAAAAACTGCCTGTTTATATCTTTTGATCACTTATCAATTAGGGAATGGCTCATATTTTTATAAATTTGGCTCAGTTCCCTACATATTTGAGAAATGGGGCCTTTTTCAGAAAAACTTGCTGTACAAATTTCCTCCCATTTCCTGCTTTCCTTATGGTTTAGGCAACATTCATTTTCTTTGTTCAAAAACTTGTTAGTTTCATGTAATCAAAATTATTCATTTTATTTCCCATGATCCTCTCTCTCTCTTATTTGGTCATAAACTCTTTCCTTATCCATAGATCTGAGAGGAAAATTTTTCTATGCTTTCCTAATTTACTTGTGATATCACCCTTTACATCTAAATCATATATCCATTTTTGATAAATCTTTATTTTGGTATATGATGTGAAATGCTGGTTTATGCTTAATTTCAGTCACACTGCTTTCTGGTTTTCCCAGAAATTTTTGTCAATGATAAGTTCTTGTCCCCAAAGCTTAGATCTTTGGGTTTACCAAACAGTAGATTACTATGTTCTTTTATTGTGTATTGTGTACATAATCTATCCCACCAATCCACCACTCTATTTCTTAGTCAGCACCGGAATGCTTTGATGATTACTGCTTGGTAATGTAGTTTGAAATTTGGTACTACTAAGCTGCCTTTCTTCATGTTCTTTCCCATTGATTCATTTGATATTTTTCGACATATAGGAAGACCTTAAAAAAGGTTTGTTGGTGTACTATTGCCATTGATGGATGGAGAGGAAGAAAAGGAAAGTAGAGGTGAAGGCAGACAATGAAGACAAACCTTATTGTCTGACTCTGAATGGATTCCTGAGTTCCTAAGAACTCAAAAGCTAAGGATTCTAATCTTTGCTTTTTCTGCCTTGCTCTTTGTTGGAGCAGTTGGCCTCAGCAGGGTTATCTGTGACAAGGAAAAGATGAGAAACATGGGATGTCACAGATAAGATACTGACAGAAGGGAAAACCCAAGGTCTTTCTAGGTTTAACCTAGCAGTTTCCCACACATCCTAGTTCCCTGTTACTCATGATACTTTGCCATGAATCAGGTAATGTGGCATAGGAGAAAGAACATTATGCTTGAAGTCAAGTCTTAGACTTGGGAAGACTTCATTACATCTATAACTATGTTCTGAAGTAAAAACTTGTAGTAGATATATAACCAACTGATATTTGACTGCAGAATCATAGATTTCTATTTTTTGGTTCAAACCTGTGATTTCCTCAATGTGGGTTACTCCCAAACTAGAAATTCCCTCCACCCAAAGAGACTGGCAATTTTTCTCTAACTTATAGTATGAAAATTGACTGAGGGCATTGTCACATGTGTTAGAGAAGGAGTTGAACCCACCCTCCTGACTCCAAGGCCCCCATATCCACTATACTAAAATGCCTCTCATCACAGAATAGAAAAGAGAACTGTAGAAAATTAGGGCTGGAATAAACTCTTAGAACATTTAATCCCACATTACTACTTTACAATCAAGCTCTGGTAAGGTCTAATAGTATGCCGTAGGTCATCCAAAGTGGGCCAGGACTTGAATCCAGATGCTCTGGGCTCTTTCCACTCCTTCATTTCACCTCATCATTACCCCCAAATGGGAATAAAAGATCACTACCAAGAAGGATTTATTTTTTGAAAACAGTTAAGACGTTTGGACTAGGTTTCCGTGACTTAATTCTATTTAGCATATGACCTAATCACCCTGATAATGTTGAGTTTTTTTTTTTTTTTTGCTGGTTTTAACTTCAATATTTTTACTGCTTTTGGAATTTTATTCCTTTATCATCTTTTCTAGATCACAAACACAAAGAGACCAATATGCTCTCAGTTACTCTGCTAGAAAGAAAGGAAATGTCCTTTTCTGTTATCTAAAAAAAAAAAAGGCATGGCTCTCTCCAATGTACTAATCACCCTATCTTTTACACATTAAGCTCCTTGGCATTATATGGGAAATCATCTGTGACACACTTGACTCAAGCAAAAGCAAGTCTATAAGCTATGTCCTTAATCTCTTCGTTTTCTTCCAATTAGATACAATCTTTCTCTAGTACTCTAATTAATAGTTAGACATTAAATATTAGACATTATAGGAAGAAATCATCTGTAATACAGCAGCAACAACTAAGACTCGGCCGTCAAACTCTTATCCTCAATCTTTCTTTCAATTTTCTTCCATTGAGAAACAATCTTTCCCCCACTCTAATTAATGCAAATGATATTCGTGATTAGTTAGTATTATGCTAATCTGAGCCCAGAATTTACCTAAATCTGCATGGTGTTGTCTGAGCACCAGATTGCTTTGGGTTTCTGAGTAAAATTACATTAGCCTGCCAGATGCACAAAACATGATAGAGTAGGAATCGGAGCATATCATCAAGATTTCATTAGTTTTGTTTCTTAATGAACAACTGTTTGCATTAGGGATTACAGACAAATTATGGTTTTCCTCTCTGTGCCCAAGCAGCCAGGCAGCTGCTGAGAGGGCCCTCCCCCCTTTTCCTGACTACCCCTAAATAGATTGAGAGAAGCTAAGGCAAGGGGAAAAGAGTCTAAAATTTCCCATAATTTAATTTGTTCCATTACAATGCAATCATCATTCTGCGGCCCAGAGCTAACCTCAAAATTTCCCCCACAAACCTTGCCTTGGAATGCAGGAGCCAGGAGAGTAAGTCTTTGGGGTCAGACTCTTGCTAAGGTCTCTCTCCTCACCATGTGGGAGGAGGCGATAGCAGCTTGCATCCCTCAGAGCCTTCCATACCTGTTGGCAGGTTCCATTAAGCTACTTTCCAAAAGGGCGATCATCTAATTCCCACTCCTTCTGTGACACAGATGAATGCTGCTGATAAGGATTACATAGGTAACATGGTACATCTGGATCCTCTCTAATAGGCGATATTAACTAGAAACTTTCAGAAATAGCAGTAGCCCAGGCTCTTGGTCTATGTTACCTGAGCTATGGCTGTAAGATTTCAAAATAATGAAGTTCTTGTACTCCAGAGGGACCACTCTTCAAATTAAAAAAAAAGACGAGGAAAGAAAAAGAAAACTATGAGTTAACAGCTGTGGGTCCCCTTCTAAATCAGTTTCCTTTCAATGACGACTATTTTAATGATGTTTTATGCCTGATTTCATTGTCACAGAATCACATAGCTCAAGGGGACCTTGGATATCTAGTCTTCCAGTGGAGGAAAATTAAACTGAAGGTAGTGAAGTGGCTTCCTCAATGGCACATGGCTAGCAAGTGGCAAAGCTAGGGCCTAAATCAGATAACAAATAAAGGCAGAATCTCATAATATTATAGGATGGTACATTTAGAGTTGGCAGTGATTTTATGAACTAGTTGACCCAACTTTGTAGTTTTGCAAAGGAGGAAATTAAACCCCAATGTAATGAAGTGACTTACTAAGGTACATGGTTAGTAAGATGCAAAAGTAGTCTGCAAACTCAGGTCACAGGAGCTCAGAGTTGAAAGAGATATCGGAAATTGTATTATTTAACCCTTCCCTGAATGGCAATCCTCTCTAAAATACTCCTTGAAAAGAGGGGATCCAGTGCATATCAGAGGATCAGAGATTCAGGGCTGGAAGAGACCTTAGAGGCCATAAGTCTACCCCTTCATTTTAAAGATGGGGAAACCAAAGTAGAGGAAAGTTAAGTGATGTTCAGGGTCACACAACAAGTATCTGAGGTCCAATCTGAACTCATATCTTTCTAAGCCCAGATCCAGTATCTTATTGATTATGCTGTGCTGTCTACTTGAAGATCTCTAGTTATGGAGAACCTACTACTTCCTGAGGCAGTTCATTCCATTCTGACACACGTCTAATTAATAGAAGGCTCTTCTTTACATTACACAAAATATCCATGCTTAAAATTTCTGTCCCATCCATTGCTCCAACTTCAGTTCCCAAGGGTTAAGTGGCACAAGCACAGTCCTTCCTCTGGACAGGCTTCTTGCTCCAAACCTAATTCCCTTTTAGCATAAATATGGCATAAAAATGGGTGGGATAACTAATATAATGAGGGATTCTCACATATGGCTTATGCACATTCTCCTTTGTCTTAATCTCAGATTAATTATTATTTATTTGAATGTAGGGTGCTGTCTGGAAGAGAGAAAAGTTTGAGCAACACCAGTTATTAAGCTAGGTATCCTAAAGATAAGGCACAGAAGGAGTGAAGGAGGAAGGGGAAGAGCCCCAACCCTCCAACCTCACCGTCTTAAGCCCTAACTTCTTTTTCTCTGTTCTCAGTCTCCATCCATGCTTATCAATCCCTTCAACCCTTATCCTTCTCAGTGACCCCCTCTTCCTTCCCTCTCCAACTCCTATCCCAATCTTTGTGCCTTCTGCTAGGTGTTAGGGATACAATGACAGATGTGAGTCAGTCCTTGCTCTTGGTGAACTTACAGCCTACTGGGAGGTTACCATATGCTCATGGACAAATCAATTCAAGAGCTATATAAAACAAATACAAAATAATTGTGAAGAAGGGAAAATGGAGATAATATGTATGGCACCTACCACACCTGCTGGTTGTAAAGCTCAGATGAGATAATGTGCTTGGCAAACTTTAGAGCAGTACATATATATATATATATGTATATATATATATATGTATATATATATATATATACATATATATATATGTATATATATATATATATGTATATATGTATGTATGTATGTATATGTATGTATGTATTTATGTATGTATATAGTTCAAGGAACAGCCTGACCTAGTGGATAGAGAGCTGGTCTTAGGGTCAGCCCGAAAGGTTCAAGTCCTATCTTTGACTCATACTGGCTGTATGACCCTGGAGGAGGTCACTGAAACTCTTAGTGCCCCAGGCACCTCTCTAAAACTTTAAGCTGCAGTACAGTTACAGATCTGCATTTAAAGAGACAGTTTCCTCAGTGGGGAGATCCCTACACCTAAGAAATCACAGCTCTGGAAAATTATTAATAAAATAAGAATAATTACCTTTATATAGCACTTGAATGTTTTCAGAATACTTCATCTTATTTTATCCTCATAACTCTGGAAAGTTGGTGCTGTTGCAATAAAAAAAATCTGTGATAAAGAGAAACTAAGGCACGCATTTCCAAGCATGATCAATTTATTAGTATGGTTTGCAAATGCCAATAAACAAATAAATTGAAGACTCCAATAGAGCAACTCTTTTATTATTTATGATGTTTATACAGACATAGTTCACTTCCAACTTACTGGTCCTGCTTACCTCAGTTCCTCAGCAGATAGACCAGCATCCTATGGTTAACATCCTCTGGAAAGACCCATGGTGGGTGACCATTTTATCACTAGATTAACTCATCTCCCTCCATGATCAGCAAAAGTTCACAGATTAGAATTTTGTGGGTGGACTATAGTCCATAATTATAGGTAAGTTAAACTTACAAATTTTACCAATTTGACCTATGCAATCAATTCTCGAACTGATTCACAAATGTTGTTCATGATTAAATATACTTCTCAATATTTCATAACAAATAACTAAAGGGAGCTCAAACTCACATAATGACCGGACCAACCAATACATGGTGGATTGATCATTAATACACAATAAAGGAAATAAATTTTATTTAAATAACACTAAATTGGGGTATCAATTTTTAATTCCATAGGACTCCTGTTGCCTTCATTTTACAGATGAGGAAACAGGCAGAGGTTCATTGACTTGCCCAGGTTCACACAGCTAGTAAATCTCTGAGGCTAGATTTGAGCTTGGGTCTTCCTGACACCACATGCAATGTTCAATCTACCATACCTCCTGGATGCCTCTAAAATATCAGTTACTATTTTAAAATGGTTGGAGAATGGACACTAAAAGGAACAATTTCTTTTTAGGCAGCAGATAAATGCACTTTGAAAACCTGTATACTAAGTCCTGAATGTAATGGCATTAATCACTCCCAAAGTTTCTGCCTGACTTAGTCAAATAGACATAATTGGTTAAAAAAAATACACATATAATGTATTGCTGCCATTTTGTTTAAAGATCTCAGCAACATTTAGGATACTTCCTTCAAGCTAACTCACAAATCCACATACTTTTCTACTTATACAATCACAAAGAAATCTCATTAGTGGTCATTCTTCTAGCATAGTTTTGGCAAATCCTCTAGCCTCTGTTCTTCCATTGCACTATACATCTGGGGGTTTCCATACTTGACTTGAATGTTAAATTTACCAGCTCTTTCCTCTGATGGTAAACACTGAAGAGAAGGCAAACACTCTTAGTCTATTCCCCTTTCATTCTAATTTTAACCTCCTCTCCTTTAACTTTTAACCTTCCCAACTTCACAAGCATTATATTTCACACATACTGCACTTTGGTTAGCGTGTAAAGGGTTCACTCTCTAATGTAAGCATTAGCTATTTTTCAGTGTTTCTCCCAAGTGGAAAAGTTCATGCAATACATTCCCTGTTACACTGCAGGGTAAGTAAGTCATTTGCAATGGCTTCCAGATTTTCTCTCTCTAAAATCTTAAGGAAAATAATCTTCTAAGTAAAACCTGTGAATCATAGAATACTAAAGATAAAAGGGGACTTATCTTAATACTACAGATGAGGAAACTAAGGTCCCACCTTCCGCAGCAACTTTTTCTCTCTTCTCCTTAATCCTCAACGCCTTTGTTCCAAGGCTACCTCCAATTTACTGTATATATCTTTTTTGGATAAAGTGGTTGTCATGGGGTTTCTCTCACTGCACTCTTTGAAAGCAGGGTCTGGTTTTTTGCCTTTTTTTTGTATTCCCAGTGTTTAGCACAGTATCTAGCACATAGTAGGTACTTAACAAATACTAGCTGACTGACTGGTTAATCCAATCTCATCCAATCCAATCTAACAAAGCATTGATTAAGCTCCTAGTCTATGCAAGGTTCATAGAGGATGGGGTGAATAATGAGTAACACAAATGAAATAGAATTCTAGAGGCTGTATCTGCTATCCTACTGAATGACCTTTTATAAATAGTCAACATCCTTTGAGCCTCCTCTTTGGTCAGGTGGTTTTGATGTGTTCTTGTCCCCTCCTAAGGGGTAGGAAGGAGGTCTGGAAGCAATGTTGGCAAAAAAAAAAAAAACCCTTCTGGCCATTGTTATGATTTACTTTTGCCAGAGTTCTGAACATAGAAATCAATGCAGCCAAAAACTTTTTGGTACCGTCATGTCCTGCCTAACGTTAAAAGAAACAACTCTACAATATTTATCTATAGTAAATTCATTTTGGAGTTTATGGGAAAAGTCAATCTGTAATAAAAAAAAAACTGCTCTAGAAATTCCTGATAAGACAGACCCAATGCAAAGAAATGCTAGGAAAACATTCCAAAGTGATAAATGTCGCCACAACGTTGATTCTGAGGCTGAATGATGGATGTGCTAATTCACTTATAAAGGCCCAACAGTAATTACAAGCTACTGTTTGTCAGCCTCATCACGTGTGATATAGTCAAAGGTTCACATCTGTGTGGCTGTTTCTAAGGCTCAATATACCAAATTAACTTGGTTGGCTTTTTTTCCCACTAAAAGCTAACATATGTCATAAATATTCTGAGTGTTCCAACTTTAATGTGTGCAAACTAATTACTTGAATGTTCTTTGTTTCATAAACATGTGGTTTGTATTAGGCGGAGTACCATTTAGAAACATCTCTGGGTACCAATAAAATAATTTACCAAAACACATGACACTTAAAACCTTATCAGAAAAATATCATGACAATTCAAAGTAAATCAGTTTTATTGATGGGGGAGTGGAAGGGGCAGAGAGGATGTGAGAATCCTTTTGACCGCTTATGAGAGCTTGGTAACAACTGATTTCTAAAAGCTAGTTAAAAAATAATCTTTCAGGAAATCTTCATAGAAAGGAAGAAAAAAATCACAGGATCATAGATGTAGGGTTGGAAAACCCTTAGAGGCAATGAATTAAATTCAACTTTTCCATCTTATAGATGAGGAAACTAAGGTTCAAAGTATTTTTCTACCTCTGTGGCTGTCAATAGCAAAAGTTGCATGAATGTTCTGAGAGATAGGTTTAGTTGGAGATCTGTGCCAAATATACTAAAACTAAAGAATGTTCAGCTTCTCTCCAAACACTCCCTCTAGTCTACCCAGCTTTGCAATCTACTCAGCTACTTCAGGCATTACCATCTAACATAGCACCCTAAGGACTCCTAAACCTTGACCTCCGATCAAGGACCATTGGACTTCTCCATTTGCTATGTAGTTAAACCTCCGATTAGAATATGAGCTCCTTGAGCGTGAGGCCTATCTCCCCTTTCTATGTATCCCTAGCACTTATCATGGCATTTAGCACACATCAAGCACTGAGTAAATGCTTCATTCATTCAACCCTTCAGAGGTCATGCTCTCAAGAGAAGTAGTAAGAAAGGAAGAGTTATGAATTTGGCTATCAGATTCAGAGAACTCAGAATCATAAATTTAGAGCTAGGAGGAAATTTCAAGACCTCTCCCCATTTTATAGATTTGGAAGCAGAGATTCAGAGCACTTAAGTGACTCATCCAGGTCACACAAGTAGTAGTGAGTAGAAGAGCTGAGATTCAAACCTAGGTTCTCTGGACTGGAGACCCAATTCTCCCATCACTAAAAGATGCCACCTATTTCAACCTATACTTAACTAAGAATCTCTTCTATGTTGTGTTGACTATCTAGATTTCACCTGAAAATTTCTATCTAAGTAGAAGTTTTTAGCCTTAGGTCCATGAATTCGGAAATTTTTTTTAAAATTCTGCTAATTACATATATAAATAGAATCACTTTCCTTTAAAATCCTATGCATTTTATTATGTGTATTTAAAAATATTTATTTACAAGTGTCCATACATGTCATTAGACTGCCAAGGTGGTTCATGATACCCACTAAAAAGAATAATAATCTCTGACCTAAGGAAAACTCATGAACTCCCAAGAAAGTCTTCAGAGAGTTCTAATTCAAAACAAGTTCTATCTTACATCAAGTCAATATGAGGCTCACCATATCAGCAGCAGGGACTGGATCTCTGATTTCACTGGTATAGAGAATTTCCAGGTAGGATGGAACCATTTCTACCAATGGAGGCTGATGCCTTCCTTCTATGCAATTGCCTAGAACAGTAAGTGGTTAAGCAGATATCCCAGAATTATACTACTAGACAGAACTCAAATTCAGATCTCCCTGGTTCTGAGGCTAATTCTTTATCCACCACACCATCTTAATGTCTTTCTCCTCTCTGTTCTTTTCTCCTTTCCCACCATTCATAGCAAAATATCCAAAAATAGGGGTACAGGTCGTATAAATAATTAAAACAGTAGCATTTATCATTCCTAATGGAAAAATATCTCTGAGATAAAGAAATATTTTGGGTGGTTGTCTCCAAGAAATGCTAGTGTCCTTATAAGATTTGTAATAATAGTTCAACTTTTAAAAGACTCAAGTTTTATGAAACACTTCATTCCCAGACATTTTGAAAGACTCGTAATACACTGAATTATTTTTACCTGTGTTTTATAGATGAGAAACTGAGGCAAAGGGAGACATAAGTTGTCCAAAATCATATAGACAGCATGAATCAGAACGGTGACAAAAACCCAGGTATTCCGATTCCAAGACCAATAATATTTCCATAATATCCTGAGTTTTTTCACTACTTTAGCTGCTTAAGAAAGGTCTCGCCCAAACCTACAATGTGATAACCCTGGGAAACTAACACGGAATGGGAGTTTCTCTAAGAAACTGAAGTCTGTATAGCAATGACTAAATGATCTCTGAGGTCCCTCCTTGTCAGCTGTAATATTCACTTTTTACAAGTACCTTCATCTGACAGGCAGCATTATTGACTAAACACACTCAACAGTGTGGAGGAACCAGCTTATAGCTCATTCTGATCAGTAATTCTCTGCCCAGCATCCACTCAGAGTGGCTGGAGAAGGACATAGCTGTTACCAGCAGTTTCTTACCCCTCTAGATTTTGGGGGGAAGATCAAGGGTCAGGGGAAGGGGAAAAGAGAATATCTTTGTATGAAGAACTCCACTTGTGGAAAATTCCTCCAATGATGCAGACTGGCAATTCAACTGTAACTTATGGCTTCTAAAAGTTGCCTGGGACCCTGAGAATCTGAGTGACTTTACCATGGTTCCACAGCTAGTAGGTGTCAGACAAAATCATGTGAAGCCAGGTCTTCTTGACTCCTAAGACCAACCTTTCTAGACCCCTATGCACTAAGAGACAGTGCCTTTCTACCTTTGCTTACATCCTTCAATAACACTATTATTTATTCGAAATCCATATTTCTTCTCAAGAGAGCTCAGAATGCTCCACTTTCCCCTTTTCCCTCAAGCACATTTCTTTTCATATCTTGACTATTTGGTTTCAATTTCTCTTATTTTTCCCCCTTGAAACACACAGGCCATATGACAGATTAGCTTTTTCTGACCTTGAGTCAAAAGCAGCAAATAGAAAAGGTAATTCAAGTCTAGGATGAGGGAGGGGGACAGGAGGGAGGAATCATCATTATTTGTAGATGTGTTTTATTTTATCAAAAATAAGAAAGAAAATAAAAACTAATTGTTTTTTGCTCTTTTCTCCCATCTTAGGATAGTATTTTCTAAACACATAGGATCCTTTCCACCATTTAGCCCAAAGTATGAATTGATCACTAAAGTGACAACTTATAAGTGTGACATAGTAGTGTGTTAAATTAACTCTTAATTCAATGGAATTAGCTGATTAGGAGGGAAGAAAAAATTGTTTTATGCCTGTAACATCTTTCACCCTTCCCCCTACTTCAAAAATTAATAATAATTTTCACAGATACGCCATATCTTGTGTTGTACCCCACCAATCTTGAAAAGTGGGTTTTATTTTGAAGGAGGATGTCAGGAGTATCACAGGATCTGATGGTGATAATCTATGAGTAGGGCAATCCACAATCCTTCTGGGTCCTTTTCTTATCAGTGAAAAGGGGAATTTCAAAGTTGAGTAAATTAAGCCTTTTAAATCCAGACATGATATAAAGTTTGATATGAGAAGAAACTTCCTAATTGTTAGACTAGTTCAAAGAGGTAGAAAGTGGGTTTTCTCTCACTTGGAGGTCTTCAAGTCAGATGAGCACCCGACAGAATATCATATGTTAATTTTTATTTTTTTTTGTTTCATATAAATTTAAATAAGTAGCAACAAAATCTAACTTGGGTTTTTCTCAGACAAGATAGCTTCCAACTCTAAGAATCTGTGACTCTATGATATAACAGGTAGCCAGTACTCCAATACCTCATCGTGAGACTGATTTCCAAAGGATCCTTATTTTGAAAGAAAATGAAAAATCTTCAACGAAGGCCAACAGCCATGACTTTTACATCACAAAGTAGTTCAACTTTAAGTCTCTTTCTATGAATAAACACTTGTCTCTTGTGAGCCAGTGAATTTCTTTTCAAAAACTCTTTTAAACCCTTAGGCTACCATTATAAATTTATGAACGCAAATACAAATCACAAAAAGACTCTCCCCCAAATTATAAATGATGGTGCATCAATCTGTAAAGTTCCATTATTTACACTTTATCATTTTTATCTTCACATATGTAGAGTAACTTGGAGAGACAAGACACGAGAGTGAACAAAGAGCTGGCCCTGGGGTAAGGCAGACCTCGATTCAGGTACTTTCTCTCCAATATAAAAGTTGTGTGATTCCGGTCACTTCAAGCTTCAATGCCCCCACACAAGTCTTTCCTAAGTTATAGAATGGTAACTTATTTGCGTTGAAAGGGGGTATTTTCCAATAACTTTTTTAAAAAGATCAAAAGTGCCTTGTTTCCTTGTTCCCTTCGAACATTTTTTCCTCTTTCTGTGAATTCTATGCAGATTTTTTTCGTCACTCTTGTTATGATGGGCATAGCTCTACTTGGTGTATATGTTGTTGCGCTGGTTCGACTTTGGTAAGTCATTATGACATCACATCAGCCTACAAAGAAACTTTATTCTAACTTCTTTTTCATTTCCTCCAATGTCTTTGAATAATCTTTGCCTCATAAAGTCCATTTTGTGCCTGGTTATAAGGGGGCATGTAGCACCTAGTGCAACATTCTCTGTAATCTTTCAAAGGAAAGAGCTTTTGCTCACCTTGTTACAGAATGATTCAATGTGAACCATTAACGGAGCCTAAGTGGAAGGCTACAGATGGGCAACATTGAATCGTAGGGATGAATTATAAAATGGTGGCAGAGACAGCTTGAGAACTTACTCTTGGGCAACAGTAGATATAGAGTCCAGTAAAATTAGGAAGACCTGAGTTCACATATGGCCTCAGGCGCTTATTATGTGGATTACCTTGGGCAAGTCACTTAACTCCCGTTTGCCTCAGGTTCCTCATCTGTAAAATGGGAACAAAAATAGTACCTACCTCTCAGGATTGCTGTGAGGGTTAAATGAGATTATAATTGTAAAGAAAGCATTTAGCTTGGTGGCTGGCACATAGTAAGCACTATGAAAACATGGGATATTCATCATTAGTATTTTACTGATACCAGAGAGATGTGCAATTCCCCTGCTGAGGGGACCCCCTTCACTCACATCCTAACCTCTCCACACTTTCTCATTCTGCAATTCTTCAGTATATTTTCCCTTCAGGCTCTACCTAAAGCACTAGAAGTCCTTCCCTTTTCTTTTGCTTATCTCGGGGAATATCAATTTTCCTATTAGTTTTAAATTTGATACAGCGAAGACCACTGATGAGGACCATACGTGGACCTACACATATACACTCAGTTCTGCTATAACACTTGTTTTGAAAATACAAATTTGTCCCAACATAATCTATATATCAGAGAATAATCTGCTAATAACTGGAGTTTCTAACTGACTTTTGTGTTCAATTTCATCAACAAGAACTATAGTGAAAATATGCTCAATAGGAAA
>CM053769.1:22757603-22833737 GCA_028658325.1 Potorous gilbertii
GTTTCTCAGAAAGTCATTAGCCTCCATCTGTTCCATTCTAATTTTGAGAGAACTATTTTCTTCAGTGAGCTTTTGAACCTCCTTTTCCATTTGACTAATTCTGCTTTTGAAAGCATTCTTCTCCTCATTGGCTTTTTGAACCTCTTTTGCCAATTGAGTTAGCCTATTTTTCAAGATGTTATTTTCTTCAGCATTTTTTTGGGTGTCCTTTATCAAGGCATTGACCCATTTTTCATGCTTTTCTTGCATCTCTCTCATTTCTCTTTCCAGTTTTTCCTCCACCTCTCTAACTTGATTTTCAAAATTCTTCTTGAGCGCTTCCATGGCCTGAGCCCATTGAATATCTGTTTTGGATGTTTGGGAGACAGAAGCCTTGACTTCTATGTCTTTACCTGATGGTAAGCATTGTTCTTCCTCATCAGAAAGGAAGGGAGGAAATATCTGTACAACAAGAAAGTAACCTTCCATGGTCTTACTTTTTTCCCTTTTCTGGGCATTTTCCCAGCCAGTTACTTGACTTCTGAGAGTCCTTTCTACACCCACCTCACCTCCAGATCCGCCCAGCTTGTGCTTGGGGTCTGAGATTCAAATGCTGCTTCCCAGCCTCAGAGCTTTCGGCAGGGGCAGGGCTGCTATTCAATGTAAGATTAAGTTCAGGTGGGGACAGGGCCACCTCACAGGACTCAGTTCCCTCAGGGGGTTGATGTGGAGACCTTTGACAATGGATCTGAGCTCCTGCCTGCTTTGGGAGCCCCTGTCAGCTGCTGCCTCCACTGCTGTTTCCCGAGGGGGCCCGAGCTACAGAGACACTCCACTCCCCTCTCAGCCAGCCAAACAGGCTCTCTCACTGACCTTTGTGCCCGTGGGTGGCGGGAACCATGTGGCTGCTGGAGATTCCATCCCTGTTTGGGATGTTTGGGATACAGAGGCCTTGACTTCTATGTCTTTACCTGATGGTAAGCATTGTTCTTCCTCATCAGAAAGGAAAGGAGGAAATATCTGTTCACCAAGAAAGTAACCTTCCATGCTCTTATTTCTTCTCCCTTTTCTGGGCATTTTCCCAGCCACTTACTTGACTTCTGAGATTCCTCTCCATCCCCGCCTCACCTCCAGATCTGCCCAGCTAGTGCTTGGGGTCTGAGATTCAAATGCTGCTTCCTAGCCTCAGGGCTTTCAGCGAGGGTTGGAGGGGCGCAGAGCTGCTATTCAGTGTGAGATTAAGTTCAGATGCCCAGGTGGGGGCAGGGCCATTACACAGGGCTCAGTTCCCTGATAGGGTTTATGTGGAGACCTTCAATAATGGATCCAAGCTCCTGCCTGCTTTGGGAGCCGCTGTCTGCTGCTGCCTCAACTGCTGCCTCCCAAGGAGGCCTGAGTTATGGAGACACCCTGCTCCCCTCTCAGCCAGCCTAGAAGGCTCTCCCTCTGACCTGCAGTGCCTGTGGGTTGAGGGACCCTCATGGCCACTGGAGATTCTGTCCCTGAAGCCCGCATGGATCTGCTCCTCTCGGTGTTGCGTGGCCAAGGCAGGGCTAGGCTCTGTTCCGGGTCCAGTGCGTCATGGACCCCTAGTGTCAGTTTTTCAGGGCTCTCTGAAACAGAAATCTCCTCTACTCCATTGCTGTGTGGCTTCTGCTGCTCCAGAATTTGTTGGGAGTTCCTCTTTACAGGTAATTTACGGGCTGTGGGTTTGGAGCTAGCATATGTGAATCTTTCTACTGCGCCATCTTGGCTCCTCCAACATTTTGATCTTCTTCAACATGAAGGACAGCAACCAACAGGTCTTTTGCTTCAAGGCTCAGTTCAAATGCTAACTCTTCTATGAAATTTTCAACAATATTTCTCTATATCCCACCGGGGAAAGTGATCACTTCCTCAAATTTCTCATTTTATCCAGACTTCAACCTTGCTTTCTCAGTCTCCTTTGAATCATAGTTGTATATCAAGTTCTGTTGATTCTGCTTGTACAATATCTCTCCCATCCAATCCATTCTCTCCATTCACATAGACATAATTTTCCTTCAAGCCCTAATCACTTCTTATCTAGATTATTATACTAGCCTGCTAATCAGTTTTCTTGCTTTTAATCTTTCCTGTCCCAAATCATCCTCCAAAATAATCTTTCTAAGGCACAACCCTGACCATGATGCTAAAGAATGATCTTCTGTACCTCTCTCTGTCCTTTAGGATAAAATGCAAACTCCTCATGTTAGCATTTGGGACCAGTAGACCATAGAATCTGGATCTATGGAGAAAAAATTAGAGGGAGAAGAAGATGGAGCTGGGAAGTTATTATTATAAAAAGATATTGTGGGCTACACTTATACAAGACAGGGCCCCTGCCTTCAGATAGTTTACAGTCTAGATAAGAAAATAAGTTAAAATGAATGAATCCTAACCTTTTAACCTTCCTTTCTAACTTTATTTCAGGTTACTACCCTTCACACAGTCTAGGTTTCAGCCAACCTGGCCTACTAATTGTGCCCTCAAATTCATGATTCCTTTGGCTGTTTTCATGTGCCTGCACAGATTGACCCTAATATCTGCAATCTATTATCTTTTCACTTCTATCTTTAGAATCTTCAGCTTTCCTCAAAGCTCAGCTCAGGGGCCAACTACTCTCTGAAGTCTTTACAGATGCTCCCCCAACTTAATTGGTGTCTTTTCCTTCTATAAATGGCCTCATATTTATCTACCCGAATGTAGATTCCTTCCTGTTGAATATAACTTCTTTAACAGTAGAAACTTTTGTTTTTCTCTTTATATGTGCCCTATGATATATATATATATATAATAGACACTTAATGAACATATGTTGAAATGAATTATCTGTAAAGTCATTTTCCAACCTGACTCCCACTAGCTCATTTGTTCCTAGACAACAAGGTTCAGGTCGTATCTATCTTTGTGTGCCCAATGTCTAACATATTACCCTATAAATAAGTGCTTAATAAATGTTAATTGAGTTGAATTGAATCGAAACAAACCCAAAACATTGCAAAACACCATGGTAACATAGTAGAACCAATCACCAAGATGCAAATTGGATGGCCACAGAGTAATATGAGCTAACTCTCCACAGTAACGTTGTTTTGCCTTATGTTATGTGTTCACAGAATTAATTAATGTTGTTAGAGCATGCTTGTATTTTTGTATCTCCCTTGCCATTGTACTGAGCACTCTTTAACACTATGGATGCTCCAAAAAATACTTTTTCTCTTGAATGATTGATAACAGTGAATGTCATTTTTATACAACTCAGATAAGAATATAACTAAAGACTATTCATATGGGAGTACAAAAAGTTGGGCTAAACTGTCAGTCCTGTTACTTTTGTGGTGACTCTAATATAACAACTGTGTGACCATTAGCTATTTGTGACCTCTCTGGGCCTTGGAATTCATCATAGTAACCTAGCCTGGGAGCAGGAAAGAATCTGAATATTCTCCTTGTCAAATCCCCTCATTTTATAAATGAGGAATCTAAGACCCTGAGAAGTAAAATATCTGGCCCACAGTTGTACAATGGAAGGACTGAGATTCAATCCATATCCTCCGATCCTAGCTCCAATGGACTTTCCTTTCCACCACACTGTCTTCCCTTATTCTGTCCTCAAAGTTAAAAAAACAGCCACGTATTAGAGACCATCACAATTTTCTAGATTCAAATTCTCAAATGGATCTGAGATCTCATAAATGTGAAATCTTTTTTCAGTGAAGTGGATCACTATCTATCTATCTATCCCATGCCTGCTCAAACTGACTCTTTTCCAGGTCCTTCATAAATTAACTACAAGAGATTCACTATATGTCCATCATTTTAGGGGCCTCTTCAATTACTGTTGACATGGAGAGGATGCCAGTGGAGCACAAGGAGTCTACTTGCTTCCTTTGCTTGGCCACATGATCAACCCACCCTATCTTCTTTCTCAATCATTCATTTCCTGGCCGGTATCCTTCATTATAGTTATTCTTTGGACTTTGCAACTTGGAAAAAATATAAAAATCCTTTAATGATTCCAACCTTCTCCTTGAAATAAATGCCTTTCTTTTTAATACTAATATTCTATAAGCATCACTGTATGGATATGAGCCATAGACCACAACAGTTGCTGAAGAATGAAAAATGAAAATCACTCCAAGGGCCAGAGAGAGGCATATGATGGGTGTGAGCAGGCTGCAACATATAAATTCTCAAAACTGTGCCTAAAGAAGAGTACCTATAACTTCAACTATAAACAAACACTGAAGCTAATTCATGTTACTTGGAAAGCACGGTGAAATGTTTTCTGTTTGCTATCATCTAAACCCAAGGTTCCAATGGAAAAGAAACTTCATTGCTATTAATTAGACAAGACTAGATGAAACTTGAAGTACAGTAATACCAATATGCTGCATGCATTTACAAATTGCACCAAAATAGAGGACTGTATGATTGACTGGACAGGACAGGTTTGGTCTATATGTAAAAATCTACCAAAGAAAAAGATGTTCTAGGATGACCACAGACCAAGAATCAGGCTCATCTTCTCTAGTTGCATATAATCTCCTCCAGGTCCTCTTTAGAAATATTGCAATTTATGCAAAATACTTCTAGGGAAGTATGAGAAAAGAAAAAAGTTCCCAGAGGCTTGAGTCTTTCTGCACCTAATCATTCCAAAAACTCTTTGTATTAAATATATCTGATGGCTTCATGTCTGAGATGTATAGGGAAGTAACACAAATATGGAGAGGGACTGGTGCTGTGATTTCTTTGGAATTGAGAACTCTCAAGGAAGAAACACCCTCTATTAATGTAGGCTGGTCACCTGCTCTGTACCTGAGTCTTAGAGAGTTATCTAGATCGCCAAGAGGCTGTGATTTGTCTAGGCTCACTTAGCCAATATGTGACAGATACAGGACCTGAAACCAAATCTTCCTGGCTTTGAGGCCAACATCCTATCTTCCTATGTCTTATGCCACAGTGCCTAAAGTCAATACCAGTCTCCCAGGACCTCAGGTTTACAACCTAGGAGTCAACCTAGATCCTGTATCCAATCTGATACCAAGGCCTGTCAAATTCACCTTCGCAACATTTCTTGCATACACCCCCTTTCTCTCCTCTGACACTGCTACCACTCTGCTTTCACTTGGATTATTGCAATAGTTTGCTGGTAGGTCTGCCTGCTTCCGTTCCCCTCTCTAATCTGTCCTCTATTCAGTCACTAAAGTGATTTTTTTAAAATGCAGATTTGATCATGTCACCCCCTACTCAATAAACTCCAGTGGCTCCCTATTGCCTCGAGGATCTAATACAAAATATTCTGTTTGAGTTCAAAGTCCTTCATCATTGAGCTTCCTCCTACCTCTCTGGTCTTCTCACACCTTCCTCCCTGAAACATATTCTTTGATTCAGCAACACAGACCTCCTGGCTGCTCCATGAACAAGACACTCCAACTCTTTATTCGAGGCATTTTGTCTGTCTGTGTCCCATACCTGGGACACTGTTCCTCCTACATTCCAACTATTGACTTCCCTAGCTTCCATTGAGTTCAAACTAAAATTCCACCTTCTACAGAAACTTTCCCTAACCCCTCTTAGATCCAGTGCCAGTTAATCATGTATTTATCCCATACATAGCTTGCTTTGTATATATTTGTTTGCAGGTTGTCTCCCCATTAGACTCAGAGCTCCTTGAGAACAGGATTTTCTTTTGCCTCTTTTTGTACTCCCAGAGTTCAGTGTATGGCACGTAGCAGACACTTAATATATGTTTATTGATTGATTGCCTGCTTCAAATCACTACCACTAAAAGAAACACAAGTCAAAATAACTCAGGTTTCTACCTCAAACCTAGGAAATTGGTGAAAGGAACAAGAAAGGGGAATAGTCGATATTGGAAGGCTAGGCAGGCACCCAAATAATTTGTTGGCTGAGATCTGAATTTGTCCTACCTTTCCAAAAAGCAGTTTGGAATTATGCTAAGAAAGAAACTATTTGATCCAAAAACTAATCATATAGTCTAAGGAGGTCAAAGATAGAAAAAGAGGTCTTATATAGACCTATAGTAGTACTTTTTGTAGTAGCAAAGAGTTAACAAAGTAGGTTCCCGTCAACTGGGAAATCGCAAAATGAATTGTGCTACACTCATGTAATAGAATATTATTGCGCCGTAAGAAACAATGAATGAACATACACAGTAGCATATAACTATAAGAAACAACGTCGAATACTGAAAGTAGGAGAAAATATATGTGACGATGAAAAATGAGGTAGACACTAAAAATATGAACAATATGAACAGTGACTACAGCAATGTAAATGTAAATCAAAAGAATGAGAACAAACTGAATATTGAGTCATCATGAAGAAGCTCAAACCCAAAGAAGACGTAAGCGATAGACCTTCCTTATTTCAGAAAAGGGGGATGATGGACGTGGAACACTTGGACTTGGGTTGATATTTTAGTTTTCCTTCTGAAAACTCTCCATCCCCACTGCCTTTTCTTTTCTCTTTTTATTACACAGGATGATTCTCTAGGTGGGAGAGGGATATATTGGGAAATGAAGCTACTGACAAGATAAAAGAGGTGACTACGATTAACAAAAACTACTCATCTTTGTTCCATAGCAACTTGTCCCTTCCTCATATGGGTTTCTCTTCCTTAATTACCTCCATCTTTTCCTCATGACAAGGGCCCGGGTTGGAGTTATCTTTGGCATTACAGTGGCGGGGATGACAGAAGAAGATGATGTCAGTGGCAAAGCTGGAGCAAAAACTTTATTCATTTTAATTACAAATCCTCATTCCTTAAAATAGTCTGATTCTGGGTTCTGACACAAAAGTACTTACAGAATAGTTTTACTAAAATATATGTTGAAGAAGGAATCACCTGAAGTATTCCTAAAATAGATTCCATTTAGCATTTTGTGTAAGTTATTAAAATGAGTTATTAGAAGGGAGTGGTAATTACTATCACACAAGGCATAACTTTTGCTGCATTATTTTTGAAACTGAGCCCTACTAGACTCCCAGACAATCCTATTTTTTCACCAGATTAAGCAGAGGTATTGATAAAAAAAAATTACTTCACTATAGGATAATTACTTGAAGCAAGCAGGGATGTATACATGCTTCTCAGTAAGTAAAATATGAAATATATTCTATAGTAAGCCTGAATAAATTTTGATTATGTTTCAACAAATTACACTAACATTCCCTTAAAGACATACTATCTATACAGCAACACTGTATACAGCTCTCCTATGTAGATTAATTGAATATAAGAAACAGTAATTTTATAGCAGGCTGTTGCAGGATGTTACATAAAGAGGAAAGGTCCATGGGAAAACAACATATGGAGATTTACTACCCAGGACCTTATGTGTACTGGTTTGTTTCTCAATTGCACACATAGTACATATACTCAAGAACTTTACTTATGCATACGCAGAAGAGATAGTAGATAACCATATAAGTACTAACTATACCTAGCTGCAGTATTCTAATCTATAAAATGAAAATAACTTGGGTGAGCTGCTTCCTAGCGGTTACTTAACCATAGCATCCTCAGAGTTGAAAGTGACTTTGGAGATTATCTAGTTCATTGTTCTTCATGAACTAAAGTTCATGAACCCCATAGGTTTCAAGGGATCCATGAACCTGGGTTAGAAAAAAATTATGTATTTTCACTAAAATTTATTATTTCCTTCAATGAATGTAGTCAACAAACCACTATTCTGCTTTAACAGACTCCCAAAGAAGTCCATGACACATACAAAAAGCTAAGAAATTCTGATTATTGGATCATAGATTTAGAGCTAGAAGTTACCTTATAGGTCATCTAGCACATCTTATTTTACAGATGAGGACCCTTAGACCAAAAGAGTTTGAATGATTTGCTTGTGGTCTAGTCACACAAATCCTCTTCATGAGTTACCAGTCAAAAGAATCTATCACCTGGTAGTCAATCAAATGGAAAAACACTTAGCATTTATAGCTTTCCTTATCACAATAAAATAATCAGTGATCCATATGAGGAAAAGATCTGGCAATGGAGACTGAAAAGAATCAGTCAGATAGGTGAGGGTAGAATCAAGAGAGAGAGATGTCACCAAAACCCAGAGGAGATATTTTCCATGATAAAGAAGGTAGGTCATCAGTGCCAACTCTGTCATTTTATAGGAAAGTGAGTCCTTGAGAGGTTAAATTCTTTACCTGCTCAAGGTCTGAGAGTCAGTTAGTGTGAAAGCTGCAGCTAGAACCCAGGTTCCATACGAGCTAATGATCATTCCAAATATCCAAATACCTGAAAATACCAGGACCTGACACAGTGCCCAGTTTCCCAGCACTAAAGTCACTCCTTTGGGTTAAGACATTGTTGACATAGTGCCACTAGTGCACATTTCTCAAACTAATTTGGGAAAATATACAATCATTTGTGAAATGAAGGAATTGGGAATAGTCTCTAAAATCCCTTCCAATTCTGACAATCTGTGTTACAAAATAATTATCATTTATGCGACACCTATGATGTGTCAGGTATTATGTTTAATATTTTACAAATATTATTTTATTTGGTTCTCACAAGAATCCTTGGAGGTAGGTGCTATCATCCTCATTTTGCAGTTGAGGAAACTGAGGCAAACAGATTAAATGACTTGCCCAAGGTCACACAGCTATTAAGTATCTGAGGACAGATTTGAACTCAGGCCTTTTCGATGCCAGGTCCAGATGTCCTATCCACTACATCATCTAGCTGCCTTAGAGAAGGGCAGATGTAAACTTCATTGAAGTTAAATGGGCAGCCTCATGAAAACTACTTGTCAGGGATGTTGAAGGAGGGATTCTTTTTCATGTTTTCTGAGGTACCTTTCAGTTCTGAGGTTATGTGATTGACCACCCTAACCATTTCATGTTTGGGAATGCCTAAGTAGGTCTTCTTCCAGGGACCATGTAAAGATCTATAACTGTTGATCTCATAAACTCTTACTGAGCACTTTACTTATTGACAATTATCCAAGAAGTCTCATGGATACCTTAAGAAAGAACAAGAGTAACATAAAGAATTAAAAAGTGTAAGTATTAGGTTAAAAGGAGGTCACACAAAATGGCCCCAGTCATACATGCTTCATTAGATTTGAGTTTCAGTATACATAGGTCCCTTTTGCATTGAACCTTACAAGCTGCTGCATAGGATTTCACTGTATGCAAGGTTCATCATAAAGGGATTTCTCTATATAAATAATGAGTGGAGAAAGGCAATCTTTATCCAGAATTTTTTAAAAATGCAATTAAAATTGGTGCAGACCCACTGATCCTTGCCAAGCCTTGCTTTATATAACAGTTTGGAGAATCACAAACTTCAATTACTCTTGGCCAATTTCTTAGTTTTCCATGAGGCATTGCAGGTTATTAAATGTTGCAGCTATTTGGCCTGCTAATGAATAGTTTAGCCTACATTCAATTAGACTGGTTCTCTCTACCCCTCCCCCCCATTTTCCATCCTACTCTAAGCACTAATGATAATTAAAGGGAAGCTCTCAGGGGGCCAGATTTTCATCCTAGGTAACTTTATGGTCCTAGAGTTTCCTGGGATGGAATTATGGCTTTCAGCTGGTGTGCTTAATCTTGAACTTCCAGATTGATGGTCATGATAATTCTGATGATAAAAAGCTACAACAAGTATTATGTTTTATATAACTTCTTTCTTTCAGACTATTCTAAGCCTTTCGGTTTTTTTTATTTCCTTGCGGTCAGCTAGAGTTTGGAACAACTGACACAGAGGGAGGTTAAATAAGCTTCCAAGAATCTAGAGCATCCTAGTACATAGTGGGTAACACATACATTTATGAAATCTATCAACACCTCAAAAAGCTCCTTGAAATATTCACTGCTAAACTATGAGGTAAGCATGTCATGTTTTTATACAAGGTCAGTCGCTGTAGCAAAGAGCTATTTTCTGGTGTCTGCCCCATGGAGATATAGTTTCAAATCTTATCCTTGTTATACACCATTACTGTGACTTCAGATAACTCAATAACCTACCCAAGGTCCAGTTTCTTCATCTGTACATGAGGGGAGTGTACCAGATGACCCCATGGTCCTTATAGATCTAATTTAAGATCCTGTGAACAGCCTTGAAATGATATTATTACATGACATTTGAACTGGTTTCTTCAATGGGGAGGTGAGGTGAGAAGAAAAAATAACTTGATTTGGGGCAGCAAAGAACCTTGGCTTTTAAGACCTACTTGATTGTGAGTTTTCTACCTCTCCCTTCGTCCTTCTCTGTCTCATCCACATTTCTTTATCCTTGTCTTCTGAGCCCCTTCACAAACCCTAAAATCTTATACCCTTCTGATCCTCAGTATTTTTGGGTGGCCCTGCTTGAGGGCGTGTCCTTAACTGTACACTTACATAGACTAATGCTTCTGTTTATTGACTCTTAATCCTCCTAGGAATCCTGATAGCTCTGAGTTCATCTGGCAATTTCCCTGATCATCTGCCTCTTGTTCCCACCTAGTATTACTGCAACCTACTTATGACCAACCTAGACCAGAAAAGTCTTCTCTATGTGTTATTTCTGAATTGTGATTGGCTGGTGTTCTTTCGTCAGAATACAGATAAGTAAATTTTCTGTGCAGGCGGTAGGTGGTGCTGTTGAGCATGTCTGGCTGAGCTATTAGCACCCTGGGGGAGAGGGGAGAAATTCCCTCTTCTGTGGAGGCTTGGCTTTCTTTCCCTTTCTTCTCTAAGGTAAGTGACTTTCTTTTGGAACGAAGATGGCCAAGAATGAAAGCCCATGTTTGGAAAATGAAAATGAGCTTTCTCTTGAGTTTCTCCCTGGTCTTGTGATTTATTTCCTAGAGTATACCAGGCTTATAAAGTCCAATAATACTGCTTTCCCACTTTGTTGCAATAATTCTAAACCTCCCTCCTCACCCAGATCAACTCCCACCGATCAAGCCTTAAACCTGCCTTCTCTCCCTTATCCTCTCCCTCTTTGTAAAGTTAATGTAAAATACATGGCTTAGCATCTCTACAGGCCAGCAAGGTTTTATAATAGGCAAATGAGATCTAAATTGAATGTGAAAGATAAAGAAGAAACAAGCTAGTACACCTGTTTCTCATAGCTAATCTCTCTAGAAACCAGTTTCCTTGCAGTTTTGGAATAACTTCTTTTGACTCGCCAGTTTCTTGTTTCCTCTACAACTCGTCCCTGACCTCCACCTTGGCCCACCAGTGTGAGGCAAGCTGCAAGGGCATCTCTCTGTCCCCAAAGTGGGTTATATGCAAACCACTCATACCCTAAGCCCTTTCAACATTAGCTCATACTTCCATATACTTAAAAAAAACTACTTTCTCCCCCCAAACCCTGGAATATAGGTGGTATGAGTATTGTTACTGGGAGGGATCCTGGCACAGCACACGATAATGAGTTTCAGTCCTACCTCAGGGATTCCCTGACCATTTGACCTTGGGGAAATCACTTAATCTGTGTTTAAATTTCCTCATCAGTAAAATATTGCCACCAAATTGGATGGCGCTTTGCGAATGCTGTTGTTGTGAGACTTACAACAGTCTTGTGAGTCAGAATTCTGATATTATCACCCCAGTTTTACAGATGACTAACCTAAAGTTCCAAAACCAAATGACTTGCCCACGGTCATACAGCTACGACACACTATGCGAGTCTTGTGTTCGTTTTTCCAATCCAGAGAGAGAAACTAAATGACACATGTGTACGGTGTTTGGTCTCCTGTTCTGATACCACTCTCCATCATCACTAACCATTTCCTTCCTGAGGAGGGGGAAGAGAGAGGTTCATTTGAAATCCACAGCTATTTCCTAGGAGCCATGCCCTCCTCCTCCATAGCTCGAGCCTTTCGGCTGTCCCCAGTGCTTCTCGTACTGCTGCACATTATTGTTAATAGACCAGCCCTCCCTAACAAGCCTTCCAAATGGAGGCCTGGGCTCCCCGATCATAAAGGTTAGGCCAGTGTATTCCAGGGGGCTATGTCAGATGTAGAATTCTATTAGAACTCTGTGCATCTGGAGTTTTCTAATGGTGCCTTCAGGCAAAAAATGAAAACCACCAACCAAGAAAAAGCCCCTACCCCTCCTCACTCCATCACCTTTCTTTCCCAGCTTCCCCACAGCAAGATTTGGGCTTGGTAAAATGGAATTCATTAATAAGCAGGGAGGGAAAAAATTGACTTTGGGCAGTTTAGTGTTGCCAATGTGAACTGTTAAACATTTTATGTTGCAGGCTTTGTGAAAATATTCATTTTCTCCTACATGTAAGACTAAATAGATACAAAAATCCAGTTATAGATGCAGGTAGCTTTAGGAAAGGGCCTCATCTGAAACCATTTGGTTTTTCGGGCTTTTTATTTATTTATTTATTTATATGATTGTTATGGATATCAGTCTTAGGAAATTAGAACTATTACCCCCTCAGGTTTCCACTGTTGGCTCCTTATCTCCTCTGTTCAGCCACAGGGGCTTGTTTGGGCAGTCTGGACTCCTCTTGAATTTGTGTCCTCTGTTAGAAAGAACAGAATATTTGTAATATAGAGAGGGCCCAGGAGGAGAGCAGGATTGAGTCTCTCCTGATGTTACAGTCAGTGGTGGATTGAGAGAAGGCTCCTATGTGGAAGAGAAACTGGGGCCTTCTCTGCATGAGGGTTCCCAACCTGTCTTTGTCTGAATCCCGGGCACCAGGCCAGCACCAAACCCAGCTGATGACTGCTGTTGGCCTTGAGCCCAGTGGCAGACCTGTGACATTCACCATCCCTCCTCCATCACTCTAGCTTCTCCATTCAAATGAAACAGTGAGTGTGATGAGAAAAGAGATATTTGTTTTAATGCTTCCCTAGTTCTTTGATCCCAAATAATGTAGGGTATAGATTGTAACCATTCTATGTGTTCTCATCCTATGTAAGCCTCTTTTCTGTGTCTTCCAATAAATTCTCCAGATGGAGGTGAGATGGGGGAAGGAGGTCCATCCAAATGTGCTGAGAGCTTCCTTCTTTGTCTTCTGACATTTCATGGGTGTCATTGGAGGGCACGGTCTGTCCATCTGTTATCCCTCATTCTCAATCTATAATAATAGGCCTACCTCCTTTACCAGTCATCTTTGGCACTACATACATGTTGCAGTCAACTCATCATCCTCCCCACCTTTTCACCTTCCATTCTGTGACATTCTTCATTGACTTTTGGGCAAGCTGCAACTTTAATCCTCAGAGACTGTGGTGTTCCATGATTGATGGCCACATGGCATTGCTGTGGAAGCATATTGGTATTTAAGAAATAGACCTTTGTTTCAGAGAGAAATTAGCACTGATTAAAAGCCCCACATAATTTCCAAAAGCAATTTAATGTATTCAACTCCTCCTCTTCTATTCTGAGTCTAGTTCATTTTCCGTCTGCAGTGTCTACTTAAAATATATGAAGTGATGAATCCATTCTAAGGGCTGTCCATCTGACTGCGTAGCATAGTCTGGGCAAGAGGCATTCTTGGTTTTTCCCATGTGGAAAGGTTTGCCAAATACCTTTGAGTACTTATGGACATAATTTAGGAGACTGCAATATTCTGGGCTTTTCACAATTGATGTCAACAGGAACTTACCATCCATAGGGAATTTCTCTTCTACTTGGATTCTGCGCTAGACCTTCTTCATGCGGATCATCGTGGTGGCAAATACCTTTGCTAGATATCTATCTCCTTGTTTAATGCCTTACTTGGTACTGATTAACTTGGGACCATCAAAGTTGCCTCTGAGCTTACATCTTTCAAGGAATTGTGAGAGATTTTGACATATACACAGGAGACACTGCTTTGGAGGAAAAATTTTTAAGCAGCACTTTTTTCTATAGAATCAAGTGCTTTTCCCCCTTTTTTGTAAAGTCAACAAACAATAAACACAGTGGGAACTTTTATTCCCTATACCTTTCAGTCAATTGTGTGCCAGAAGAATATGACCTGTTGAGGAATATAATTTGTCAAAATCTGCCTGTCATGTTTTTGCTTTCATCAAGGATGTTCTGGATACACCTGTAATTTATTGTCATAAAAATTGTGTGGAGATGGGAGAGTAGGCATATGGGACAGGAGTTACAAATATTTTCTAATTAATCTTTTATTTGGCAATAGTAAGATCTACCTGAGCTTTTCTTCCATATTCATGATATGCTTTCCTCTTTCAGATATTTGGGGAATAAATGTATCAGTACCTTCAAAACTGAATTGCTTCCACCTATGTCCATGGAGGCATGCCATACAATGGAAAGAGTACCAGCTCTCGAGTCAGAGGGCCTGGATTCAAATCCTGTCTATGATGTTTACTGCCTGTGTGACCTTGGGCAAGACCCTTAGCCTCCTTGGGTCTTAGTGTCTTCCTCTGTGAAATGAGGGGAGGCTTGGGCTAGATGACCTCTGAGTAACCACCCAGCTCTAGAGCTATGTTCCTTTGAGTATCCTTGACTTAGTTCTTCTTTCAGGACCAACTCAAATACCTCTATTTCTATGCAGACTTCCCTGAAACACACTGTGGGATTGCTTTGTGCCTCTCTATGGTACTATACTGTCCTGTGTATTGTGTGTATATATAACATAGCATGTAACATCATATTATTTTTTTTGTATTATCCCCCTACTTGACTTTAAGCTCCATAAGAACAAGGATTGTGTTACATTTAAACTTTTCCCTTTGAATTGAATTGAATACCAATAATGTGTTCCTCATTCAGTAGGTGCTTAATATTGTTTGAATGAACAGATGAATGAATGATCAGTATTGGTCATCCTATATGCAATATTGAATCTAATTCTAGAATTCATTTTAAGAGGAGTATGGATCATCAGGAGCATATCTAGAGGAACATTATTAGAAGAGCAAGAGAGCTGGAAACCATGCCACATGTCAAGGCAATCAGTTAGGTGGAGCAGTGGACAAAGCCTTGGATTTGGAATCAGGATGATTTTGGTTCAAATCCTACCAAAGACTTGACCAGCTGCTAAACCTTCACTACCCTCAGTTTCTATCACTGTAGAATGAGAGTGACGTGAGCATCTATTTCACAAGGATCAAACAAGACAGTGATGTCATAAGGTCAAATGTGATTGTGAGGTCGTGAGAAAGATTAAATTATTATTATTAGAGAAAAATTGGAATAGTGGTAATAGGAAAACAGAATTCAATTCATTATGAAGAAGAACGATCTAATCGAGAGCTCAAAAATGGAATGGGCTCCTTGTTAGATAGCAGCATCTCATTAATAAAATTGTTCAAACAGAATCTGGATAATGCTTTTTAGGGGATGATTGTAAACAGAATTCCTGTGTTGGTTGGAAGATTGGACTAGATTAGTGTCTCCCAAATCAAAATTTATTTTTGAGACTTGTAAAATATCAAAAAATATCAAATATCAAATCTCTACCTTGGGGTGTCTTGCTATCTGTAGACTCGGCAAAGCAACTCTCAACTTTCATGGGACAAAGACCAAAGAAACTGGGCAAGAGGAAGAGGGAACAGCATGGAAACTGGAGTGGGGGTGAGATCCTTAGTTTGAGGAAGTCCATGTCAAATCCAAAGAAGAGCATTTATCCAACGATACGATAAAGAATCTCAGAATTGAAAAGGAAGGGCTTCAAAGGCCAGCCACTCAAACTTGTTCCTGAACACATTTTATCCCATTTCCATGGGAAAGCCCTTCACAAATATGAAGGCCCTACTCAGTCTCCTTTCTGATCTAAAAGTCCCCAGTTCTCTAAACTATTTTAATATAGCATTATTTCTGGATATTTCACCAACCAGGTAAGCCATTACCAGATATACTGCAATTCATTAATATCTCTCTCATAATATGGTGCCCAGAACTTTGAAAATACTGCAGTAGGGTCTGAGCAGTGAATGAGTCCAGACTACTTTGAAACTATCACTTCCACTGATTTGAACATTATACTTCTATTAAAACAGTCTAAAATTAGCCTTTTAAAAAAAAGCAGTTACATTCACACTAATTCATATTAAAGTTGCAGTCAATAAATCCTTGTCACTTGAGTTATTATCAAGAGCTGTTGTTGATCCGGTACTTATGCAGCTGGATTTTTGCCAGAGTAGGGAAGCATTGTGGGAGAGGAGCTAGTGACAGATCCATCTACTTTGCCTTGGTGGTGGTGGAAGTAAATATAAAGTTGACAGTATACATCTGAACTAAAAGACTTTGAAAAAAGATAGTTATAGGATGAAGAGACCAAGTAGAAGGATAAATCATTTATCCAAGACGTATTTTTAGAATTGTAAGGAACGTAGGAAGTTAGCTAGCCCAATCTCCATTGCTAGATGTGTGGACTATTAAGTACTCTAGAACAAAGCTTTTGCTTTCTTGTAGCTAGCCAGGTACCACTCCAGTGTGCACAAGTTTTCCTTATATTTGATCCCATCCTTAGATGTTTAGGCCCCCTAATTACTACTGTGCTTAAGACTGGGTTTGCTTTTCCTAGAGGTAGCTAAGTGATACAATAGATTGAACACTGAGCCTATAGTTAGGAAGACCTGAGTTCAAATGTAGGCTCAGGCAGTTATTAGTTGTTAAACCCTATTAAGCGCTGAAACTTAACCTCTATTTTGATCAGTTATTGTTTTAGTTATTACAAATTTCCTGACAAAATCATTTACCCACGATCTTGTTTAGACCTAGGAGAACTTTTTTATGTCTTCAGAACAAAATGTTTCAAGCTCATAAGAAGTATAGCAATGATAATAGATGCTTTATATGACCCTTTAAAATATGCAACTTACGTACATAATCTTATTAGATGTTCATCGCATCCCTGAGGAGATACTATTGTCCCCAGTTTTAGAGGAATTAATCAATCAAGTGCTTATTAAGGACCTACTATGTTCCAGGCACTGTGCTGAGTGCTGGGGACACAAATACAAAAAGAAAGAAGGAAGGAAGGAAGGAAGGAAAGAAGGAAGGAAAGAAGGAAGGAAGGAAGGAATTCTCACTTAGTTTTAAACAAAAGGAAACTGAGAAGCAGAGGCAGGTGACGGTTGACTTGAGAGATAAGCTTGCTGATAAAGGAGATCAGAGAAGTCCCAAAGTGGACAAGCAATGAGGAGATGTCCTGAGCTGTGTTTTCTCCCTAAGTGGAGTTTTTGGAATTCATAGCTTCACCTTCCAATCCGAAGGGCAGAGGTTAGTAATGAGATGGAATATTAAGGCTCATGGGATCTTGCAGGATAATAAAGTTTTCCCAATAATGAACTTCTTGGGGCAAGGTAGATACAAATACAAAAAATCAACAATTCCTTCTCCCAATGAGCTTGAATTTTAATGGAATAGATAAAAACATATTAATATATATATCTGATAGATAGCATACAAGGTAGTTTGGCGAGTCCCCCAACTAGCAGGTAGAGGACATCAGCAATGACTTAGGATGGTAATTGAGCTCCCTCTTAAAGGAAAAGAAGGATTCTACAAAATGTAGGGAAGGATGGTGTGAATTCCAGACATGGGGGATACCTAGCACAAAGGCAAGGAAATAGGATGTAATATATGAGGAACAGAGAGGAGGCCAGTCTTACTGGATTGGTTTTTGGATGCTGGGAAGATAGACTAAGGCCATGTTGTGTAGGGCTTTAAAAGCTAAACAGAGGCTAAGGAGTCATTAATTGAGTAGGAGAGTTACATGGTTAGAGCTGTACTCTAGGAAAATCACTTTGACAGCAGTGTATAAATTGGACTAGAATGAAGCAAAGATACCAAATGGTATTAACCAATAAGGTTGTTGCAATAATTTGGCAAGAGGTGATGAGGGCCTGAAGTAACTGAGACTCAAACCCATGTCCATGGTCCATAGTTAATGAGTATTAGAGACAATATTTGAACTCAGGTCTTCAATTGTAAAATCCAACTTACTCTTTTTTCAACCAATTAATAGTCTTCTGAGGTTGAAACCCTACAGGAATGGAATTAAATTGTGGAATAGAAATATTGGAATTGGGGTGAGGAGACAATTGGAGAAAAGTAAGCTGATGGAAGCGTTTGGACATTGGAAATTTCTAGATGAAAGTCAAGTCCTTGGACTGATGTCCTTCAATATAATGTGTTAGAATGTATGGGGTGAGAGTAGAGGAGACCAGGTTAGGTATGGAGAGGAAGCAGAGGAGTGATGTCTGATGTCTTGGCCAATTGTCACATCCCTTATCTTTGAGAAGATCATTTCAATAGAAGCCCAGCAGTTGTTAGTATCAGCTGATGGGGTGAATTAGACTCTTGTTACGCTGTGCCCAGTCCTATTATCTTACCGGACCCTCTCAGGACAAATAGCAAACAGGCTGGAAAGAGAAACCAGGAGATTTCATTATGCCTGAAGAAGTATCAACATATTAGGAATCTTGTCTTTGTATTTATGCCAGTGAATAACTATAATATTAGCTCCCTTTTCTAAAGTGCTTGTCAAATGAGAGCTGCCTGAGCTAATCTCTCACACCTTTGGAAGATAGGCAGCAGACTCCTGCATGTAGATAGATTCCTTCAACTCTTGAGACATTACACAGAGCACCCTAATTCTGCTGGTGATAGAGGTTGACCCAATGAATACAAGGGCTTGCACTTTAGCCTCGGTGCTGGATTTTTTGGAAGTTCTTTCCTTTCATTCCACAGTCTGGGGATCTTTATTGTTGTTGAGTGTTTGTCCTTCATTCTTGAAGAGGACCATGACATCAAGATGATGACATGACTTGCCGTTGGCTTTGATTTGAGTGAGGGAGGGCTGTGCAAAGTTACCAACCTTGCTTTCTCCTTCGGAGTCATCTGGGTCCAGTAACCAGATATTCATCAGGATGACTGGAGATGGCCCAGGATGCAATGTGAGACCCTGACCAATTTCAGCTAAGGTCTTATCAGATTCTCACTTTGAGTGAGATACACCCATTCAATAAATAGCCTTCTTTAAATAGTTACTCAAGGGATGACCCCTTTAATTAAAAAAAAAAATCAAACTGGAAAGGGAAGACCCTCAGGGTTCCTGGTTAAAAGAGCAACAGTTATTATTTAGGATCTTTATACATTTAGACAAAAACCAGGTCTTGACCAGCTTTATATTTCAGAGGATTTTTCTCAGAGTTCGGTAGTCAAATGTAAGCTCCCTGAGGTCAAGGACTATTTAGTTTTTATTTTGTATCCCTAGTGCCTTGCACATGGTTAATAAATGTAATGAACTGAATTCAGTATGGACTGGATTTCCCAATGGTGGAAGAAATCTACTCAACCTCCACTGTCTCCCAGTCTTCACCCTCATTTTTCTGAATTCTTGCTGTATTTATATTCCCTGAAAATGCCTCAGAAGCTAGATCAGTGAAGGAAGCACCAAAGTGTGTGTGTGTGTGTGTGTGTGTGTGTGTGTGTGTGTGCATGTGTGTATGTGTATTTCATGCTTTTCCTTCAATCATTCATTCATTCGACTCTCCCAATTACCTTATACATATTTTATGTATACTTTGTGTGTACTCTAGGTTCTTTGGAGGCAGGCGCTTTTTACTTAGGTCTTGGAAGTCTTAGGGTCGCACACAGGTGCCTGGCACTTAACATGTTAAACAGTAGGCAATTAAGAAATGCTGGTTGGTGGAGTGATTGATAGATGTTTCAGACACTGTTCTAGATACCAGGGACACAATAATTAAAAACCAACGACAAAACCCAGCCCTCCTGGAGCAGGAAAATAAATAAATGAAGCAGAAAATAATTATGAAGAGATCAGTCTCCCTTTCACATTCTCTTCCTGTATCATCTCCAGTGCATAACTAATAATAGATTCCTTTTCCAAAGTACCTGTCAAATGAGAGCTGCCTGAGTTAATCTCTCCCACCTCTGGCAGACAGGAAGCAGATTCCTGCAAATTTTCCCAAATCCCATAAGATTTTTTTTTTTAGTGTTCAGAGTTGTTTAATTTAATTTTTTTAGTCACTTGGAAAGTGACTTTTCCAGATCTTAGGTATTTAGAAGAAAGGGTTTTTTGCGATGAGAACTAGGAAACATACATAAGTGGACAACAGATGGCACTATTTCCACAGGCTTTGATATTACAATAGTCTTGTAGGACGCAAAGCTGCCACTTCTCCTGTAGCTTGCCGTGATCGTATAGTGGTTAGTACTCTGCGTTGTGGCCGCAGCAACCTCGGTTCGAATCCGAGTCACGGCAGGAAGGGAAGAGCTTCAGGTTTTTATGCAGTCGGGATACAGGTCTCAGGTAGTAGGTCCTGTGGCAAGCATGGTTGCTGTAAGCGTAATTTTGCAGTGAAACATTCACTGATAACGATTTAATCAACTGGAAGCAGATATTTAAACATTTCTAGGGATACTCTGGGAGAAGTAATCTTTTTGTTATTGTACTGATGTTACTACAACTGTGTGGGTGTGTGTATAATACACACACACACACACACACACACACACACACATATATATATACATATATATTTTTTTATTTGCATTGATGGATGATGTGATAAAACTGGAGTGTAGTGGGCATGCAGTTACTATTAATTACAACGACTTAAGCTCTGCTCTGAGCAGCCTAGTCAAGTCTGCCCGCTGTTGAGCCTTGCCAGGACTGTACCGTAATAACAACCCTGAATTACTTGGAAAGATGTCAGCGGTAGATGTGGAAATCCTGTTTAACCAGGCATGAATTGTTAGGAGGGTTTTGCAGGATGACAGAGAGAAAATGAACTGTCCCTTATCAGTAATTGCAGGAAACACTTTGTTTCTATGATATGAACTGGCTGTAATTTAACTTTCCTGCATCAGTGAGTAGTATAAGAAGCCGGTCGTTGCTCAAATGGAAAAAATCTCCAAAATGGGCATTTGGGTCTGATCAAGGGCATGTTATAAGGAGACAATGAGAATCAAGCAATAAATAATGGCCATATATGGTGAAACTTTTTAAAAATAATGTTTTTCAAGAGACAGAGATTTGCTAAATAGCAAATTAATATGAATTAACAGTGCTTTATAGGCTTTCCTCTAGGACTTGTAGGAATGACTATTACAACTCTAAAATATGAAATGTAGGTATGTTCTAATAAGCTTTACTGCTCTAAAATGGAGCCCCTCTGTATAAAACAAGGCATCATTAGGAAATGCTTTTCAGTATGTTTAGTGTCTGCTGCATAGATGGGCTAGTAAAATTCCATTTTAGTTCTTTTTTGTGACACAAAAAAAGAAAAGAATGTAAGGTAGAAAGATGGAAGCAATCAGAGTGGTATGGGTTCTCATTTGTTATGGGGATGATGGGGTTAGTTTCATTGTTGCTGGTTTGTTGTTATAGTTATTTGTTGGTCTGCTTTCCTGGTTTTAGCTAGAAAAATCTAAAAAGTGATATTGTTTTAAAGTAACAAGAACAATGTGTAACTATAGCACCACCAGAAAAAAAATGTGGTTATCCATTACCCTCACCCCTTTTAGTTATTTTGTGATTGTTGATACAAGCCAGGCTGGGTCAGGCAAAATTGTGAAGGAGCTGGTTTTTCTTGGGTGCTTTCCCACCATCCCTATCAACTTTCCTTTCCTGGTCTAGTTCCACCTCCCAGTTCCCTCCTCCCAACCCCCTCACCCCCCACCCCAAGTCCTAGACTGTGGCCTGCTTTTGATCTCTGTATAGTGTCAACTCTTGTGGTCTAGTGGACCAGGTAAGCTGGTCTTGGCTACAGATGGTCTGAGTCCAACTACAGTTTGCTTTGTGGTAATGGGTAAATCAATCAATCTACAGACCTCTCTGCCTCACGTAGCCTCCCCTTGGGCCTTCTTTCCTCCTCAGAAAAAGAGGACAATGATACCTGTAATATTGGCCTCACCAAGTGGTTGGGAAGCTCTTATGAGATTAGGGCATCAAAAACTTTAAACCATGGGTCACTTATCCAATGACAAGCTGGACGATGATCCTTTAAGGTTTGTCTCTGCAACAACATTCTGTGATCCTGCTAATGTGTTCTGAAAAAACAAAAACAAAATACCTTAAAACCTACATCCAGGTGAACTTGGAACACTGAACCATTTACAAAGCACTTTTTCATGTATAAGTAGCAGTTAATGATAAAAGGGGCCTTAAAGAGACAGTGTAGCTTTTATAGATACAGTATGTCCCAAAAGTCTTAGTGCAGAAGCTTTATTATTAAAGTTTAAATAAACCTACACTAAGATTTTTGGGACACCCTGTGTTTAATCTTTATAACAGTCCTATGAGGTAGGGTATTAGTATTAATGTCATTATTTTGCTCATGAGAAAATTTAAGCTTAGAGATTAAAGACACATTTCCAGAAAATGGTGGAGACAAGGACTACTGTATAATCCAAGTATCTCTGACTCCATGTCCAGTTCCAGTATTGCCACTTGGCCTCTTTAAGCCTTACTTTGCTTATCTGTTGAGTAGGGATAATGATACTTGCACTTCCTATTTCACAGGATTTTAATAAGGAAAACTCTTTATAAACGTTAATGAGTTACAGTTATCATAGCTAAGATGGTAGCAGATGACAACTTAAGGTATGACTCTTTCCAGAGTGGCTTGGATTTTAATAGGAGGTTCTCAAAGGTCAGAAGTCTTCAAGGACCAAAGAGATGAAGCTAAAATGATGCAACATTAACATGGTAAAGACAAGCAACTTTGAAAGATGCCAGAACTCTAACCACCCATTTCACCCAGAACCATCTCATGACAGAGGTCGATGGACTCGGTGAAAATTGAAGCATATTTTTTGTACGTAACATATCCAATGACAGATTGTTTTGTTTGACAATATATGTATATATGTATATATATATATATATATGTTATACAGTTTTTGTCTTACTTTCTTTGGAATGAAGGTGCATTATGTTGTTCATTAAAAAAAATTTCAAAGCAAGATGTAATGATAGAACGTCAGAAGGTCATAGTTTTTCCGACTGTCCCCTAAATCTTTCCACACAGGCATGACTTTTTTCCCTAAACTACTAAGATCTTACTGCTTCCTCAGAAGACACTTTTCCTTTATTTTTTGGTGGGGGAAACTTTTTCACTTTGAGTTTTATTGATATGTTTTATTTTTCCATTACAAGTTTTCACAGATTATTCTGGCTTCACGAGAGGTATCTCACTTGTAGTAAAGTTAAGTAAAGCTAATAAACATTGACTTCATCTGAAAGTTCATGTAATATTTCACATCTGTAGCATGCCCCACTTATTATTCCAAAATTTTCAGAAATCTACTCTCTCCTCCCATTCTACTGAAAAAAAGAAAGAAAAAGAAAGCAAATTTCTTGTAACAAATATACATGGTCAAGCAAAAAAACCTCTTCCAATAGTTCAAAAGTCCGATCTACATAACTGATTCTCTGCAGAAGCAGGGGTTAATGAGTGTGGAACATTGTACAAAATGTCAGATGTTTTTGATATGTTGAATGATTTTTGTGGGATTTTTCCCCTTCTTTTTTATTCTTTATCATAAAGAAATTTTTAAGGGTCATTCCAAAGTCCCATGGCCTGGACCTTATTTTGAAGATATAAGTGAGACTAAAGCAGCTTTAAAAACAAGCCTCCTCCAGACATGATATGCAACTCTGTTTGCCTGTAAGGACAGTGACTCTGTGCTCCTTGGGCTTTATCAAACCCTCCCCTGTCCCTTGTCCTGCTGTAGTTGACAAAAACCATGAAGAATGTATCCCAGAATAATAGGTATCACATATCTTGTCTTCTCAATGAGTGAGGGATGGATTAGAGGGAAGGAGAAAATTTGGAACTCAAAAAAAAATATGTATCCGAGCCATGTCAGAGGTCAAAGGTCACAGATTTATCCCTAGAAGGGAATGAATAAATGGGAGGAGAAAAAAGATAAGGATTTTTTTTTGTTATTTAGTCATTTTTTCAGTTGTGTCTCACCCCATTTGTTTTTTTGGTTTGTTTTTTTGGATTTTTTTTTTTTTTTAGCAAACATACTGGAGTGGTTTGCCATTTCCTTCTTCAGTTCATTTTACAGATGAGGAAACTGAGGCAAAGAGGGTTAAGTGACTTGCCCAGGGTCACACAGTTAATAAGTCTTTGATTCTAGATTTGAACTCATGAAAAGGAGTCTTCCTAACTGCGATCCTGGCACTCTGTCTACTGTGTTACCTAGTAAGGGTCTACTCTTTACCAATCAATCAATCAACAAACATTTAAACACCTACTGTGTGTTCTCTTCTGTGCTGGGCTACAGAATTTAAGTACAACAAGTGAAACAATCCCTACATGTAAGGAATTTAACATTCTACCTGGGTAGACATTTGGAAAGACATTTGTAGGTCTACACAGAATAACTATAAGGGGAATAAAGACATAATAGAAACAAGGGAGGGTGCTATTCATTGAAGACATCAGGAAAGGCTTCAGGTAGAAGGTTGAAGAGAAGAATTCCTAGAGGTAAAAGCGAGATGGGAAGCATTCTATTCATGCAAGACAGCTAATAACCTTGCAAGACTAATGAGTGAAGAAGGCATCTCTAGGAGGGTCCAGTTGCAGAGCATACGGGCCACCCTGATGGTTCCAAGGGTGCTCCTGAGAGGTAGATGGCAAAACCCAGGGGTCCATAGGGTACATGAGCAGGTCAGATGCTAATGCCTAGACATTGGAAGACATCATGGCCCACAGGGTGTGGGGCAGAGCAGATGGTAAGGTCTGGTGTTTCTCCATCTTAAGAAAGGATTGTAGTTGGTGACTCACAGCCCATCCACAGGGCATGAGTGCTAGTCTAAGCTCCTTTTAGAGATAAGGAAAATGAGAGCCAAGGCAATTAAGTGACTTGTCCAAGGTCACACAAGCAATCATCAGTTCTAGTTTTCAACCTACGTCTTCTGACTCCAAACCTGGCATTCTTTCCGTTGTTGTACATTGTCTTCTATGGAAAAAGAGATGTGAAATAGACATCAAGGGCTTTGAGTAGGACAAAGGACTAAACCACTGTCATAAGATACATTCTTCTAAAAAAAAATCTATGATTAATCTTACTAATGTTAACGACTAACCATATCAGTCCCCTACTCAAAAACCTTCATAGGGTCTATGTTACCTATAGTATAAAATAGAAGTTCTTTAGTCTGGCTTTTATAGTTTTCTATAATATAGTTCAATCCTACCTTTCCAGTCTTTTTTTACATTACTACCTTTCAGGTGCCTATGCTCCAAAATCACATACTGGGATCTCCTACATCCCTGCATATGGGGCAAACCATCCCCATGACCCAAAAGGCTTCCCTTCATCTCTTCTTGTTATAACCCCTTTCTTTCCCTTTTAAAAAGTATCTTTTTAAGAAGCAACTAGGGTTAAGTGACTTGCCCAGGGTCACACAGAAAGTTAGTATTTGAGATTGGATATGAACTCAGTTCCATCTTGACTCTAGGAACAGTGCTGTATCCACTGCACCACCTAGTAGCCCCCTAATCTTTGAGACTCATCTGAGGTGCCACCTCTTCCCTGAAGCCTACCCTTTCTCCCTACTTTCCCCAGTTGAAAGTGGTTTCTTCCTCTTCATATTTTCCTAATTTGTTTTGTATGAACCTCTCCTTTACCCCCATCACATTCTTTAACTTTAAAGCTCTCTTTAAATTAGCATGGCTATTATTATTTAGATGGTGCTGTGGTCTCCCCAATGTGAATACTCCCCCTAGTGGTACACAAATCTATTTTGTGCTGTGGGACTCATCCAAGTCCTCATAAGTCCTCTTTTTTTTTTTTTTTTTGAATAGTTATAGATCTCATTATGAGTCTCTGCAATGTTCTGGGACTGATTCCAATCAGCACAATTCTGTCCAAACAGGAACAGCCGGAGGACCTTATAATCTACATAGGGAAACCTTCTTCCATTTGGATGCTGTGCTGAACATCTTCTGTGATGGTGGCAAACACCTTTGGCTGGCATATGTCTCTCTGTTTGGTGTCTCACTGGACATTAGTGATAAGGAGGGTCACTGAGCAGTTATGTCTGCTCCATCTTTCAAGAACTCTTTGTGAGTTTAAAAATTCATGACAGAAACTCTTTTGTTTGTTTGTTTTAAGAGGGCCTCCAAGGTGACATTTTGCCCTACTGATTCTGCTATTTTTGATCAAGACATTGTATATATGTAAAGCACTTCACAAACCTTACATACTACATAAATGTCAGCTATCATTGCTGCTATCTACCAAAAGGGTTTTAAAAAACTAATCCACAAACAGCAAGAACTATGGAATCCCATATTTTCTATACCTTTCAGGGTATATTTTCCATCTCTGGAAAGATGTCTGTTATAGAATATTGAATGTGAAAACTTGTCTGTTGCCTTCTCATACCTTCATCAAGGATGCCCATGATGAGTATATAGATTATTCCCATAAAGATTTTATGGAGATGGTAAAGTCGACAATGGATTTGTGGTCGTTCCTGACATTCTCAGACATCTCTTTGTGGATCCTCTATTTCATAATACATCATTCAAACATTTGAGAACAGTGAAACTTCCAGCAAGAGCCTCTTCAATTATATACAGTTTAGTCCTGCTGATCTTAAATTCTCCTCTAGTGGCATAGGCAAAGAAAAACATGACGATCAGGATGGTGACAGTCTTGGAAAGCATATCATAATGGATTTATGAATGAACTAAAGATATTTAAGCAGGACAAGAGAAGACTTTGGCAGGGGATCAGGAGGAGAATGGAACTTGAGGGGGAGTAAGGATTAGACTTACTTTGTTTTGTCCCAGAGGGCCAGGAGTAGGAGCTTGGCTGCAGGATTTGGTTAGATTTAAGCTTTATATATGTGTGTGTATGCATATATATGCATGTATGTACACACACATATGTGTGTGTATATATATACACACATATACATGTGGAATTTAAGAGGCAGCGTGGTATAATAGAAAGAAAATGGACCTCACAGTAGATCAACAAATCGATAAACAAACATTTATTAAACATCTACCATATACTAAACACTGTGTTAGGCACAGGGGATACAGAACCAAAAGTGAAATCTGAAATCATTTCAGATATTGCAAACTAATTAAGGGAGATAGTATATCCATATAGAATATGGATATGTACAAAATAGAAAGAGAGTATGTGAGTGGAAGGCACTTCTAGCTAAGAGGATCACAGAAGGTTTTATAGGAATGTGTCCTTTAGTTGAGCTTTGAAGGAAGCTAGGAATTCTAAGAGGCAGAGGTGAAGAGGGAATGCATTATAGGTATAGGGGACAGCAAGTGCAAAGATACAGTGATGGGAGAAAGAGTGTCGTGACTGACAAACAGAGGAATTTATATCCTAGCTGTAATAGAGAGCCACTGACATTTATTAAACAGGGTAAGGACATGGTTAAACCTTCACTTTAGGAAAATCACTTTGGCAGCTGGGTGAAAG
Source organism: Potorous gilbertii (assembly GCA_028658325.1). Lineage (NCBI taxonomy): Eukaryota > Metazoa > Chordata > Mammalia > Diprotodontia > Potoroidae > Potorous > Potorous gilbertii. The sequence continues at coordinate 22,785,015 of CM053769.1, forward strand.
GCAGATTAGATTAGGTAGAGACCTTAGGTAGGGTGACCAAGTAGGAGACTATTGTAATAGTTTAGGCGAGAAGTAATAAAAGTCTGAATTATGGTGGTGCCTTAACCACGTTGTTGGAAATGATGGGACAGATTAGAAAGATATGGAGGTAGAAAGGACATGATTTGGTGACTGATTTGGATAGGCAGAGTGAGTGAGATTGAGTAATTGGAGATAATGCTGAGCTTTCAATCCTGAATGGGTGGAAGGGTGGTAGCTCTCTCAAACAAAATATGGGGAAAAGGTGGGCTTCAGTTCAGGAGAGAAACATGTCCAATTGGACATGTTGAATTTGAGATCCTGTTGGAAAGGTGAGGAAGATTTGTGTTTGAATCCCTGCCTCTGACCCATACAGGTCATTACTGAAACAATTCCCTTAACCTTTCAGCACCTGAGGCAAATCTCTAAGACTATAGATTGTAGAGAAGCTGCCAATCTCCATTGGAAGAATGATCTACCTCATCTGAGGGCACCATCAGCCTTCCATGCACCCAGGCTCCATAAATCTGGTACCATCTTCCTTTCATCACTCACTCATTCCAATCTCCAAATCAGTTGGCTATCATATCCTTTCTTTCTTCATAACATCTCTTCGATCTCCCTTATTTCTAATCATGTAGCCACTGCACAAAACTGAGAAGATGACAAGACAGGCCTCATTGGAAAAGACCCTGATGTTGGGAAAGATTGAAGGCAAAAGGAAAAGGGGATAGCGGAAGATGAGATGGACAGTGTCATGGAAACAACCAACATGGACTTGGGGAGATTCTGAGAGATGGTGGAGGATAAAAGGGCCTAGAGTGCTATGGTCCATGGAGTCATGAAGAGTCAGCCATGATGGAATGGCTCAGCAACCACAAAAATGCCTTCATTCTCCCTTCACTGAAGAAATCACACATCTGCTCTGTATTAAATACATTTAATAACAATAAAAAACACTTCCTAACCATTAGAGCTACCTTAAAATGTAGTGGCCCAGTCATTTCAGATCTTTAAGTAGAGGCTGATGATCATTTGCAGAAGTACCATAGAAGGGAATTCCTCTTTCACGTGTGCATTGGGCTAGATGCCCGCTGAGGTCTGCTTCATTTCAGACATCGAGTGATTCAGTGAAGAATGCCTTGGTCTTCTGAGAAGCTTGACCTTTTATCCTTAAGAGACAGCTGACATGCACATGCTATATTAAATAGATTTGGCTACACAGAGGGCTCTGCTGAGCACTGCCTTGCCCGAGCTAATGTTTCTTTGGGTCTTGAGGTACCCTATCAAAGCTTATTTGACTCATTGATTCTAATAAGCACACCCCACATCCAGCCACTAAAATTAGCAGCAGTCCAAACATTTCAGTCTGTATGTATGCTGTGCCACTTAGTCTCAGTTCACTTTCTGTACTGCAAAGAGAAAGGTGTGTTTTCCAGTTCTCCTTTTGGGAACCCACAGAGCACTATGGAAGGAGGTCACAGTATCCTCTGGAGATAAAAATTAATTACCACTAGATGGCACTAGTTATTGGTTTTTTTCCTTGTGTTCCTAACTATCTGGCCAGGGAGACCTCAGTGACTCCAGTCCGTACTCTAGCACAGAGACAGAATAGCAGAAGAATTCATTAATTCTTGTCTAAGGGTCTTTTCCCTGTCTACAGGTTAGTGTCATTAGCGTTTTGGAGAAGGGCAACAGAACTTTCCAAGAACGTTTGTGAGATCCTCACTAATGCTGTTTTCATTCTCCAGGGCTGCTTTTTTTTCTTCTTTTTATGTTTAATGCATAGACACCGATAATAACCAATAACAACTTGAACTTGTGCATTTGGCCTAAACAATGGAAAAACCCAGATTTGAAATTATCTGGCATACTCCAGTACTGGCTTTGAGACACGCTGTGTGACATTGGCTATGCAAATTGGCTTCTCTAGGCCTCAGTTTCCTTATCTGTAAAATAAGGAGGCTGTATGAGTTTAGTGGTATGGTATCCTCTGAGGTATGACCTCAGAGGTCCCCTAGCCCAGTGCACCCTGAAAGAGGAATCCCCTCAGTGGTACTCGGCAAATGATCGTCAGCTTCTACTTGACCATCTGAAGTGATTGGCCATCCCATTTTCAAATAGCTCTAATGGTTAGGAAGGGCTTTTGTTGTTACTATGGTTATTTTGACCAGATCCGTGGTTTCATCAGTGAAGGAAGAATGAGGGCATTTTTGTGGTTTTTGAGCCATTCCATCATGGCTGACTCTTCATGACTCCATGGACCATGGCAGTCAAATACAAACAGGGTCACTCAACAGGACCTGAAGATCCCTGAGGGCTGCATATTAACTTAAAAAGTCATATGTTAACATCAATGTATTTTTATTTATTTGTTTTTAGTTATTTTTAGTTTTCAACTTTCATTTCCACAAGACTTCGAGTGCCAAATTTTCTTCCCATCTCTCCCTTCCCCTACCCCAAGATACCAGGCATTCTGATTGCCCCTTCCCTCAATCTGCCCTCCCTTTTATCACACCTCTCCCTTTCTTTATCCCCATCTTCTCTCTTTTCTTGAAGGGCAAGATAGATTTTTATACCCCATTACCTGTATTTCTTATTTCCCAGTTGCATGCAAAAACAATTTTCAATATTCATCTTCAAAACTTTGAGTTCCAACTTCTCTCCCTCCCTCCCTCCCCACTCATCCCCACTGAGAGTGCAAACAACTCAGTATAGGCTATGCATGTGTAGCTAATTTTTATTTATTTAAAAAAATATTTCCCAGTTACATTTTAATCTGACTTGAACCTCCCTGGGGAATGTTACCTACATAATACTTGTGTTTGACCCCTCAGTACCAGATCTCTAAAGTACTTATGATCCTATTCTCCTAAGTTTATTATCGAGGACATGTAGATTGACCAATTATATAATTAGAGTTGGAGATAATAGGTAGGTAAGTGCTATATGGGGACCCACAAATTATAAAAAGAAGGCGGTCCCCAGTGTGGTAGGCAGACGGCCTTCTGTGGAGGATATATAAAAATATATGGACATTCTTGTACAAAATGATAATACATTGGTGGACTGAATTCTGTAGTGATGCAAGAAAGTTCCCACACTCATGAGATCATACATGCATTGAAAAATTGACATCTTTGCCTCTTTGCAAAACACAGGAGTTTTCCTCTCTCCTTTCCATATACATCTATTAAAATGGGAAGAAAACCGAAATCAAAAAAACATTTTCCCCAAATTCTGGCATCTCAATCCTTCCTTTCATGAAACCTAATGGTAAAATTGAGTAAGTGACAGCAATCAGCTAAGCAGAGGGGCTGAGTAAGAAATATTTGCTATGAATAAAAATTAGCCTTTGAAGTTATTGAAACCTAACCCCTCACCCCCAACAAAAATAATTTTGAAAGAAACTTTAACTAAAGACATTCTTGAAATCATTCTGTAAATCCTTCTATTCTATACATGAAGATCAGGAACCTTTTATAATCCCGAATGCTAATAGCATGCCATGGACAGAATAGTTAGTTCAGCTACTCTAAAGCAATTCCTTTCTCTTACCCCCAAAATTTTTTAGATGTTGAATCAAGTTAAACAAAAAAATACAGTTAACAGAATAGAAACTGAAAAATTTCTAGTTTCCACAAAACTGGAAAAGACACTTGGTCTTACCCCTTCAATTTACAGATGGGGAAACAGAGGCAAAGTAAATGGTTTGCCCAAAGATAGTAGGTATCAGAGCTGTGACTGACTGTGAATTCCAGTATGCTTTTCCAAGGCAAACCTGAAGGTTTTGTAAGGAACAAGAAAGAGGCTATCCCGCTGTTTGTCCTTGGTAATTATGGGGGAATTTGTGGGCTGATTATATGTATAAAAGCTTTAGGTATTTTCCCCCTAATCAATTGCTTCTCTGAGTCACTGTCTAACCACCACTAGTTTGAGATATCCTAAAGGACCCAGAGTCAACAACCTGATTTATGTTACACTCAGAATGGTCAGAGAAATACTAGTAAACCTAAGACAAAGTTAAGGTGGAGAGAAGGGAGAAGAAAATAGAAAATCCCTGAAAAGAAAAGGAGCTCTCTGAAGGCAGAAACCATGTCTTCTATAAACTTTAAAACTCGTTCATAACAGGCATTTGTTAAACATATAGTACGGTGAGTAAGCAAAATATAGGACCCCCTTTATTCTCCCTTCTTTTCCCTTTGGTCTACATTTGGCTATCTCACCCAACCTGTACTCATGCTGGCAGATCTGGGTTTCCCAAATGGAGTGACCCCATGACTATAATCCATTCTCAGGATCCAGTTGACCCTGATGGAGGAAGGGAGGAAAATACACTCCTATGACTCATAACTGTAACTCATTAGTCCCATTGGCATATTAGCCATTTAACAAGATGATACCATTAACTCAGTCAAACATAACATTCCATCCATAAATCTGGGACACATTCTCCTACCCATAGGGTGGGTCCATAGGGGAAAGTGGGCACAGACTTACAAAACTGTAACATAAAAGCACATGAGTAGGAAACTCATGTTCCTGAAATACTTCGCAGCCAAGAACTGTAAGCCTTGATATCCCTGGCTTCCCTTAGGGTCAGTCAGAATGATAGTTGATTGATAAGTAGGCCTCCTTCTCTCCCCAGCCTTTCTGGTTTCATACTATGTTTGGGTCCTACCTCTTCTGACATTGAAGAGAGCTGTTACATTCCTTAAGAAAAAACAGATACCCTAAGCCTGGGAACTGCAGAGCTTTTCTAACTGCTCCTAGACTCCGAAGAAGTACTTTTACAGATCTTCTGCCTTAGTTGATCTCTGAGATATTTCCATTTGTCAGGAAGCATGTGGCAGAAGTAGGAGAGAACCTTTCCTTCTCTTGGCAGCTTTTCTAAGAAGCAAAACCTTTTCTCCAATCAGCTCTTCCAAGTAGATCTTTTTCTCTCCAGTATGTCTTATGGAAGCAGGTAGTAGCGAAGACTCTGAAGTCCTCCTGTGACCTTATTCTTACCATACTTCTCAGACTCACTTAAAGATTTCCTCTTGAAGTTTAGAAATCTAGTCTTTACCAACACTTCTGTGTTGTCTCAAATTAAGCAGCTAAATACTTAGAAGAGAATACAGCCGATAGTAAGTGCTTAATAAATGGTGGGTTTTTTTTAATAAGTAGGCGGTAGTGGCTAAATAAAATCCTTCAATTAATTACAGTTCAAATATGTACCTCATGGTTAGGTTTCCTTGATTTAATCCCTAATGGAATATAATCCATGTATGATCTGATCTTTGTGGTACGCCCCCTCAGTGATTCAGGTGACAACCCCCCCATGCAAGCCCATTCGGTGCACGTGCTCCCAGAAGTTATCCAAGGGGGTTTCCACCAAGTGTGTTGGCATCCTCCCTCAAATTCTACCAACTTCCTGAGAATGTCAGTCAAGTATGGGGCTGATCCTCAGTAGTAGACCCTTCTAAATGCAAATGATAATGAAACTGAGTTAGGCCTTAACTGCTGAAGTGATGACTGAATCTAGAAGTTGTCTCTGGATACCAAATCTACCCTGATGAAAAGAAAGGAAACAGAGAAGCTTGACCCAAACCTTCTCTCCACCTCCTTTTGGGGGGGACTTTTGTTCTCAGGGCACTAAATAAGCAGAGCAGACTTATTTCTGCTCTCTGATTTTGTCCCCCTACTTTGTCCACTTCCTTTTCTCTACCCTTGCTAACGATTCTCACCAGATCCTGAACGAACTGTGACCTATGTGCCTGAAATTGCTTTTCAATCTACACAGTTAGAATAAATAATGTGGGAGCTGGGAAATAGTGGAGGATATCAATTAAAGGTGTTCAGCCAAAGATCCAAACCCAAACAAAACCTAAGCAAAAACCCGACCCCCACGGGACACCAGCGACAACAGTTTGGAGATAAAAGGGCCAGATTCTCAGACTTCCCTGGGAATTCGCCTGTGGAGATGCATTCGGAAGCAGTGCTAGTCCACACTGCCCTTTGTGAGGGATGGAAAAGGGATGATGGCTCATGCTGAAGGAATGCAAAATAAATTATCTCACAACTTTCAGAATAAAAATATGTGCAGTCTAAGATTACTGCTAGGTTTTCCACAACCAGTCAAAATGCAAATATCCCCAGTATGTCCTACAACAAAGGAACAGCCCAAGTGGGCAGAAAATCGAGAGCAAAGGCAAAATTGCCCCAAAAAGATCGAGCCCAGAACGTAATGAGCTTAAAATAGTTCCCTAAAAGGGGCCTTGCTAGAGGAAAAATAGCCAAGTCTCAAGAGATTTCGATGAGTTTCCAGGAGGACAATGATGTATGAGGGGAAATAGCAGGAGAAAAACATAAAGGGACAGCATAATGGGTCCAGTGACCCTTTTACCTTCCTCAGACTTTTCTTCTGTCCTTGTGTAAACAGACAGGAGGTCCTGTCCCTACACACAAAGTAAAAAAAAAAAATTTCAGCAGATATTTCATGTGCCGCCCCATGTGGGCTGAATGTGTAACTCATAAAGAAAACCCATCCCCATGGTAGGCGTCCCAGCACAAAAGGGGATTGATTTACATGGGCAACTTGAGCATGAGGAAACATTGGGAGGACACAGGAGGACGCAGCAGGGAGCTGGGGGGTCCTACAGGAATAAGATATGACTAGCCACTTTGTGCCTTCAGCTACAGGAGCCATAAAGCATCTATGGAAGAGGGAACAGTTTCAACGCTGCCCCCCACCACTACCCCCACCCTTTGCCCCCACACTGCTTTTTTCCATTACTGTCGAGGTGGAGCTTATAAGCAAAGGCTGCTTTATTTTCCAAAAACGCCAAAAAGAGCTACTGAGAGTAGGGAACTGTAACCTTCTGCCATCTCCCCTCTCCAAACCTCCTTTCTTCCCTCCCCCCTCACCCCAAGGTCCTCTCTCCACCGAAGAAACCCTCTTCTGCCTAGCTAGAACTACTGTCTTGTTCAAAGGTCAGACTGCCTTTACAATCTTATCTCACATTTCTCTCCTCCAAACTTTAGCCAAAATGAGATTCTTTGCGCCCTGCTCTCTTACCCTGACATTCTCTCACTTTTTCCTATTCACAGAATTCTTTTTCCTATTCACCGAATTCTTTTTCCTATTCACAGAATTCTTTTTCCTATTCACCGAATTCTTTTTCCTATTCACAGAATTCTTTTTCCTATTCCCTTAAAGACCATCTCAAATGCCACTTCCATGAGGCCTTTCCTAATATGTCACTTCCTCGGTGAGGAGCCCCCTTCCAATCTTATAAAGCACTTTTTTTGTTTGTCTCTGATAATCATTTAATATTAATAAATATTTAAGATAATCAAGATACTTTACGCATATTATTTGATCTTATCCTGTCTTTACAAACCACTTGGGAAAGCAGATTCTATTATTACCCAAGTTTTACAGATTAAAAAAAATAGGCAGAAAGAGGTTAATTAATTTGTCCAAGGATCTGCAGCTTTTAAATGTCTAAGAAAGCAATATTTGAAGTCAGGTCTTCCTGACTTGGAAGTCCAGCAAGACATCCATGATGCCTACCTATTAGAGTTTTGACTTTGTGTCTTAATTCCCTACTAAACTATAAACTTCTGGAGGGCAGGAAACTTTGTATCACCCCAAAGCATTCTCTCTGCATGTTGCAGGTTCTCAGTAAATGATTTTGTAGAACCAACATTGTTAAATAGAGTCAAGGGGACCCCGACAGAAATACCAGAGAGGCCCTGAGAGCGCTGAAAGCTGCCACCACCACCCTTTCAAGAGAAAGTATGAGTCAACTGTCTCCTTTGTCCATTCGACCTGGGTTATATGAGTTTTCTTTCCTTGTTTCTTTCTATTTCTTTCTTTCTTTTTCTTCCTTCCTTCCTTCCTTTTTTTCTTTTCTTTCTTTCCTAATACCAGAGCTGACAATACTTGCCAGCACTTTTCCAAATCCTATGGGGAGAGATGAGTTTTCTGTCATTTTCATCTGTCTCCTGACACTGTTGAACAGTGAGTGTCTGAGAGGGAAGAAGGAGGCTCTTGCTGAGTAAAAATGAAATATTATTTGAATGTAGAAATATGAGAGTAATGGCTAAGGAGAAAAAAACAGTGATTTAAATTTTCCATAGCGTCCCTTCATCCTTAAGTGACTTTGGGAGGCAAAACTCCACTCTTTTCAAAACAAGAGAAGTTGTGGAGTATCTGTGGACTTTCACCAGTTCAAAGAGCTCCAAGCTAAACAAACAAAAAATATAATTTGGGATTAAGCATCTGTGTGTGTGTGTGTGTGTCTTTAGTACAAAGTGAACTTAGATCCCATGCAAAACCAAGCAATGCACCACTCTTTAGTCCTCTTTCCCTATTTTGTAGGAATGTCTTTAGTTATTACATGTCCTAATTTACTGTTTTCACAACAAGCTTGTGTTTGTCAGTTACCACCTGTGAAACTACTGTGCATTTATTTAAAATACATATTCATAACTTTACTCAATCTAAGAACTAACTTCTGTTATTTTGTTCATGCATGCTCTTTATTCTGATTAAACATTTTAAATTTTAAATTATTTAACGTTGACAGATTTATCTGTTTCATATGCATGGGTTTGGCCATAATATTCCTCCACTCAAAAATCTTCAATGACTCCCTATTACTTCCCAGATAAAATACAAATGCTTCAATTTAGTAGTTAAAGATGTCCATCATCTGACCTCAACATACATTTCCAATCTTATTTCATATTACTCCATTTCGTACAATCTAACATCCAGCCAGACTGAACCACTAGCTGGATTTCAGTTTCCCATCTCTCACTTCCATGCCTCCATGCAGACCTGAAATTCATTTCTTCCTCATCTCTGCCTTATCTTTGTACCACTTGAGGGTCACTCCCAACTCATATGTATATTATCCCATCCCGCTTCCAGATAAACTACCCCAGGTTCATACTGTGTGCGTCCACATCCACTCAAAAGCATAGCTCACAAATACTTCCTTTATTCAGAGAATAAAATTAATTCAACTCAAGGACATTTAATGAAACAATATGATACTAAAAGTAGCAACTATGAACCTGGGAGAGTGTACTCTCTCATAAAAACATATACTATCAGTGGGAAAATTGGACAATTCTATGTGGAGGAGATATATCTGGAGGAAATACATGGAACCAAGGCACACAAGTAGATGTATAACTTATACATCCCACACTATGGGGCATCTGTTATCATCCTGTCATACTCCCTTTGGGTTTGCTTCCTAGAGGCTTTCTATTTAAATTTTATTTTCTAGTGTTTCAATAGGTTTTAAGGGATATTTAGTGTCTGCTGGCATGTGTGTGGCCTCTACTAGACTTTGGTCCTTTGTTCTGCTATTAGCTACACGTTACTTTACTGAACAATGGTTGTGGAGTTCCTCTTTAGGTCTACTTTATGACTTTAATTGGTGTCTGCATCTGAGATTCTACCTTGCCTCTCAAAAACAAGAAGAAGAAGAGGAAGTAGATTCCACTAACTTTCTTTTTGCTTGGATCAAGGAGGCTTAAGCTTCAGCTCCTTTAGGCAGGACCTTCACATATCCAGTATCAGACTATTTCAATGACATTTTCCCCCATAATGAGAGTTGGTCAATTTCCAGAACCTTGACTATGGTCAGTTTTTTTTCTTTCCAGAGGAAGAGTCTTTGTTTTTGAGGGCCCCAGTGTTTTTTTTTATATACAGAACAGCTATGTAGAGTATCTACAGGCATTTAAATTGTCTTTAAGACCCTCCCCCAATGACCCAGGGACAAGGTCAAGGACAAGGTCAGGGACAAGGTCATTCCTGATTTAGGATTAGAAATTCCTGCTTACTTAACTCCTTCATGAACGATCTGTGCCCCCAAACCCAATTTGAGAGATTCTGCTCAAGGTAAGCCTTTATTAAATATGTGACCCCCCCACACAAGTTTTCAGGTTTCAAGTTCCTTTTGTCTCCCTTTAAAACTACATCCTCCATAAATCTTTCCTTTTCCTGATTTTCTTAGATTTGGAGCTAGAAGATCATTTAGAAATCACCTTATTCAACCTCCTCATTTTATATATGATGACTCTGAGATTCCAAAAGATCAAATGATGTACCTAGGGTCATATAGGTAACAGAACTAGATTTCAAACTGAGTTGCTCTAGCTCCAGATCCAGAACTGCTTCCCACAGAATAATCCTTTCTCCCATCTAAAAGTAGCTTATATTTATTCCTCTCTCTCTCTCTCTGTCTCTCTCTATCTCTCTGTCTCTCTGTCTCTGTCTCTCTCTGTCTCTCTCTCTCTCTCTCATTCCTCTTCTCCCCCAAGAATAATGGAAATTTCTTCGAGTCAGAGGATATTTTGTTCCCATCCTTACATTCCCCACACTTGCTTTGAATGATTTGGTTTTTGGATGGGATTTAAGAATTCATTAGTATGGGGAGCACTTGATAAAGAAACTTTTTCTGTTCCTCAGATTCTCCACCTGATCTACAAATTATAGTCTTAAAGAGGAGCCAGGGGCAGTGAAAAGGTTAAGTGACTTGACCAGGGTCACAAAGCTAATCTGTATCTGAGACTTGAAACCAACTCTGAGGTTGACTCTCCACTACACAGCGCTGCCTTACACATACTGAGATTATAGAAACATATTTAGAGATAGAAGGAACCCCCCAAATCAACCAGTCCAATCCCTTATTTTATAGGAAAGGAACTGGAAGTCCAGATTGGTCAAGTGACTTGTCTAAGGCCATGCAGGTAACCACTAAATAAATGTATTATATGTGTAGTTGAGTTTAATCTTAATCTAGGTAAATTAAAGTAATTAGGTAATTACCTTAAATTAGGTTAAATTCTCTGAAAGCAGGCAACTGTATCTTTCACTTGTTTTATATCCCCCACAGTACCTTTCTCCACACTAAGCACATATTACTTCCTAAAGGTTGTAGTGAGGGGAGTAACTTTAAAATGCTATATAAATTATAGTAGGCAGCTTAAAAACTACTATTTGAATTGAATTAAATAGATATTACTGTTCATCAAATTGAAATAATTTTCAATCAGATAAGAACTCCTATTCACTGAAGTTCTTTATAGCAGAAGTATCAAACTTGAGGCTCAAAGGCTGCTGAAAACTAAAGGAACTAGAGTAAAATGTAATTGGGAAATGTTTAACAAGATAAATAAGAATACAATACATTACAGATAATGTTAACTTGTGGTTTTCTAAGTCAGTATGCTTCCCACAGGAATCCATTTCCATCTGAGTTTGACAGCACTGGTCTACAGACCCTGGGTATGCAGGAATTACATTGTATAATATGTAATGGAATTTTTTAATAGGGTAAGGAATCTGACAATTTGGGGACAGTGTAATGCAACTGAATGGTTGGACATAGGAAGTGGGGAAAAATCAGCATATTTTAGACACCATTCGCTTAACTTGAGGTTAACTTATAAAGGAAAGTTTGGCCTACTTTCAATGGTGCTTTAATTGAACTATGTAGTCTTGAAACCTATATAATTAGTGGGATTTTGTTAATTGTATTATAGCTATTTAAGCTGCCATGAGACTAAAAGTTTCCAACATATTTGTGGGAACACTGAAACACGTCACCTAGTCTAAAGAATTTTTGCTGCGCTAGGTTACTTTGTCTCTTGTGAGCTTTAGGGGCCAAAATGTATCCTCATCTCAGACTTAATTACCTAGTTTGTGGATTGGGTAACTGGCCAAAGAATTCATCACCTAGTACCCCACTTTCTGGTGATGAGCATTTGCCTCTGTATTTAGCTAGGCTGGTCCTCAGACAGCAGACACAATCCATCACTAGGACTTAACTCAAAACCTTCAACTTGGTAGAAACTCCCAAATCTTGGGTTTATTTCAATTTTTTTTAGCCTTTTTATTTAAAGTTTTGAGTTCCAAATTCCATTCCTCCCCCCTCTTTTTCTCCTTCCCTCCCTGAGATGGCAAGCAATCAGATATAGGTTATACATGTACAGTTATATAAAACATTTCCATATTAGTCATTTTGTACAAGAAGACTCAAATAAAAGAACAAAAGGAAAGAAATGGAATGATAGCATGCTTCAGTCTGTATTCAATCAATATCAATTCTTTCTCTGGAGGTGGATGGAATGCCTCATCGTTAGTCCTTTGGGATTTTCTTAGACCATTGTATTGCTGAGAGTAGCTAAGTCATTCACAGTTCTTCATCAAACAATATTGCTATTACTGAGTACAATGCTCTGGTTTTATTTACTTCACTATGCATCAGTTCATGTCAATCTTTCCAGGTTTTTCTGAAATCATCCTACTTGTCATTTTTTATAGCACATTAATATTCTGTTACAATCATATACCACAGCTTGTTTAGCCATTCCCCAACTGATGAACATTCTTTTGATTTCTAATTCTTAGCCACCACAAAAAGAGCACCTATAAATATTTTTGTACAAATAGATCTTTAACCCTTTTTTTGGATGTCTATGAGATTTAGACCTAGAAGTGGTATTGCTAGGTTGAAGGGTATGCACAGTCTAATAGCCCTTTGGGCATACTTCCAAATTGCTCTCCAGAATGGTTGGTTCTGTTCACAACTCCACCAGCAGTACATTAGAAACTTCAGAATCTTGTGCTCTGATCAAATAACCTCTAGGAATCCAGGCTCACCTTCATGCCAAGAGATGTAGCAGTGATTTATGGTTGTAGATAAAAGATGTAATAATCACAAAAAAACAAAACCTAAAAGGAAAATGGAACAATCTATGGCATGCATAAATAGACTTCAGTATATGACCAATGAAGATTTGTACCATAGAGGTAGCACCAAAGACATGTCAAAATAGCAAAAGTAAGAAATAACAGATGGGTAATCTGAATATTTAAAGACCTCCAGATTCTCTATGGAGGATTTCTGGAAAGAAATAGAAAAGACTTGTGCATGATGAAAAAAATGTTCTTTGGTTTTTAATCTACCCTAGTGGAAAGGGAACATAAACTAATGAGATCCTGGATCTGTGAAAGTATTGCAATATCCAAATAAATGGATAATTCAGGCTCTTTTCTCTTTTTCATTGCTAGGGGACATTGTATATTTTACCGCTTACTAACAGAAGGTAGACAAAAGACCTTACTGGGGAGGTAAAGCTGAAACCTCCACAATTTGCCTCTTGTTCACAATTCCATTAAAGGCTTAATATAGGAGAAGGAGAAGTGATGGGTTAATGTACAGTTTGGGTGTGACTTGGGAATTTTAATTATCCCTGCTAACCTAGTCTCCTGGATTACAGATAATGGACACTAGACTAGTATAAATCAGCCCCATACTTTCTTGGGGCTTGAAGCTAGATTTCCTTTCCCCATACAGCAAGCCCTACAGTGGTGAAGACCAGTATAACACGTGTTCCCGCAAATGTTCTCCCTGAGCCTTCCAGCTCCCAAGAATAGAACGGAATGTAAAAGGCAACAATTGGATGACTGTGATTTCACCCAAACTGGAAGAGTAAAAGAAAGTTAGATAGAAGTATGGAAATGCCACATCGATCCATAATGATGGGAAAGCTGAAAAAGCCATTGTTCTCAGGCAGAGTGGGAAAGGAAGAAGAAAAGGTTAGTGAGAAGACAGTGACCTTCCCTCCCCCACATCTGAACTCCTCCTCCTCTTCTCTTTTTCTCTCCCCTCCCCTCCCCTCCCCTCCCCTCCCCTCCCCTCCCCTTCCCTCCCCTCCCCTCTCCTTCCCTCCCCTCCCCTCCCCTCTCCTCTCCTCCCCTCTCCTCTCCTCCCCTCTCCTCTCCTCTCCTCTCCTCTCCTCTCCTCTCCTCTCCTCTCCTCTCCTCTCCTCTCTTCTCCTCTCTTCTCCTGTCCTCTCCTCTCCTCTGTGTCTTTCCTCTTCCCTCCATTTCTCCCTAGCTGAAATCTTTTTCTCTTTATGCTTTGAGTTGCATAAATATTTTACAATTCCCCTATGAAAGGTTTCCAAGGGGCCCATGTTGAGGAAAAATCTTTGAAAGAATTTTTCCCCATAGCAATTAAAACCTTCCAACTCCAAGTTTGCTGAGCTCCCACTGAGTGCAGTAGGACTTACTTTTTACATGATTTAAATGGTTTCAAGTCTGAACATGAACTAGGTCAATTTTCCTTGTGATTTGTCTCTTGTATATTTGGAACTTAAGTTCACAAGAAATAACAGTACTCTAGAACCAGGGGTTCTCAACAGAGGATCAGTAGATTTTAAGGAGTCTGTGAACTTGGATAGGAAAAACACATGCATACATATATATGTATAAAGATACATACTTTTATATATATATATATATATATATATATATATATATATATATATATTTGTTAACCTTGAAATGAAATTTAGCATTTCCTTTGTTTATGAAGAAAACAATAGGTTATTATGAGGAGTCCATAAGTTTCACCAGATATCCAAAGGAGTGTATGACAAAAAAGGTTAAGAAATCATTGCTCATAACCTATATTTCCTGTAACTCATTTACAGGGTTTAAATGACTATAAATCACCTGAAAGTTGGTTTTTAGCTTATAAGATGAAGTGAAGGGTACCTTAATTTATGCATATACCATTTTTTGTTAACATACCAGTAAAAATAATTGTGCAAGTCTAAATTTGGAAGTCGTCCCAGAGTTTATGACAAAGCTTAATAAAGCCAAGCATATTGAATGTAAGATGGGAATTATATTGAAATGAAATTAGACCATCTTGTAAGCTTTACATTTTCCTGAGATTTGTTGAACTTAAAATGAAAGCTCTCTTGGGTGCTCCTGACTCAGTCCTGCAAGGGTTCATGCATAAACACAGCTGGGTTTTATACTTAACCATGCTACCTAACCAGAAGGGATACATTAGACATCAGTGTAGCATACTAAGCTCTCTCCCTTGAGAGGCACCTTCTGAATCCATGTGAGAAGCTTTGAGAGATACTTAGTTAGAGTCACTTCAGGAGGTCATACATTCCTTCATTTCTGGAGGCTTTAACCAGGCTGGATAACCACTTGTCAGGGTATATTATGGAGGGGATTTCTGTGCAGGTCTGAGTTAAATTAGATGATCTATAAGGTTTCTTCCAGCTCTGAGATATTGGGAAACTCTGGTTTATGACACTCTGAATTCAAGACTTCTGATGGAGGCGATTATAGTCAGTGAGACATACAGCCAGGCCCCAATTAGAGAGAATAATGAATCCTGTGAAACAGTCACATTATTTGAATTTTCATTACATATTTCCATTGGGCTGGAACCAGTTGCTATATTTTACATATAAATTATAACTGTGAATGGTGTAAATTTGAATCATATGACCATTTCATGGGATTCAGTATTGGATATACAAACAAAAAACACAAAATGGGTCCTGCCCTTAAGGTTGTCATTGCTTATCCTTCATTCTAGAAGATGACCAATGGCATCTAGAGGGTGATGTCTTGACTTATGGATGAATTGGATTTTAGTGGACAGAGGTTCTCAGTCATCAGCCTCACTCCTCTACAGTCACCTAAGTCCAGTGACAAGACAAGTCAAGATACCCTTAAGGTACTTATATTCTAAAAGAGGAAGGAAATATCAAAGTTGGGATTGAAATCCAAATTTTCAAACTCAAAGGTCAATTTTCTTTCTACTGTACCAGGTTACCTTTCTGAGTAGTCCAATTCTACTAGAAGGCTGGTGTTGAAATTCATGCATTAGGTTTTTTGAATCATAAACCTAAAAAGGACTTCAAGGTGTCACTTGGGCCAGTCTCCTGCCTGTCTGACGGTCTATAGCTGTCAGAGCATTGTATAGCCTATTTATAAGGATCAGCAGGAACAGGTATTTAAATTTCTTTTAGTATCTTGTTTCATTTCTTTATTATTACTGGTCTACTCTCAAGAGAACCACGGCTGAACCCATGGGAGCTGGGGTTCTCTCTCCATTCCCTGGTCTGGACCCAGGCATGTAGTCAGGACCAAGTTCTACACTGAGGGAACCTGGCTTTTAGTAAGAGGATTTACCATCCTTTTTCCAACACTACTAAAGTCCTAGGGGAAAATGTATTTAGAATTTAGGTTATGGCTTATGTCTATGATTTCCCCTCAAAAAAGGGAGAACGGAAAAGTACTTAATGTACAATATGAATCAGCTATGAGAATGGCATTTGATTCTTTTATAGGAAAGGATAATAAACATAAAAATATAAAAAGCAGTAACAGAATGACTTAAAATAGGATTTAGTCATTTAACTTATAATCTTGTTACAACCAGTTGGGTGGCTGATTCTTAAACTCCATCAGGTGAGAAAGCCTTTTGTAGTATGACTGATTAGGTATTTTACTTTGGTTCTTTCCCCTCTGAACAACTCAGGGTACATGTCCACTGATAAAACATGTTAGGTTTGGCCTAAACTTCTTATTCTCCACTGAAAAAAATTCTCCTTGTGACAGGTTCCAACATTAGATTCCAGGATGTTCAGGCCTCTTGAATTCACAAAGTCATCTTCAGGTCTAGATAGCTCCACCTTGAGACTGATGCTCAGTCACATAATCAAGAAAGGAAACACAAAGTGCGGAAGGCAATCCTGGGCCCAAGTACAAGCTCACCTTGTTGAATCCATAGTCCACAAGGGAGTGGCAGCAGGGTGAGGAGGGAAGAACACAGATCATATTCCAACCGTATTCCATATTAAGTCTGCCAGATAGTACAGAGAATTAAGCACTAGGTCTACAGTCAGGAAGATCTGAATTCAAATCCAACCTCAGACACGCACTACCTCTCCCTGGCCAAGTCACTTAACCTCTGTCTGCCTCAATTTGCCCAACTGTAAAATAAGGAAAATATCTCTCTGGGTTGTTGTGAGGATAAAATGAGATAATATTTATAAATCACTTAGTACTATGTCTGGCACATAGTAGGTGCTCTATAAATTCCTTTTCCCTAATTTCCCCCACAGGGAGTTCAGTGACAGAGCATATTACTTGCCACACATGAAAAACAGAAAGATCAAACTAAAAACTGCTTCTTTTAATTCATGAAGTACCCTGCCACCTGTCAAGGTCCCCAGAGTAGAGGCAAACCCAAGGGATCATTCAGGATTTCACATCATACCAACATACCAATTCCTAGGAGTACAGGGTTATTGCATGTCTAGAAGCACAGCCTATCGTTCCCAGATAGTGGCACAGAATCAGGGAGAGCAACTCCAAACATGCTTTATGGGATGTCATTCATTATACTGGAAATTTTTTTCTTAGTTTTTACCAAACTCCCTCTAGCTGCATGTAAACCGATTTTTCATGTTCCGTTACTGGAAGATATGATGATTTTATTTGTAAAACTTGAAGGAACATTCTTGATTTCCAAGTTATCCACAGGGTAGACAATTTGCATAAAAAGCAGGGGCCCCTTCCTAAATCCTTTGGCCCCAAACCAGATAATCTATGAGTGGTTGAGTCAATGCTCGGACCTCATTCCACCTGGCGCTACCAGAATCTGATAGGATGTTAGAATTGGAAACAGGCATTAGAGGAATCATCAACTCTGAATCAACTCTGTCTTCCAAAATGAAAAGTTTGAGACTTGGAGAGATGAGGTAATTTGCAAAAGGCAAAAAGTTAGTGGGTGTCAGAAACAGGGCTAAAATTATGATTTTCAAAATCTTAAAGATCGTTTAATCTGGCTTCCTCATTTTATAGATGAGGACACTTAGACCCAGAGAGATGAAATTGCCCAAGGTCCAAAGTCTGTATTAGAGCACTCTATGGGAAGCAATGAACTTTATATGATGCTTTAAAGCTTTGGAATCTCTCAGATTAGTTTGAATTTATCTTCTCTTTGTCCTTCTATAAGCTAAGGAATAACAACCCTTTTACTTTTCCTTATTTGTCCCTTCATCCATCACTTTAAGTCAGATGTGAAAAATAAGCATTGACTTTTATGTCCAGAGTCTTAGAGGAGTCAAGATTGTTGAGAGAATTGCAAAAGAATAGAAACCATTCTATAGGGAGTCAAGAAAACTGAGTTCTATTTCCCAGCTTTCTCACTTGATAGGCATGTGAAACCTGGTAGTCCTTGGGCCTCAATTCCCACATTCATAAAGGGAGTGGGTTGAACTAGATGTTCTACAAAGATACTTCCTTTGTGATATTCTACAGATTTGTGAAAAACACACTGAGCAGTAGACCTATAGGAAAGCTAAGCTACAATTTCTTTCCCCTCCCTATTTCTTCTTGGTGATTTCTTTGAAAGTTTTTGTTTGAATGGCATCCTAGTACAGCTGCTAGTGATAGGTAAATATTCCCATAACCTAGTGGTTAAAGCAATAACAATGATGAGTCAATGAATCAACCCATTCTTATTAAAAGTCTACTATGCCACACTGTTCAATGACTGATTTGATAGACTAAGCTCTTCTCAGCAATGCAAGGACCTAAGACAACTCCAAAAGACTTATGATGGAAAATGCCCTCCACACCCAAATAAAGAACTATGGAGTCTGAATGCAGATAAAAGCATACTATTTGCTCTCCTTTTTTGTTTTGTTTTGTTATTTCTTTTCTTGTGGCTCCTCTCATTCATTCTAATTCTTCTATACAACATGACTAATGTGAAAATATGTTTAATAAGAGTGTGTATGTAGAGCCTATATCATTACATGCCATCTTGAGGAGGAGGGAGGAGGAAAAAATTTAAAACATATGGAAGTGAATGTTGAAAACTAAAAATAAACTAATTAACTAAAAAAATCTAAAAACCCACTAGACTTTACTGGAACATGACCTTTTTCCATCATCCTACCTGAATGCCCTTCATAAGTGCAAATATGTCTCTTTGATAAAGCAAACTTGCTGTATAGCCTTAAACAAAAACAAACAAAAGATCCTACTAAGTTCCAGGCATGAAAGTGATGAAGATAATTCCCTAAAGTTTCCGAAGTGCTTTCTGAAGAATAACAGACAAAAAGAGGGAAAATGAAGGAACTACGAGATAGACTCTATGGTAGAACAGAATTGGTTTTAAGTCTGATGATTTAAAAAGATTTGTTTTTAATTTTGTTGCCTTCTGTTCTCTATATTTTTTTAACTTGTAGACATCAAAGTAACTTAGTGAGGTTCTGAGAAATGAATAGATCATTTATTGATTTTTGTGTGTCATTGCTGCTTTTTTGTAGATGAATCCTAGTAAGGTACCATATTATGTGACTTTTTTGGGACAAATTCTTTCAACAATCTGCTAAAATAATTGACTCATTTAAAGCCTGAGGGCAATTTAATGGCCCATAATACTCATTTGATTGACCCTTTTGCAACTTTAGGGAATTTATTTTAGATGAAAAGTTATAAGTTCAGTTATGATTGCTTTGAGTCCTCATTTAAGAGAATATGTACCATTTATGCAGAGGTTAAACACTCTGAATTTATATTTGTATCTATCCTTAGTTAATCCTAGGGAGTAAGGCAAATTTCAGTTTACTAGAATCTGAAGAAACAAAATAGCAAATTCTATTATAGTGTTTGTGGATAGACAGGTCTAGTTTGTGAAATCTGTGGAAAGAGCAAAATCTTTCTTGTATTGCCTTCAAATGTTGAATGAGTGTGTACACTAGTGTTTTCAGCTCAAGTTCTCAGCTCAGAGAGGCTTGTAGAGCAAATGGCTCTTTTTGATATCTGCCTTTTCTGCCACTGCTCAGTTGTACTTTTTCTTCCTCCTTTCCCTAGCTGTCCCAGGGTTTCCATCTCATGTATCCTCTCTGTATAGCCCCAGTCCTTTTTCCTCTATTTTAAAAATTTCCGTTTTCTAATCCTTTACCCCTAGAATCTCCATCTGACTTTGAAGTATCTTCTCCTTTTAATGCAAATTCCTCAGGGCATGACCAAGTATCTCACCAATGATTTTGATTGCTTCAAGGAGGTATACAGGCCCTGCTCACAGTAAGTTATAGATGATTGATTCAACCAAGAAATGTTATTATCTAATAAAGTAATTGCTTTGACTGGGTCATTTCATGACCATTAGACCATGCTACATTCTCATTTTTCTTCTCTTCTGATACTTCGAGTTTATGGAGACTTTCTTAGAAGAGTTGGGCTTCCTCATACAGTCTTTGGTTGTCATCTGCTATACTCCCTTCACCCACCTGGACAGCCAAGTATTGACAGATAATGCGAATACTAGATGTATGGAATATCAGACCTGGAAGGGCTTTTAGAAATGATTTAATTTAACCCCCACCTCATTTCACATATGAGGAAATTGAGGGAGAGAAATTGACTTGCCTAATGTTGCATTATAACTTATCCCATAGCCAGAGCTAGGACTCAGATCTCTGACTGCCCAGGCAGTCTTTCCCATTATATGGCACTGTTTCCTGTCCTATTTTCATGTTTGGGGTCTTCTAGTGGTCATGATCAGGAGAAAAATTAGATGTGGTTCATTCTTGCCTGCTTTCGTTTTTCTCTCTCCCATTCCTGTGCTTTTACTCACATCAACCTTGATACCTTTGCAACATGGGTGCATATCTGTGCAGGGGATGGAGGTGGTCAATAAGGACTGGATCCTTTCTGCTCCCTTTTCCCTTCCGTAGATGTAATCAACCACACCCTGTTAACAACAATTAACTCAATTTTAGTCTAAGGATAATATACTAGCCTTCAGGTCCATGTGGTCTTATTACAGTGATGAGGAAACAGCATGTCATCCAAAGACTCAGTAGCTATAACTACAACTGGCTGATTTCCAGCAATGGGGGCTCTCTAAGGCTCAGTTACTAAATAGTGCCCTCTTGAGAAGCATTGAGATTTGTGAAAGGTTAGGAAGCTTCTGAGTGAACACAGTCTTAAAAATTTTGTGCATTGGTTCAGCACCATCAGCATAGTATAGTAACAGATGCCTCAGACAGCCACAGTTCATTGATTTTTATTTGTCAATAGTTGACATTTTTTAAACACCAATTATGGGTCTAGTATGAAGTCTATGTGCCTTGCCTTCCAAGGTGAGGAGAGAAGGCATGCTGACAACATTAGTGAGATAACAGCTCTTTGTCAAAAGGTTGCTCCCCAAGCTCACTTATATTTGAAACTGATGTTTCTCTAAGCAACAAAATGTCAAAGGCAACCAATGAGTCATATATGTGTTATTAAATTAGCTTCCACTGTATATAATTGGGAGCTAAGGGAAGGTAGAGTTTAAGTATAGGATCTGTAGATATGTGTATCTAAGAACGGTGAATAAAGAGGGGTTGTGTTTTCTGGATCTAGACCTGTATTAGGGATCCTAGGAAAATGGGATACAGAGGGGAATCATCTAGTCCAAGCCCCTCTTTTCACAGATGAAGAAATTAAAATCAGATGAAATTAAATAACTTCATAGGATCATACGATATTAGAGCCAGAAGGCTCTCACATGTCTTGTCCATATTAATAAAATTAATTTTTATTAGTCTCCTTGCTTCAAATCTCTTGCCTCTCCTATCCATGTCCCTTACAACTGCCTAAATTAATATCTCTATATACATATCACATCACTACCTTCCTAAAAACTTTGATGTTTCTCTATTGTCTCTAGGATTTATGTATTCATTTATTCATTCATCAGCATGTATTTGGTACCTACATCTGCTAGGCTGTACTCTATGCTGAGGATACAAATACAAAATGAAATAGTCCCTGGTTCTCAAGAAACAGTATTCTACTAGATCAAAAACCAAATTTTTCACCCTGGTACTTAAAGCCTTTGACACCATGTTCCCCACCTACAATACTAGGCTTGTTTTCTATTATCCTCCTTCACCTGGCCAAGATGGCTTACTATGCCTTCTCCAAATTCAGCATGCCTCTATCTTCCATTTCTAACATTTTTATACATGTTGTCCCCAGTCTAGAATGCTTCCCTCCTAGATTCTGAGTTCTGGGACTTAGCAGGGATGCCAGCTTCTACCCAAAGTCTTTTATGATTCCCATAATTGTTAATATCTTTGCCTTACTGAAATTTCTTTGTATTCACTTATCTATGCAAATGTTATGGGAAAAGATAAGATCCTTGAGGATAGGAACTGTTTCTTTTTTGCCTTCATATGTTTATGCCTGGTGTAGTAGATACTTAATGAATATTAATCAAATTCATCTAATTGAATTGACACTAATATCACGTAAGTTTCCTGGAAAACTTCAAGGAGTCTAGTAACTGAGCAGAAAACCAAGCATGACTACTTAAACAGTCAGATGAATAAAATGTTGCCTGTCTTGTAAACAGGATATGGAAAAGATTTTGAAAATTGCATGTCAATGAAATATAAATACCACGAGGGTTCTTAGCTATGCAGAAGCTATTATTGAGAGGTAGAGGGCTAGGGTGGTATGTTCTATAAAAGTGCAGAAAATCCTTTCATTGACAATTTGTTCCCTTGGAAAGAAATAATATGAAAAGAGAAAATGGAACGTAGGGAAACAGAATCACAAAGAATATAGAAATCGAGAAAGATTTGGCTCATTTGTGCAAAATCGAAATCTACCAGAATTCCTCTGTGGTTTTGGACCAAAAAAAAAAAAACTGTAGAAAAGATTTGCCACCTATATGGTGTGATGAGGTCAGATGGGAGAAACTCTCAGAGAGGTTAAATAATTTGCCCAATGCCTGGCATGTATCAAGTGGCAGGGTCAACATTCAAAGTCAAGGCCTCTCTTTCCAATTTCAGCACTCTTTCCTCCATGCCATGCTTTGACCAACTCTGAAGGATAAAACAGCGACACTGTTTTGTGTCTTGAAGAATTAGAATCAGTCTTATAGCTTTGTAGTAATACTGCCTAAGGCATAGACTCATTTAACCCTTACTCCCTGGGGTTCTGGTTTATGCAGGCTATTTTATGATGTAAACTAGCTTTCATAAGAGCATTGGGGTACATATCACCCTGGAATTGACTACCTCATAGAGAGGGTCCAGAATATCAACTTGCACACTTTACTATATCAGACTTTCCTATTCCTGAGGTATCTTGCATTATAATCTGGATTCTTATGTATTACTTATTAGAGAATCAGCCTAGTTAAGGGAAGATAGTCAAGGTCCAGTACAACCATTCCATCTCATCTTCTGCAGGAGATTGTCCCATCTATCTTCAATCTTTCCCTGTCTACTGGTAGCTTCCTTACTACCTACAAACATCCCCATGTTTTTCCCATCCTCAAGAAAACAACAATTATAATTCCTATTGACTTTTGTCCCATATCTTGCCTTCTTTTTGTGGCTACAGCCAGTGATGACTTCACTTCCTTTCTTCTCACTGTCTTCTTAATTCTCTATAACTTGGCTTCCAATCTCATTATTCAACTGAAACTACCCTCTCCAAAGTTACCAGTAATCTCTTAATTACAAAATAATATGGCTTTTTTTCAGTCTTCAGTCTTTTGTACCTCTCCATAATCTTTGACAAGGGCAATTAGATGGTGCTCCTGAAAGTGTGACAGGCTCAGAGTCAGGAAAATTCATCTTCCCAAGTTCAAATCTGGCCTCAGACACTTCCTAGCTTTGTGATCCTGACCAAGTCACTTAATGCTGTTTGCTTCAGTTTCCTCATCTATAAAATGAGCTGGAAAAGAAAATGGCAAAGCACTCCAGTGTGTTTGCCAAGAAAATCCCCAGTGGGGTCAGAAGCTTTGGATACAACTGAAACAACTGAACAGCAGTAACAGCAACAACCAAAAAGTCTTCAGTATTGTCTATCATCCTCTTGCCCATTTCTGCAGATTGCTCAGCTCTTAAAGGGTTGTGGGAGAAGGAGGGGGAGTCTTCATTTTATAGGCCACCATGTACCCAGAAAGAAATGCTATGATCAGACAGTTCAAAAACACATATCATTTGGAAGTGTAGGCTGAAATTGTTTTCCTTAGTCCCCAGGGCATTAGCCAATGTGGTTTTTTTCTAGGCTCAGTACCAAAAAATTATTTCCTGGTATATCCAAATGGACTTTAGGTGGGTACTAGAAATTATTTTTAAATGTTGACTGTTTTTTGAGTAATTTTTTCCCCTTGCGGGAGGAGAAGTAGAAAGAAAGGTAGGAAAGATAGTAAAAGATAAGAAATAACTTGGTATTCGTTTTGATTTCTGGAGATGTTGGTTTCTACCCACAATATTTTTCTTAGAGGACAGGATTCCACATCATTGGGCAATAACTGTACAAGGTCATGATGTCATCGGTTTAGAACTATTAATTCAGAGGTTACCTAGTCCAGCCTCTTCATTTTACAGATGAAGAAACTGAGGCTTTAAGAGGTGAAGGGATATGTCCAAAGTCACACAGATGGTAAATAGAAGAGTTTGAATTCAAAGGCCAGTTCTCTGACTCCAAATCCAGAGCTTTTTCTTTCAGTGTACTGAGCTACTTCTCATGTAAAAGCAAAGAGACAGCAAAGGATCTGAGTAGAATATTTCCCTTCTTCCCCACTTTTCCACCCAAGGGGGGAAAACTACCATACTTTAAAATGCATACATTGTACAACACAATAACAAGTCATTAACTCATATTAAAGTGACCCTATATAATAACTCTGACCCTGCATTTCTTTAATTATTTTTCATTTTTAACAAGAATTTTCCAACAACTTGGTATTAATTTAGCTGTTTGGGGAATTTTTAATAAAGTGAATAAAATCTTAGTTTGCTGTAAGTGTTCCCTGGCAGCACTGGCTGGTGAGACAAGGGGACAGAATTAGTTCCTGAGAATAAAAAACAGTTTCTATCCTCCCACCCCCACCCCAGTCCCCACGTACCATAAACCAAAGTGAAACTGTTCTATTTTACTTGTGTATAAGCTGAGTAAAGTACAGAAGGTAAAACAACGTAAGAAATAAGGGAAAGGTTTTGTACACATGTTTTGAAATAATCTCAAATTTTTAATCTGAAAGTTAATGATTTATAGGTACTTTATTGACAAAAGAAAATGAAGTTTAAGGGAAGGATTTTGTTCCACTTTGTCCTAGGCATTTGGGAAAGCAAATTTTTTTTGCATGAGTTTGCATGGATACAGGATCTGAGCTGCTCTGGGGTACAATAAGGCTTGAGGCACTTAGACTTTTAGTCTATCTCCAAGTCCCTCTGGGAGAAGTTTCCCAAGGCTCATTTCTTCCATATGCCTTGTAAAAATATACTATTTCTGGTCAGAGATTATGTATATGCATGTGTGTATGCACATATACAAATATATAACTATATATATACATCTACATATATACACATTCATACTTGCATATATACACACATGCATATATATATATACATACATAGATTGTATACTATATAAATACATTCAATTTATTCTTTCGGTCTTTTTTGGTAAAGTCTTGAGATTTTATACAAGTTAAAAAAACAGTAAAATATGGTCAACCATCCTCAGTTATGAAGACTGGATATATCATGTTAAATGGAATCAATAGTGGTTCAATGGATAGACCTAGAAGTTAGAAGACCTAAGTTATAATTGGTACCTTTTTTAAAGTAGTATCTTTTTTTAACTTTAGACAAGTCATTTGACCTCGTTAGGCTTCACTTTCCTCATCTGTAAAATCGCTGTTGACCAATAAGGGCCCTAAATCTTTAATTCTTATTCATGTTTGGACTGGGTAGGGGGAGGGAAAACAGGAAAAGAGAAGAGGTTCTTGAGTTCGATGATACAACATTATCTAAGTATATTTCACTCCATTATTGGTAGTGAATATTGGATCTGTAAAGGCAGTAGAGGTGGTCCTAAAATGACTTGAGGTTGAACATGTAGGTGGGAGGTCTAAATACTGTTCTAGAATTTGTCCTGTCTCTATCACGGAGTATCTCTGTGATGTTGGGCAAACCATTCAATACTACCTCTAGGTCTCAATTTTCTGATCTGTAGGAGGAGGGGGTTATCCTGTGAGGTCCCTTCCACATAAATCAAACTAGTAAATATATGATACTCATGTAAAAATGAACTATTTTCAAGTCGACTGTGAAGAGATCTGATTCTAAGAACAAACTTAGTGAGGGAATGCACCCACTGCTCCCTGGCCTCCTCCAACCCCTGCCAAAGAGAACTAGGATGGTGACTTAAAAAAATGAAGTCTCTAGAATTTATTGAATCAGTTCATCCATATCTAACTCTTTGTGACCTCCCTTGGGGTTTTCTTGGTGAAGATTCTGGAATGGTTTACCATGTCCTTCTCTAGCTCATTTTGCAGATGAGGAACCTGAGGAAAATAGCGTTAAGTGACTTGCTCAGGGTCACACAGCTACTGAGTGTCTGAGGTGGAATTTGAACTTCTGAGGATGAGTCCTAATTCCAAGCCCAGCTCTCTATTCACTCTAACCTAGCTACCCAAGTCTCTATGAAACCGAATGTAAATTGAGCCTTGACCTAATATGCTGTAAAGTGAAAGTTCAATAAATATTTATTAAACATCTACCATGTACAAAGCACTATGCTAGGCAGTAGGGAAAACAAAGACAAAAATTGCAAAGTGCCTGCTTTTAATCATTTTGCTTTCTTTTGGGTGATAGGACATGTACAGATATAAATATAATATTTAATATAGGTTTCCAAAGTAGGCAATACTGCCTAGGGAGTTCTGAAACAGTGTAGGGGGCAATAGGAGCCTCAAGTGCAATTGGAGAGCATTAAATGAAAACAAGGGTGCAGTGTAAACATAAGAAAAGAATAGAAGACAAGAAAACTTTGAAAAACTGTGACATATTTCATCTGTTGTGTAACAGAGTTAAAATCGTAGTGATTACATTATTTTCCAAATAAACACATAAAATGCAAATTAGATCAGTGGTCAAGTTCGCTGACAGGTCTGAACAAGCAAATATTGGCAGGTGAGCATTGTGCATTGTCGGGAAGTCCAGCATGCATTGGCAGGAATACGTGCTTGCAAAGGACTTCTTTACAATATGATACTATAAGGTTACATGATGCAACATTACATCATCAAAATTTCAATGCAGGAAAATGTCCATAAATTTAAAATAAATTAGTAAGTTTAAGATGAATCATTTAAAATATATATATTTCATATATTTTTTGAAGTGACACAAACTTAAAAAAAAATTTAAAGATTAAAGAATGTAGATTTCCAGGGAGGCACTGAGTAATTTTTTCTAAAGGGAGCAGTAGGCCAAATAAGTTTGAGAACCTCTGCAATATAAGATAGGAAAGGTGGGGAGCAAAGGAAAATAGAGGCAAAATGCTCTGGCAACATTTGAAATTCGGTATAGGAGAATGCTTTCATCAAGGACATCAAGAGGGGTTACATGGAAGAGATAACACTTTATAGAAATGAAAGATTCTCAAAGACAGAGATTTGGTTCAGCACATATTTGCTGAAGATCTACTATTAGAGAGTCAGTATGTTGTAATGGATGAAGACCTGATTTCCAATCCTACCTCTGATCCAGACTGAATAAGTTATTCAGACACTTCTTTAAGACTATAACTTGCAGAGAAGGAGCTGAGCTGCACCTGTAGAGGTATTTTCCTCATCTGGGAGTTCCCCTATACCATGAAATCACAGATCTAATCTCTGTGCCCATATGCAAGGGACAGCGATCATTCTTGACCTCAAGGTATTTATGTTCTACTGGAGTATAACTGTGTGTGTGTTCTCCTACCTTCCTCAGTGTGTGTGTATGTATGTGTGTGTTTTCATCCTTTGTGGCCGAAGAAGACCATGCCATCAGAGAAATAATGACATGACTTGCACTTGACTTTCTTTTTCAAGTGAGGGAGGGCTGTGAAGGTCTCCAGCCTCACTTCTCCTCCACAGCCATCTGAATCCAGTGACCAGATATTCATCAGGATGACTAGAGATGACCCAGGATGAGGCAATTGGGGTTAAGTGACTTGCCCAAGGTCACACAGCTAGTGATTGTCAAGTATCTGAGGTGAGATTTGAGCTCAGGCCCTCCTGACTCCTGCACTGGTGCTCTATCCACCACATCACCTAACTGTCCCTGTTCTACTGGAGATATTTACACAGAAAGGGTAAGTAGTGAATGTAATAAAGAAAGGAGAGATCAGCAAAAATGCCTTAAGAATATTTGAAGTGGTAGAGAGCACTAAAAACTGAAGGGATGAAGGATAGATTGTTGAAAGAGATGTCCATGAGTCTTCAAGAAAGAGGAGTCTGAAAGGCAAAGATTGGCAAAGAGTGCATTCCAGGTATTATTGGAAGTAGCTTGTGCAAATCATAAAAATGGAAGATGGCATGCAAGCATGGGATCCCAGAGGCTGTTTGGAATACCACTGAAAGGAAGGTTACAACCAGACTCTGGAAAGACAGCCTTAGATATTCAGCTAAGGAGTTTGAATTTTATTCTAGAGGCAATTGGGAACCATTAGAGGTTCCCGAGAAAGGGAGTGAGACATTCAGATCTGTGCTTTAGGAAGAAAAATTTTGGCAGGGCATGAAGGCTGCATTGTGGATGGAATGATTGAATGCAGGTTGACCACTTAGGAGATTATCACAATATTCCAGTGGAATGGTGAAAGTGGTAGTAGCGGTATAGGAGAGAGGAGAGGATGGATCATTTGAGGATGTGTAATTTGGCATCTCATAAAGAAATATGACAACAGCAGCAACAATTGAAATAGGGAAAAGAGAGAAGTCAAAGGTGACTCCAAGGTTACAAACCCATTTCTGGGGGGATGGCAGTATGCCCTATAAATAAAGCATGTGGAGTAGTAATCAAGGAGAAAAAGGAGTAAATCTGAGAAATATTGAAATTGAGTTACCCATGGAATATTCAGAATTATATACTTTTTGGGAAGTCATCTTCCCATGTTTTAAATTGATGTCATCAAGTATTAAGAATATGTTGAGTGACTTAGAGGGTCACGTCAAGTTCTTCGTCTTCTGCAACAGCTGTTAGTGCATAAGCTGCAATTATCTTTATGTCAGTTTGTTTGTTTGTGGCTCACTTTATGCGTTAACAGGCATCTGTCCCATGAAATGATGTTTCTCTTTGCCTTGGGGCACATGATTTAAAGCTGACTCTACCAACTCCTTTTGCTCTGCTCAACCTTCCAAGAGAACCCATGAGCTATCCTTCCATTTAACTACAATTTCTTTGTCTTCTGGTTTCATTTACAAGTGATCGTGTCAATAGGATTGTGGTTAATTTCTTCTAGTAGTGTATCCATTTGCTGGTGGTTGGATCAAAATCTTGCCTTTAGGCTACCAGCAATTAAATTAATGTGTGTAGATGGTCAAAGCTTCCATTTCATTCTTAGCACCCTTTACTTGTTTTTCTGCTTCTTTACTAACATCACTATGGAATCAGACTGGGGCCACACAAGGGACTTTTCATATTTGAACTGTCTCATGGTTCACCATAGCCAAAGAATTTATTACCCATTAGCTAACCTGCTGGTGATGAGCCTACTTGGCCGGGCTAATTCTCATCTAGCAGACACAGTCTGTCACCAGAACCAAGACGATGTATTTCCAGCTTGGCAAAGCATGCCAAAGTTTGTTCTATACTGGCATAGACTTTGAGAGGCCATGATAACTTCCATGCCAGGACAAAGCAGCTGATCAGTCTTGGTGAGGTAGTCATTTTTCTTCACAAAAGAGGGACAACAAGCCCTAGCTTTTAAATGTATCTGAAAGCTGCTTCACAGGATCCTGGGATCATGGATTTGGACATAGAAGGGGTCCCTAAGAAATAAAAAGTGAGTATGTTCCAAGTATTAGAAATGGCCTATACAAATGCACTGAGGCGAAAAAATCTTGTCATTTGGGCAATAGCTTGTTTACAATATAAAGGATATGGAGGGGGTATAAGGCTAAAAATGTAGGTTGGAATTTAAGGTTTTAAAAACTACACAATAGTTAACATTTTCTTGAAAAAATAACTGTAGAATTGGAAACAGATTGTGGAAAGCCTTAAATGTTGGACTGATGGGTTTGTTTTTTGATTTAAAAGATATAGTCAGGGAAGATTTTTGAGCAATAAAATCACTTAGACCTGTACCTTTGGAAAATTATTTTTGCAGATTGTGAAGGATGATTTGGAGGAGAGAGATACAAGAAGTAAAGAACCTAGTGACCATCACAGTGGTCCAGATGAGACATAGTGAGAGTCTAAACTAGGAGGCTTCAGTATTGTGGAGTAAGGGGGCAGCTACAAAAGACATTTGAGAAGTATACAGGAAGAGCCAAAATTTCGCGACCTACGCAAAGGTAGGACAAGAAGAGGTCTTTTCCTCTACTTGCCCCCTTTAATTTTGTTAAGTGAAGTCCCCAGGGTGTTTTAATGGAAAGGAGTTCAAAAGATGGGCTTATCCTAAGTGAAGAACTTTTGCTAATTGACTGGGTGTTCCTGTGGGCCTGATTCACAAAAAGCTGAAATAATGTTGAGGCTATGTGTTCTTTTAAGCCCAGCCTTGAGGAAAGATCCTTACCCAGAGGGGCACAGGGTTCTTAGTCCTTGCTTTCTACCAGTGGATTCTTGATGCCATATTCTTACATGGTGGGGGGTATAGTTGCTGACAAATTAAATCCTAGCCCAAGTGCCCCATTTATGTTTTAAGGAAAAGGATAACAAAGGAGTCCCAGTTGGATCAGGGTGAACAAATCCAAGTCTTTAGATACTTGCTGTAAAAGATCATGCTGATACCAAATGGGTAATAATGCATCAATTATACTTTAATAAGGCACAGAAAATACAGAGGCAGACAATACAAAGGGACTACACAGGGAATGGGGTGGGAGAGGAAGGCAGACAGTGAAATAGATGGGGAGGGAAAGAGGCATAAAATTCACTTAAGTAACTGTAGATAGAGAGTTGGAATTACTTGGGTAGCAGAGACTCAGAATTTAGAGGAGTGCTTGAGGAGCAGGCTTTAGGGGACCTCTTCTTATAGGGTTCTAGAAGGGAGGGACAGACTAAGTCTTATTCAGGTCTACCTTAGGGTTACCTCATTAACATAGTTGTTTTCTAGTTTTACTGAGCATGTCTGGTGCTTATTTGTAGTTTGCAGGCTGAAGGCTGTTTAGCGGGGCCTAGCTGGCTTCTCTTAATTTAGCACATAGTCTTTGGACATGGCCTCAGTTAATTTAGGAGGAAGTTTTGGCAAGTAGCTCCTCTGCTTCCCTTTACACTCTAAGTTGCTATTTCTTATTTATTGTTACCTTACACCAGCTGCTTCCATACTTACTCTACTGACTGGTGGGGTGGTCATGGGTACCATAAAAAAGATATAGTTTCAATATGCTATGGGCTTAGAGAGCTGAGACATCTCTACTGTGGAGAAGAAGGTGTACACCAACTATAGTTCAGCAGAGATCAGTTCAACAGAGAACCAGAAGGAAGCAAGTCATTGAAGAACTAATAGCTTGCAGTGCAGCGAAAGAATCGGTAAATAGTGCTGTGGGGAAGCACAGAAGGATTCTCAGGAAGCCCAGCCCTAGGAAGATGAGTTTCCATGAGTATTCATGCTCTTTATCTGCAGGCTTTTTCTCCTAAGTTGTATGGGAATTTGTAGGTGAAGTTTACCCCTATGAGTGTCTGGGGGTAGATTATTTTTTCCTTTTCTATTTAATTGAAAGCCTTTTATTTTGAACCTATATATTTCCTGATTGGCCCAATGAAAAAAAACAAAAAAACAAAACCCATTGATTGAAGAGATAGCGGGCTGCACTTTTGAGCAGATACTGGTCCAAAGCATGCATATTTTATAGAGACACTGGAATAACTAGGGTAACTTTCAAGGGCCCCACATTTGAAGGAGCCCTGGGCTATAAGGAGAATTGACAAGATTTGACAATAGATCATATATGAAGGATTAAGAAGGAAGAATCATAAAGGGCTCTGAGATTTCCAACTTGGGGGACAGAGAATACCATATTGTACATCATAAGCAGAAATAGGAAAGTTGGGAGAATGAGTCAGGAAGACCTAAGTTCAAATTCAGCCTCTGACACTTCCTAGCTGTGTAACGTGGGCACATCACTTAATCTGTTTGCCTCAGCTTCTTATCTATAAAATGAGCTGGAAAAAGAAATAACAAACCACTTCAATATATTTGCCAAGAAAACTCCAAATGGGGTCATAAAAAGTCAGACACGACTGAAATGATTGAATGATAACAAAAAAAACAAGTTTAGAGGGCAGAGTAAAGATGTTTTTCTAATAAAATATATATCAACTGGAAAATGGGGATATGACTCTCTAGAATTAAAAAAAAGACTTTAACCATCTCATTTTGCAAATTAAGAGAACTGAGGCCCAGAGAGGTCAAATGAAAGTCAGAGAGAAAATTGGTGGCCAAGCCTAGACTAGAACTAACTCCTAGGCCACAACTGTTATGGATTCAGCACTCCGCCCCACCTCCCCAAATACAGGGGAACTATAATTTCCAGGAAATCATTTTAAGACATAAGCTTAGCTATTAGCATGTGGAAACACGTGGGGTTTCAATCAGTAGTCTATTATTCAAGATGTATTTCTGGAAAGACTTGAATTTTCCTCTCATATCTATTATGTTTAAACACAACAGAACTCTATCAAGGGATTTACAAAAATACCCAAAAACAGACCCTACCACCTACAAAATTTAAACTGAAAGGTACTGCCACTTATGAAAAGAGAGTCTGTAAAGTGAGTGATAGGCAGGGTTTAGTCTGAGCCAGAGCACCAAAGATTAAATCTCCAATCTCCTGGTTACTATCTGTGAGACCTTGGTGAAGTAATTTCAGTTCTTTGAGTCTCAGTGTTGAATGAAGAGGTTAAGCTAGAAATACAGATCTAACCCTAAGTAATCTCCGAGGCCATCTCATTCAACTCCATCACCTTACAGATGAGGTAGCTGAGGCCTGCTGAAAGGAAAGGACTTGCTTAAAGTCACTTAGAAAACATCAGAGGTAGGACTCAAACCCAGGTCCTCTGATTCTACACCACATGGTTTATTTCCACTGTGTACCAAACTGCTTTCTTCTATTAGATTATCTCAAATGTCCTTTTCAGCTCTAATTTCTGCAAACAGAGGGAGGGATAACTGCTGTCCATTACCTGATTGTGGTGATTCAGGTGAGATACCTGAGTGGCCTTTACTTGGACATTGTGGAGTTTTTCCTCTTCATGTAATAGAACCCCATGAGATGGTGGGGATTTTTTTCTTTTGCCTACAAGATGTTATTTTGAATGGGTACATCTCATGAACAAGGCCAGCAGATGTCAGTCCTGATCTACATTTTTTTTCTCTGTCTTTACTGGCTCAAGACGAGCTATATCATTCGAACTCTCTGGTTTTCCAATCCTAGTCTGGGATCTACGATATTGCTTTCTTCCTGAGTTGGAGGCCCCCTGCATGGTTTGTTTTGTTAATGGTGACATTATTACACAGTTTGCATGGGCTCAGCCTTTTGTTTGCTTTAGGTAAAGGATGGTTTGTTTATTTTTTAATTTCTATTTTTCTGTGCTCTTGGTTTACAGCTATGGTCTATGTATGTTGCTTAGAGTGGGCATTTTGTATCTTTTTTTATCTAGCCCCTTATCTGTCTAGTTTGTAGGGTAGACTCTCCATTTGAGATGAGCTCCAGCACAGGATCTCAGGCAGGGCAAAGTGGGCAGTCAGATCCCTGGTGTCTTCTCTAGTGTCCCTTCGTCTGTACCGGACTGCCTTTCTAAAGCAAGAGATAACTGGACTCAAGACCTATGGTAACTGGGACTTCTTGAGAGTCTATTTTTTTTAAGCTTTCAGCTAAATGACAATAGCTGTCTATGGTCTAGACTCAGACTCTTATCTTCCTGTGGGTACATTTTGGGACTCAAACCTAGGCAGTTTATTCTTAGCTAGGACAGTTATTGTCAGGAAAGTGAACTGCAAAGCTACTGTTTACACTGCATTAAGCTGTTTGTCTTATGCTACTTATTCTGAAAGTCAGCTTTAAAGTTGTCCTTGAAGTTTTAAACTCCAGGGCGTGCTGGTGAAAAAAAATGTGTGCTTCAGCCTTTGATCTTATTCTCGCATTTAGAGCTGCTTAAAGCTGATTAGCTGTTGTACGCTCCAAGGTAAAATTGTCATAGAAGATCATTTCAACACGTCAAAGAAAGAGGGTGAGAACATAGCAATGTTCTATGTTGGAAGAGAGCTGCATATAGGAGAGTAAGAAATTTCCTTCTGTTTCTTCAATGGGTCCTTTATTTACAGAAAAATAAGAGAAAAAATGAATCAGAGTTTCTCGAGAGCGGCAATAATATCTCCAATGTGAAGAGGGACTCCTCCCCAAATTTAAACTGCATGTTGGGGAGATTTGTGTTTTTCTAACAGGATATGAAAAAATCATGTTTTTCATTTATAGCCTGACTCACCAATTTGAAAAATGCCTGTTTGAAATGTATTTTGAACAAGTCCATTTTTGTTATCTCCCATGAAAATAAGGTCCTGTAAATTCTTATTTACTTATGTTTAAATAATTTTAAATATGCAGTGATATTCCTGGATTGTAGCTGCTAATTTCTAAATCACTCATAATTTATTATGCAAATAATTTGTATAACACAAAAAAGGAGGCAAAAAAATCCATTTTTTGGGGGGGGTATAAACACAAAACATTTTCCCCATACAGTATTTAGAATTCCTCCATAAAATCAACTTCAAAATTAAGTGTAAGGCAAAGTTGGTTTTTGGTTGTTGCTTCTTTTGGGCATTAAGGGTTATGTTCAATTTTTTTCCCTTTCTGATAATTTTGCTTATCTGACAGCTTACTGCACTGAAGCAAGAACGTGGCATAACGGCCAAAGAGACTATTGATGCTAAACGGACACTACCCATACAAAGCCTTTGAGCATCAAAACAGTATTATTTAGCCAGGCAGAGGCTCATCCTGCTTAACTCCTCAGGAAGCCTCCTCTACACAATAACTCAGAAGCTACAGGAGATTTTCAGAGGATCTGAGCTGGGTGTCTGATCTATTGGGATAGTTATCTAAGAGAAAGTGAAGTAGGAGTAAGCTTTATTTAGAATAATGACAACAACAAAATCCCAACGCTAGTGTAAGCCAGAGGCATCTGTAGGAAAATATCCTGAGAACAACAAAATATCAGAATATCATTTATAATTTTATTTGGATTCATTTTCTGAGGTATAGTTGAGGGTTCTCTAAAATAGGGCTTCTCAACCTGGGATTTATGCACCTTAAAATACACACACACACACACACACACACACCACACACATACACACACACAATTTTGATAATTTTATTTCAACATATTTGGTTTCCTTTGTAATCTATGTATATCATTTTATGCATTTAAGAACATTATTCTAATGGCTTTTCCCCAAAAGTTTTCTTTAATGGGTCTATGTCAGTTTGGAAGAAAATGTTTGGTGGATTGTCCCAGGGAACCGTGTTCCATTCTGTGCTATTTAACATTTATATAAAATAGTTGAATAAAGGTACAGATTGTATACTTAGAAAAAAAGAACATTATTCTAAGTCCATAAGCTTAGATTACACTGAAATAGAGGTCAGTGACATAAAAAAAAATTGAGAACCTTTGGTCTATATGTGCCCTCTGTCACTGGGATAGTGGACAGAGTCAGAGATGGTTAAGAGTTAAACATTTAAAACTATCTGAAAATGGAAATAGAATTGGGAAGAATGACTGATAGAGACTGTTTTCCAGTGAAAGGGAAATAGAAACAGAGAAGCATAGGGAAGGCTTTAAAAAAAAACCCAACACAACCTTTTGCTGAGGGGGTGGTTAGAAGGGAAACCAAGGAATGAAAATGGAAAGGAAGTCTGTAAAACATAGCCACAAACAAACAAAAGAACTTTGTCCTAGATGATATGCAAGCTCTGATTAAAGTTGTTCTCCTTTCAATCATTTTAACATGCCTGGAAATATCGGTGAGGTGCTGGCGTCCAGGTCTCCGAACGACTTAGAAGACATCAGCGTAGCCATTATCTGCTTAACTTTTATAGTTTTCCTGTTTTATCTTGCATGTCCTGGAAGGACAACTCAGTCTCATTATTTCTTCTCTGTGCCCATCTTGAATTCCTGTTTTTCCACCTTATAAACTCACCAGAGCCAATAGATATGAGGGCGCATTCAAGCGCTGAATAAGAACACCACCCACCGGGGTTCTGCATGAAAGTTTGGCTGTTTTTTCTGTCAGGCTGGGTTACAGTCCTATCAAGTGTTGGGGTTATATAGTCAGTAAATCATACACCTAGAGAGGAAAAAAAAAAGCCTGGTCTAGTCTAAGAGGAATGGTCCAAACCAAGATCTAATCCCCTCAGTTTGAAGCACAGATGAAATCATTTTTTAAAATTACCCTTTAAAATATCCCAACTCTGCAGTTCTACAAAAATACCAGATTTAATATTTACTTGAAGTTTATATTAAATTAAAATGTACTTTTGAAGATGCCATCCTAAGGAAAAAAAAAATTAAACATCAAACTTTTCTTCTCTGGTCTTAGTTTTTCAACTCATTAGAGAGAAAATAATACATAGAAATTTTCAAGCCATCTCCCTGCCTAGCTGTGTGACCTCTAGAGAGTTATTCAACCTTTCCTGTTCTGCGAAATGAGGGATTCAGATCAGCTGATCTCTGAGGTTTGTTTCAGTAGCTTCCCTGGTTCGATGATTGTAGGAACCATTCTTTTAATGTTAGCAGACTTTGCTGAAGCCAGAAAATTGAATTGCTTGCTCTGGGGCTAGGTGGCCCGGGGGAATCAGTTGGATCTGCCCTGGTCAGAGCCACAGGTATATATTATAATGAACCAAGTCTGGGGTTTTTAACAGGAGAGTAAAGTTAAGCTGAGAATCCAACCTATTCCTTGGGTCCTTAGGAAATTATTCTCAGGAAGAAATCTACACAGGACACTTGTTAGATATATTTAACCATTTTCATCTATTCATTCAATTATTCATTCAACACACATTTATTGAGCATTTATTATATGCCAAGCAATGAGCTGAAACAAAAAGACAGGACAAAAAAGTCCTAGTCCTCAAGGTCACATGCTATTGGGGGAAAACAGATTTAACCTTTATCCAAATAAACTTAAAGTTCTCTTAGATAGCAGTCAGGGTATTGAGAGGTCATGGTTACATAACTAATAGGTATAAGAGGCAGATTGGAACCAGTTCTTATTGAGTCCAAGGCTGGTCCTTGGACAACATAACACAGAAAATCAACTATAAATAGATGTGAAATCAATACAAAATAATTTCTAGGGGGATGGCACAAACAAATAGGAGTGTGTGTGTGTGTGTGTGTATGTGTGTGTGGGAGGGGGGCTTTATAGGATCACACTACGCTTCTTATAGGTAAAATGGTACTTTCACAGAGCTTTGAAGGAAGCTAGGGAATGAAAGGGAGGTGAGAAGGAATACATTTAAACCATGTGGGCCTTCCTGGTCAAAGGCACCGAGGTGTGAGGTGGAATGTACAGAGAAAAGAAGGAGGCCAATTTTGCTGGAACGTAGCGTGAATGAAGGAGCAAAATGTACAATAAACCCAGATACATTTCAGGTAAATGATCTCAGTTGGTCCTTAGGAATTTTTAAAACTATATAAAATTTAATAATATATATTACATATCACAGTATTATTAAATTACAGTGTATGAGTATATATATGTATATTATATATCATTTTCCATTTAAATGAATAAAATAAAAATTAAAAAATTAAATGGTAAAAAATTAAAGTAAATGCATTAAAGGGTAGAGTAGATTTATCTAAATATATCACATCTAAGTGTTATATATTATAATAGGCTATATATGCTATAATATATCATATATCATACATAGTACATAGCATATTTATACAGACATATTATACACATCTATGCAATATGTATATATGAATGTATTTAAAAATTTATGTATGTGATATATACATGCACACATACATCCATATTGGGGGAATATTTGGACCTGTGATTTCATTGCTAAAGGGAATTCACAAAGTGCCAATGCACTCCAGAATGCAGATTGCTAGACCTCTGGACCTTAAGAGTTTCTTAGAAAGCTTTCTGAGAATCTAGGAAGTTATGGTCACTTAGTATGTGTCAGAAACACCCAAGGGTTCCTCACTTCAGGGCCTCTATTCGTTATGCTGTATTGCCTTTCAAACAACATGTTAGGATATACATATATTATATTATATATATATAGGATATACACATATACATACATGTACACATACACATATGTATATATATGATTAATGATGTTAGCTTATTCATATTTTACCATTTTATTTGCTTTTAAACTTTTTTTGTCATTTATTTATTTAAATGGAGGATATGATACAAAGGTTACAGGCCAATGAATAATTGGAAGACAAGGCAAAAGAAGTAATATGTCTTTTTACTCCTAAATAGCTGAGAAGGGACTCTTTTAGCACATAGAAACAGATTTTCCATTTAGTTCCAGACAGTCACTTTGATCTACCCCATGCCTAAATCTCATAAGAAATAAGAAAGGTATATTTTCCCTTCAAAATCAAGACTTGGCTATCATCTTCCAATCTAAAATGGTATTGCTATAACAAAACATTCCTACAGAGTTGTACCAGGGACACTCTATCCACTGAGTTGATTCTTTGTATATTAATATTGTAGAAAACTACTTCTGCCGCTTCAAAATACTATATTAGCATTTTTGTGATTTTTCTTTATCAGTGTGAAGATCTCCTTCTCCCACTGAAACAGATCAAAAACGTATCTGTAATATCTGGTCTTAATAAAGTTGCCTGAATACTGAAAGGTGAATGTGTTAGAGGAACCATGAACTTATATCTTCCTGACATCAAGGGAAGCCCTTTCTTTCTCTACCATAACACATTGCCTCTCTTATTTGAATTTGGAAATACTCATGAAAGAATTTAAGTAAAGCATTTTGCAAATCTTAAAGCACTATATGTTAGCTATCTTTACTGCTATTATTGTGGGTAATAGGTGGAATTATTATTCACCCTAATATTGTTGGGTTTTGTTGTTTGTGTTTGCTCTATTGTGGTATCACATTTATTTCTTGTAGATAATTGTTTATTTTCCTCTTATTCCACCTTCTAGTATAGATTAACTACAGTGAATCTTTTCAAACTTAGAAGAAAGATGAGTTGAATCCAGGAGATTTATTTAGAGTCAAATATTTCATACTCATCTCAACAGAAACGACAGGAGCAGTCTGGTAAATAAATCAAACAGATTCTTACTGGTTTCCA
The DNA here is from genome assembly GCA_028658325.1 of Potorous gilbertii. Taxonomy (NCBI): domain Eukaryota; kingdom Metazoa; phylum Chordata; class Mammalia; order Diprotodontia; family Potoroidae; genus Potorous; species Potorous gilbertii. The sequence continues at coordinate 22,824,249 of CM053769.1, forward strand.
GAAACAACATTATATTTGCTTCCTGTTTATACCGTGATGCTTGAATTATTGCTAGGATTTTGTTATTTTTTTTTCCTTTTCATTAATTTTTTTCCCCTTCCTTGTTCTAAAAAATAATCTTCTCCTTGGAAAAATTGACATGAATTCTCAGATTATTGTTGACAAGGTTCTTTTTCAAGAGTATCACCAATCCCACAGTTAGGGCTTGTTGTGTGTGCTGCTGTGAGACAGATATGAGATAGTCTATGAAGAAAAAGCTGAAAGACGAAAGAGCACTCTATTTTTTGGAAGAGGGAGGTAAAGTCTTTTGAATTGTTTGCCAGGCAGTATAACTATTTAGGGGATATCCCCCCTTTTTTTTTTGGAAAGTTGCTCTGCAAACAAGCGGCTGTGGGCTTTGTTGGCCTCTGATAATACTTCGGTGAAACAATATGCAGTAACTCTATGTACAGGAGCTGACCTAATGGGGACATGTCCTAAGAGCAGGATATAATTTTGTCCACAGTTCCACCGGAGAGGACATTACAAGAAACAAACAACCAACTCCCTAAATCTCGAAATTGATAAAACCTCAAATCTACAAAAAGGCAAAGAGAATTACAGACAATTTCAGGCTCTTATTCATTTCAGAGGATTGCTGACTCAATGAAGTGTTCACAGAGAGGGACAAGCAAATAGTATGTGGAACAATGAACCCACGGCGACACCACAGGACCAACAGGCAGGCGCTATTTGGGAGCATTATTTTTTCTTGGTTTATACAATAGCCAGGATCCCATAATTCAGCATTAGGCTTCTTTTCAACTGTACAATATAGAAATAAGGCGATTTAGCCAATGTGGCTTTCCCTTGGAGCAACCTTTAAGCAACATGCAGGGCTGAGAGGCATTTTTTAATTAAAAAAAAAAGGAAACATCAAATATTTGAAATATGAAACACAACCTTGCAAGAACTTTTATTTATTGATACTTTTGTGAATTTATGTACATCACCTATATATACGTATATGAATATATGTACCCATTGCATAAGCCCCCAGGCACAGGCTAATAATGAAAGCCCAATTAATATCGGAAAGAACAGTGTACTGCCGGCAACTGAGAGCTGCAAGGACAATCATCCACTCTTGCGGCCAACACTGACAGCTGCAGTGCTACGATAGAAAACCGCATCAAAGGCCCTCCTCTCCCCCCTCCCAATTCAGCCTAAAATGAAAACTCCCCTTCTATCTCACCCTCACTCAGGCAAATGCCTGAGTGAACAGATGGGATACCAGAAACAACCCATGGTTATCTGTGATGTCACCAAATGAGGCATTCTGGGATGTCTTTAGTGTGGCAGAAAATGTCAGAAGATGACAAAGAAGTGGAGGAAAATTTGTAGAGGGCTAAATGAGAGTGGGACACAAACCAAGGAAGTTAGAGGTGGGGGTGGGGCAAGAGATGAAAGAAGTTCTGAGCTGTTTCTGGACTCAATTAAAACTGCTATTTTTGCGTATATTAGATGATATTTTTCTCAAATGTACTTGAAAACATAACAAGAGAGAGAAAACAATAACCATAACAACATGTGACTTGGTATCCTATGGTCTTTTTCTCTCTGGATTCAGCCAGGATATGGAAGCTGGTGCCAGCCCATTCAGGGATGGGCCAAGTCATTTCTCCTGTTCCTCCCTCACTCACAAATTACTCCTTTTTCTTTCAAACAAGACCAAAATCTTTGTCTTCACAACCTTGCTGTTAGATTTGCCTTGTTTTGGGCATCTATTTCCTCTCACAGTTTTTACCCATTACTCCCAGAGATAGCAATCCATCTTGGACCTGGATTTGAATGGGATGAGAATGTCACAACAGACATCTCTTACAGCTTGATATCGTGAGAAAAGTCCTTTTCTTAGGAATTATCCTGTGTGCCAGAGCATGATTTTCCTTATGTGTAGCATGGAGTAAAAAAAAAATCTTCCCTTGTTAGATACTCTCAAGGGATTTAATCAATCATTTAGTAATGATGTATTAAGTGCCTACTATGTGCCAGGAACTGTTGTGAGCTCTAGGGACACAAAAGTGTAATGAATCAAACCATCCCTACTGGCAAGAAATTTACATTCTGACGAAAGAGATAACAAGGATGTACCCAAGTACATACAAAATAGGTATAAAGAGAATAAATACAAAGTAGTTAAGACAAAGGTGGTTTAAGAAGCAAACTTTGTGTAGAACATGGTGACTGAGCTTTGTCTTAAAGTAAGAGAGTAATTGTATAAGCCAGAGAGGTGAGTAGAGGGTACATTTCAAGGGTGGAGATGGACAGTGCTCAGGTATATAGATGAGAGATGCAGTGCTGTATGTGAGGGTTTGAGAGAAGACCCACTGACTGGATCACAGAGTGAGGGAAGAGTAGAAATGCCCAGTGTGGATGGGAAGTTAGGTTGGGATCAGGTGGTAAAGGGCTTATGGCTAAACAGAAAATTTTATATTTGATTCTAGTGGCAATCATACGCCACTGGAGTTGATTGGGTAGCAGATGATGTTTAGATCTGTATTCAAGCAAATTACTTTAGTAGTAATGTGGAAAATGAACTAGACTGGAAATAAATTTCTAGATCTAGAGAACTATTGGGAAAATCATGTAGGCAACATAGAGATAATAGTTAAGCTCATGAGAGTTAACGAGATCATCAAGAGAGAGAGTATATAGGAAGACGAGACTCCTGGAGGAGAACCAGGAGAGAGTTGTATCATGAAAACATGGAGAGGAGAGTGGTCAAAAATGCCAATTGCCATAGGTCAAGAAGAATTAGAACTGTACAAAGACCATCAGGATTAGGAAATTAAAAGATCTTTGCTAACTTTGGAAAGAGTAGTTTCATTTTTGTAATGAAGTGGGGAACTAGAGTACAGAATGGTGAAGAATGAACAAGGAGACAATGAAAAAGTTGTGAGTGTTGATAAATATTTCAAGGAGTTTGAGAAAAGAATGAGAAACAGAAAATAGCTTGAGAGGATGTTAGAGTATAGTGAAATTTTTTTAAGGATGGGAGAGCCTTGGACATGTTTGAAGATAGCAAGAAAGGAATAAGTAAGTGTTAAAGATTAGAGTGGGGGTTGGTGAGGACTGAGATTGCAATCTGTTAGAGAAGATGAGAGGGAATGGGATTTCAGGTGCATGTAGAAGGGTTGATTCTGATAAAGAGAATAGCCACCTCATTGTAAGAGACGTGGAAAAAGGAGAGTGAGGGATGATGCGAAGGGGTTTTTGCCATAAAGAGAAGTAAATAGGAAGCTCACATTGAATAATTCAATTTCCTCAGTTAAGTAAGAGGCAAGGTTCTCAAGTAAGAAAGAGAGAGGGAGGCTCTCAAATCTTGAAAAAGGTTTTAGACAAACTTTTGTAGGCATTGAGATGGGGAATCAATTAGAAGAGAGTAAAAGGATTGCCTTGATGCAGATAGGGTCTGGTTGAAGTTAAATAACATGAATATATATACACACACACACACACACACACACACACGCGCGCGCATATATAATTAATATATAATCTCAACTGGTGCCTACTTTGATTTTCTCATTCTCTGTCTATAAGCATGTGAGTAGAAATTGAATAAAGAATTCAAGTACTGAGGAGCCACAGTCAGTGTCACACAAGAATAAGTAGCCACCACTATAAAGAAGTGTGGAGATTGGAATATGATATTCTAGAAAGCAAAAGACAAAACAAAAACCTAAGTTTAAAATTTAAAATAACTTACTCAGCCAAGAATATAACGCGATAAGGGAAAAAAAATTAACGTTTAATGAAATAGGTGACTTCCAACCATTCCTGATGAAAAGAATTGAATAGAAAATTTGAGATGGGAGTCAGGAGAAATGTAAAAAGATAAACATGAGCGAGAAATCATAAGGGAATAAACAAGGTTAAACAGTTTATTTGTCTTATATGGAAGATGATACATGTAAAATTCCTCAGAATTCTATCATCGTCAAGGGTAATAGTGAATCTGGGAGTGATTCTGTTATGTTTTCATGAACTTAGAAGAAGAATAAAAAGGCTGGGGAAGAGGAATACACTATGCAGAGGTGGGGGGAGTTGGTGTGGAGGTAGGGAAAGGCAGGGGAAGGATGGAGAAAATTCTCCTGCATGAACGGAGTACAACAATAGCAGTCTATACAAGAAGGAGGAAGTAGCAGGGAGAGGAAGTAGATGACATTAGTACCTCAGTCTCATTGGAACTCGTCAAAGGTAGGCAGAACAACATACACACGCACACACATATGCAATTGGGTACAGAAATATATTTTATCCAATAGGGACTCCGGATAGGAATAATTTAAGGGAAAAGGGAGGAATAAGGGGAAATACAGCCTAAGAGAGGGATTAGACACATAACAAACTCTTAAAGAAAGGATAGGAAAAAAGAAAACTATGAAAGAATAAGATGGAAGGAATATACAATTAGCAATCATAGTGGTGAATGTGAGTGGAATGTACACACTCATAAAAAGGCAGAGGATGACAGAACAGATTAGAAGCCAGAATACAACAATTTGTTGTTTATAAGAAACACACTTGAAACAAATATATTGACAGAGTAGACTATATTATGCTTTAATGGAAGTATAGATATTTTAAAAACAGAGGTAGCAATCATGATGCAACAGCAAATATAGAACTAATTAAAAGATATAGATAGGGAAATCATATTTTACTAAAAGGTATCATAATCAATTATTAACAATACTAAACTTATCTGTACCAATTGGCATAGTATCTAAATTCTTAAAGGAAAAATTAAATAAGCTATCAAGAGAAGTAGACAGTAAAACTATAATAGTTGGGAACCTTAATTTATCTCTCTCAAGCCTAGATAAATCTAATCAACAATAAACAAAAATAAATGGAAGATTTGAATGGAATTTTAGAAAATTTACATATGATAGACTTCTGGAAAATACTGAATTGGAATTGAAAGGAATTTTCCAGCTGTGCAATGTACTTTCACATGCAAAAAAAAAATGACCATGTATTAAGATATAAAAACCTTACAAATAAATACAGAAGAGTAGAAATATTAAATGCATTTTTTACTGACCATAATGCAACAAAATTATATTTAATAAAGGGCCTTTCAGGCAAAAATTAAAAATTAATTGGAAACCAATTTCATCCTAAAGAATAGGTGGATCAAAGAACAAGTCATAGAAGTAGTAATTTCATTAAAGATAATGACATTAAAGAATATGCCAAATTTCTATTACATATCAAAGCAGTGCTTAAAAGAAAATGTATCCCTTTAAACGCTCTTCTCAATGAAAGAGAAAAAAAAGCAGGCCAATGTCTTGGGCATGGAAATTTTTAAAAAGCCTAGAAAATGAACATATTAAAAACCTTCAATTAAACTCCAAAATTAAACTCCTGAAATTCAAAGGAAATTTTAGCAAAATTAAAAAGAAAAACCACATTGAATTAATAAATAAATCTAGATGGAGATTTTTTTTTTGGAAAAAAAAAAACTCCAAACAATTAAATAGATGATCCATCAACTAATTTGATTTTTTTTAAAAATCAAATATTAATGTAAAAAAAGGTGAATTCATTGTTATTGAAGAAGAAATCAAATCAATTAGCTATTTTGCCCAACTATATTCCGATAAAATTGAAAATATAAGTTAAACAGATGAATATTTATAAAAAACATTACCCAGATTAACAAAACAGGAACTAGGGTACGTTGATAGCCCCATTTTTAGAGAAAGAAATTGCACAAGCCAAAAATGAATTCCCAAATTAAAAAAAGAGAGCAAAGAAGGGAATCACTTCTGTAACACCAACTATGCGCTATGCGCCAGGCAACAACAACCCTGTGCGGTACGTGCTGTTAACCCCATTTTGCAGTTGAGGAAACTGAGACAAGAAAGTTAAGTGACTTCCCCGGGGTCACATAACTAGTAAGCATCTGAGTTGCGATTTGAACTCATCTTCTTCCGTACCCAACTCTCTATTCACTGTGCCACTTAGCTTCCAGGTGAATTCTACCAAACTTTCAAAGAACAATTAAAATACTGCTTAAACTGAAAAAAAATATGAAAATAAGGTACCCTACAAATTTCCTTCTATGATACAAATATGATCTTGATATCTAAAACAGGAAGAATCGAAACAGAAAAAGAGAATGAATTATCAATACCCCTAATGAATATTGATGCAAAAAATTTTAAATAAAATATTGGCAAGGAGAAACCTCAAATGGGATCACAGAGAGTCAAACATGATTGAAAGATGACTGAACAACAACGAGAAGATATGATGAAAGGGATGGTTACAGAAAAACCTGGAAAGACTTGCAATAAACTGATTTAAAGTAAACAGAGCCAGGAGAACAATTTATATAAAAACAACAATAATGTTGTAAAGATAAACAGCTTTGAAAGATTGAGGAACTTTGTTTGACACAACAACCCACCAAAATTCTAAAGGACTCATAATGAAAACATTTTGCTCAACTCCTGATGGAGAGGTGACGAATTCTGAGTATAGCTGAGGTATGTTTTCCACAATTTCTTCTCTTCTGGCTTCCTCTGTCTCTCTCTTGTTTTGCTGTAATATATATATTTGCTGTACATATTTATATTTGTTTTTCTTGCCTTCTTAATGGGTAAGAAAGAGGGAGAGAATTCAGAACTGAAAACAAAATGAAATTGAATAAAACAAAATCTATTCTTGAGTAAATGATTTAATGAGTTTCTGTGGTCAAAATCTCATTCCTTGGTGGCCAGGCTTTGGTGATGAGCCTTTCTAAACTTAATTAGTCTGGTCCTAGGATGACAGGCTGTCACTGTGTCCATACAGCTTTTCCGGATTTATTGGATATCCCAGAGCTTACATTCTGATGGCACAGCCTTTGAGACCACAGGATTACATCCAGACCACAAAGACACATCAGAGGAGTACTTGATTATAGGGCGATAGACTTACTTATGAGTGGGAAAGTAGAAACCATGCAAAATTTAAAATTCCAGTTGTAAACTAAATAGATTTATTTGACAATACTTCATTGAGGACATGACCTTCTCTTTTTCTTACTCTATGGTGATACATGGGAGGGGTTTTGGGGGGTGGTCTCTTTTCCTTTCTTTCCTTCTTTTCTTACTTTCTTTTTTCCTTTTTCTTCTCTTCCTTTCCTTCTTTCCTTCCTTCCATCTTCCATCTCTCTTTTTTTAAAAAAGTCACTCCTTTCGGTGAGAAGTATCAAAACTCTGTTACAGTAGTAATTTGTATAGCCTTAAAAACGCTGAGTCAAGGTTGTCCTTGGTCATTGATTCTGATAAAGATTGGAGATGATACTCACAATAGAGGGATCAATTATTCCAATGGCTAGGTCATAGGAAAAAAGGAACATGTTCTGTGAGTCCCACACTGGGTTAGGGTAGAAGAACGGTTTGTTGTCTGGGGTTCTATTTCTTTTTCTGGAACCTTTCTTTGCAGAGGTCACAATTGACCTGGGGCATTTATACTGAGGGGAAGCCTTATAAAAAATCCCAACTTATTAAAATATCCTTTGGGTGCCTCAGTAATTCTTTGGATGAAGTCCAAAAAATGTACCTTTTTTTAACCAAGTTTCATTCTAATATTATGTTGGTGTTCCTATATATTTTATTTTTATAGAAACCATTTCTTATAAAATTTCCATCTGTGATATTGGTTGGAAATGGGGAGAAGCTGATAAGAAGGTGAATTTTGTAGAGCTGAAATTTATTGACCTGAGAAATAGTCTCTAACTCTTACCACTCTTGTCTCTTCTGGTCTTCAAAAGAACATTTTAAAGACAGTGAAGGAGAAGTGGAACTCACATAAAGATGAGAATATAATGGTTCTTGAAAGCACTATTTTTTTAAAAGCATTGTCCAAGTGTATTTAATTTTTAAAAACCAGATTAATCTTATGTCCAACATCTTTTAGATTGATAGTTCTGTGTCCATAACGTTGTACAAAACCAGAATGAATTCCCTTGGGACGTTGTGAGATCAACTGTTCCTAGAAGCCTTTAAACATAGACTGGATGACCCATTATTTTGAATATTGTCAAAGGAAAGGGTTTGACTAACTAGATGATGTCAGATCTTTCCCTCAATCTGTGGAAATTGTTTGGACATTATATCTGCGGCTTCACTCTTTGTTTTCATTTTGTTTTTAATGCTAGTGTGCCCTAGGTATATAGAAGGGCAGCCTGAAGATGTGGAGCACCACAGTTAGGAGAGGTCTGAGGCAGAAGAATCCTATATATATATATATATATATATATATATATATATATATATATATATATATATATATAGTGTATATAATATATATATACATCCATATATACACACATACATACATACACACATATGTATAATACCTTAATATATATAGTATCTTTTATTAAATTTTTTTATTTTATTTTTTGTTACATTTTAAGTTCTGAACTGTCCCCCTCCCTCCCTCCTTCCTCACCACATACTAGAGGTGGCCCACATTTGATGCAGATGTATAAATATATGTAAAACCAAATGATGCATACTTCTATTTTTTAGCTCTTTCTCTGGAGGTAGATAATATCTTCCTTTGTAGGCTCTTTATAATTGATTTGAATATTTATAGTACTCAAAATAATTTGGTTGTTCACAATTAATTCTAATAATATTGTTGTTACTAAAAGCAATATTCTCATGATTCTTCTTGCTTTGCTTTTCATTATTGCATGAATCTTTCCATGTTTTTCTAACATCATCCTCCTTGTCATTTCTTAAAGCACAATACTATTCCATTACAATTAAACACCATAACTTGTTCAGCCGTTCCCCAGTTGATGGCTATCCTCTCAATTTCCAGTTCTTTGCCACAACAAAAGGAACTACTTTAAATATTTTAGAACATATAGGTTCTTTTCCTTTTTCCCTGATCCCCTTTATGGTATCCATTTAACCAAATTGTTACAAATTTAAAAGTATTTGGTCTAACGCTTAATTTCAACTTGATTTTTTGGGTACTAGCTTAAAATTTTTTGAAATGTGCATTTTAATTTATCATCTGTAGTAAATATATGTCTCCTAGTATAGATAAGTATGTGGGTCTCTTTTATGTGTACAAAGTCAATGGAAACAATTGAATGAATCACCTACATTTGTTCAGTTGTGTCTGACTCTTCATGATCTCATAGGGTTTTCCTGGCAAAGATAGTGGAGCGGTTTGCTGTTTCTTTCTCCAACTCCTTTGCAGATGAGGAACTGAGGCAAACAGGGTTAAGCTACTTGTCCAGGGTCACACAGTGAGGGAATATCTGAGGCTGAATTTTTTTTGACTTTTTTTAAATTTTAAATAAATTTATTTAACTTTTTACATTCATTTTCACAAAATTTTGGGTTCCAAAATTTTCTCCCCATTTGTGCCCTCCCCCCTCCCCAATACACTGGACATTCTAATTACCCATATCACCAATCTGCCCTC